>CM071792.1:21972319-22533079 GCA_036559045.1 Platycarya longipes | reverse complement strand
GGTATGTCACGATGTTAGATGGTTGCACAATTGAGGAGCATAGATCGTGGTGAAGCACCGGAAGGAATTTATGGAATAGTGTCCTAGATAGTTGTGATGTGACCTTATGGTCACAATGACGGGAGTCACCGTATAGTAATGTGTGGTTGTTGTACGTGTGAAGTGTCGAGAAACTGTGAAATAGTGTCTTAGAGTAGTTTGTGATGTAACCATTAGTCCCAATGACGAATATCACTGTATAGATGTGTTATGTCTTAGAGTAACGTGCAAAGCGACGAAGTCGCATAGTAGTGACATAGTGAAAATGTGATCGAATGTCACAATGTGACAAGAGTACGTGAGAAACCGTACTCATGTCGAGTCGGAAGTTGATGTAGAAGTCATGCGGCATAATGTCATGTGAAGTGGTGGATAATAATATAGCTTATAGCAATCTCGAACTACGTGACTCGATGGTGGTGTAGTTGAAAATGACCTTATCGTATCAAGTATTCAAATGAACTTGTAAAGGGCTGGGAACTAGGAAAATTCATGCCAATCGATAGGGAGAAGGTTATTATCCATTTTTATTGCTTGTTTGCCGAAGCAGGTGATCGACGAATTGTGTGTTGATCTTAGGTGATAAGGAGGCAAGGTACATGTGTATCTAGTGAGACACGTGTGCCAGACGGGTTTATATGTAATGGATAATCTATCCTGAGTAAGGGTATGTGATGTTTAAGTTTGGATGAGGATGAGGATGAGGATGATGATAAAGCGTAAGTTTGGATGCAGTAGTGTCGTGCGTATCGGCTAGATTGGGATGCGTGACATGGTTAGTCTAAGTCATGCATTAGGATGAGGTTAATAGAAAATAGTTAGGTAAGGGTCCTAGTATCTTAACCCTTAGGTGAATCATGTGGTTCACTTTAGTGGATAAGCACTCAAGGTCGGGCGTTGAGTTTGGAAGATGTATTGTTCGTAAGTAAATTCCCGAAGGTTTTAGTATAGTAAGTGTCGTGTGAGAGGACATGGGGATAATAAGAGAGTATTTTAAGTGAAGTGTAAACTCTTTTTACTTTGTTTGTGTACGAAATAGATAATAATACTAAGTTATATGTATGCATGTAGATTGGTTGTCATTTGACACGCACATGACCGGACTGCATGGTATGATAATAGTAAGGAGTCTAGATAAGTATTATGTTCCTATGCTTCTAGAGTTTTTCTAAAAAGTACGAAAGAAATGAAACTAAAATTGAAATTGTCTCTCTTCACGATGTTTTACAAAAACAAGTCATGCTTTGTGAAAAGATGTATAAGTCTTAAAGTATATGTACATACAAATCTTTGTTGGTAGCCCCTTTTATTGCATCCCAAATACGTTTATTGTATGCATGTAATGGATGTCTATACGTAATAGCTATTGGATATAGGCTTAAAACTAAAAAAACTTGAGATTTTTATCTCATGCTTTTTGTACATCGATGCCTTTATCGATGCTAAGAAAGTGTTTTAAAGATGTCCGTATGATGCCTTATGTATGCCATGAATTGATGCTATGCAATGTCTCTATGATGATGCCTATGTTTTGACGATGTTTAAGTTCATGCATTTGCTTTTTAAACAATGTTTTTCTATGAATGAACTAGTTAAGAAAAGAAAGAAAGAAAGAATAATTGAATGAATAAATGCTATGTTGTATGAAAATACGTAAAAGTCATAATGATAAATGAACGACATGCATTATGGGTACCAATAGAAAGGGCAAATTGTAATGCTGGGATGTAGTGCTGGTAGTGCACTTAGTACTGCCCCAAACCGATGGATTCTCAACCCACGATCACGGGCGGAATCAAGATCAAAGGTTGATTCGCTAACCTTATCACACAGGACATTATGGTGTGTAACGACCTAAAAAAAGTGATAAGAGAAAGAGGAATCTTTGAATTTTTTAAGAAATGAAGGCACTAAACGAGATTGGAGAAAACATTTTACAAAAGGAAAGAAAATTGATACTTTTCATGAAAACCTCACCTTTAATGTTTTAAAAAACAAAAGAACGTATTGTCATGTATGTATGTACGTACGTATGCATGAGTGATAAATGCATGACTGAAAACCTATGTTGTTATATTTTAACGGTATAAAGTAATGTTTACTGAGTATTCGACTCATTTTAATTTTAATGTATGCCCTTCTCTCTTCACAAGAACTAAAGGAGCAGAATAGGTCAAGACGGATATGATCCAAGGGGAAGAGCACAACAGTCTAAGCATGAAAGAAAAAAATGTATGAGAGGCATTTTTATTTTATAAGTTAAATGTTTTTTTTTTCTCTATAAACCTCTTTTATAGTAAAATCATGTTTTCTTTTATACCGTAGAGTCTTGCACTCTGGATATGAACTGAAATGTTTTAAAATGAACAAAATTCGTCCTTATTTTCTAAAACCATTTCTAAAAGAACATGCTATGTAAATAGCGATTCCACCTTTGTAGGGCGAGATTGTTTCACTGGAACCCAAAATAGGGTTCCAATTCGAAACCTGATGAATATGGGCCACCATAATCTGTATGCAGCCACACAATGACTTGGTGCTGATTGTAAAGTATTAATTTGCTTATGAATTTGTAAAATGTAAAGAAAGTTAATCTGTTGATCAAGTCGTTAATGTCAATGTCCCTTAGTTAGGCCTATAAATAAGTCAGCAAGTATGTTTTGTTTTTGAATATCTTCAACTGCCCCAATTCAAGCTTGAGTTTGTTTAAGTTTGATTCATTAGTTCTGGACCTTCAATGGTATTCCTCATAACTTATATAAATAAATAGGTTTAAATAAATTCATCTTTATAATAGATAATCCAACCCCTAATTAGAAGTCTCTCTACTTAAACACAAAACTTATATTTCTTAGTCTACTGAGTAACTCTACATAATCTATTTATGCTTGCAGTGAAATAAGTTTATAAATATAACAGATAATCCAACCCTCAATTATAAACTTTGTTTTCCAAAATAATCTATTTATGCTTGCAGTGAAATATGCTTATTACAAATCATAAGGACTTTTATTTATAATATTACAAGCTTGAAATGATGATGTCATAGGTCTCAACAAATCATGAACTCCATTTAATTTAAATACCATGATTAATGCATTTTTATAAAATAAACAATATGATAAATAATAAGATTTCATTGCTGTTTAAATTTTAGCAAATTTTATGATGGTTGTATTTTTGTAAGCTTTTGTAAACTATAGCAATGACCATAAATTTGATTTTTATGTCAAATGTTAACAACGGTTGCATTTCTGATTGTTTCTTGTTATTTCTGGTTGTGGGTTATTTTAATTTCAGATTTGTGACTTCTTTGATCTTTTTGAGAATTTCTTCACTCCATCGGATTTTAGTGATTGTTGTTGTGATAATCCGGATTTTTAGATATTCGCTTAATTTTCATATGTGAGATGATTATGTTTCTCCAAAACTATTTTTAGGAATTTTTGGGATATATGTATAGGATTTTTTATATTAAAAGGTTAGGAGTAGGGTTAGGTATAAATGTGGCTTGTTTTAAGGTGGAAAAATGCTTAACTCGAGATCTCGCTCGACTCCCGCTTGATGTCTGGCTCGAGCGAGATACAGGGACAGACTTAACGTCTTTTGGTAGAACGGCCATAACTTGCTCATTTGATGTCGGATTTGAGTGATTCAAGAGGCTATGGAAAGCTAAGAGGAATATCTACAACTTTTATGTTTTAATTCTTAAGAGATGTAGACTTAATTAAATAAGAAATAGAGATTGAAGTGGCAGATCTGAATTGGAGATAGGTAAGCATTGACTTTGAAGTTGACTAAGAACTTTGGATAAGATTAAGCCTTTGGATTATTTTCTCAATTATCCTAAGATCTGGAAAAGTATGTAGAGATGTGGAAAATGAGGAGATTTTATTTAGTAAATTTCGTGTGAAATAAGAGGAATCATCTATTCAACACTTGGTGTGCCTAGATTGGTGTTCTCGGGCTTATCTGTCGAGTTTTATTAGAAAAATTATAACTTGGTCATATGAACTCCAAATGAAGTGATTTCAGTTCCTATAGAACCTTAAGAAATAGATCTAGAACTTTTATGATTTGAGGTTTTGGATAATTGAAGTGTATCAATGGATTATTTGGGCTGGAATGGGACTGATCTGTTTTAAGTGCAAACTGGAGCCCGAAAGTAAATCACTCCACCACGTCACTTTAGATGCTCAAATTTGATTGGTTTTCCTCATTGCTATCAGCTAGATACACGTATGAAAGTATGTGTTAAGTGGAGGAAGAGCTTCTAGAAGAATAATTAGTCTAAAACCAAGCAAAAGTAAAGAACTAATCTGATTGGCCAAAACAGCCAACTATTCCCTTTGTTTCCAACCAATTGGTAACCAAATCTTGGGAATTAGGTGATAAGATTTTTTCCAGCCACTCTAAGGGTACTAAGGAAGTCTGGGACGTGGGGCCAAAGGTGAATAAGAGGTTCTAGAAGCTTTGGGGGTGCAAGAAAGGCCAATAGCCGGTTGAACTTACCTTAGATATTTTAGGCTTTTTGGATTTTACTTTTATATCTATATTTAGTAATTATTTGGGCCATTGATCTAAGATGATTTTAGATATGGAAGAAGCATAGCCATGGGATGAAAATCCTTGAAGATCATGAGAGATATGGATGATCATTGGACTAGGCCAAGGTTGGACAGCACATACCCTTACACGGTTTGATTTAACCAATTGCCTTGATTTGTTTTCCTTCCCTTTTTCCCCAAGTCATCGATTCCTCCAAATATATATATAGTCATCTTCAGTCCATAAGGGATATTTTGGGAGAAGAAACTCACGCCTAACACAAGGAAATAAGTCAAGAAAATAGCCTCTTAACCCTTGAACCTCCAAACATCACTTAAGTGAGCTAAGTGAGTGTTTTGAGGAGAAATATTGCAAGGACTAGTTTGATCATTCAACCAAGCTTTGGAGAAATTTGTAAGTATACAATTTAACTTAATCTTGGCATAGAATAAGTAGATTGTTGATGGAATTAAGTTTGTTGTTAGTTGGAGCTTAAACTAGGCTTATATGATATGCTTGAAATCTATGGTGTTTTGGATATGATTTTGTGATGGTAAAATGTTAGGAAAATTATAAGGACATAGATTTATGTTTTAATAAGTAAAAAATAAGGTTTATGTGAAAAGATTGCTTGGTTTAGGTTGAAAAACCCCATGAGCCATGATCTCGCTAGATTGTCGCTCAACTGGTGGGTCGAGCGAAGGCAAAATATGAACCCTTGCTAGACTGTCGCTTGATACCCCGCTCGAGCGAGTTCCAACCCGTGACTTCGCTTGATGATCGCTCGACACCCACTCAAGCGAGATATCCTATTTTGCTTAGACCCAGGGTTTTTCCTAGAATAAAATTGGTGTCTCAAATGAAATGAGTTCTAGGTGGAAAACTCATAAGAATAAGAAAAGATATAGTATGGCCCGACCACGAGTAATAATAGTGGTATGGCCCGACCACGGGTAATAATAATGGCATGGCCCGACCACGAGTAACAATAGTGGCATGGCCCGACCACGGGTAACAATAGTGGCATGGCCCAACCACGGGTAATAATAGTGAATATTAGTAAAGACTTGTGAGAACAAGGGTTCTAAGATAAGAATGAAAAGCATATGCATATATAAATATGTTAGTCACGTCATGACGGGGATGGCGATACGTAACGCTCGAATGACTGACGTGCCGACAGGGACGGCAATACGTAACGCCTGTCGTAAGAATAAGAATTATGTCACTACGGGGACGGCGATAAGTAACGCCCGTAGGATTGACATGACTAGCGGGGACGGCAATACGTAACGCCCGCTATGATAAGAATGTTTACGTCATCACGGGGACGGCAATACATAACGCCCGGATGACTGATAAGTTGACCGGCACGCCTGTCATATATGTTAAGTATGTTCCGTGTCATTACGGGGACGGCGATACGTAACGCCCGGATGACTAATGAGTTATATGTGATGGGGACGGCGATACGTAACACCCATCGAAGATAAGAGATAAGTAAGACCCGATAGGGACGGCGATACGTAACGCCTGTTGAGGTTATGCAATAAGTAGATCCCGATGGGGATGGCGATACGTAATGCCCATCGAGGATAAAAAATAAGGAAAACCTACAAGGTTAAGAAGTAAGGTGAAAAGTATAAGTATTAAGTATGTGATGGTGGGTCTAGATAAGATCTAAGTTTGTATGGGAAGATGGGTAATTGACCTGTATAAGTCCCATAAAGCATTCTTATAAGTGATATGTTGGTAAATATGATTATGTATGATGATAGTTGATGTTATCTGTGCCTTATTTCGTTAACTGTGTACTTACTGAGATTTCTTATAAATCTCACTCTTTTATGTTTTGTCTATCATTCCTTATGGAATGATAGATGTTGTTGCAGGGATAGATAAATTGCATTGAGACTCGGTCAGCACTGGAGATTTTGAGGTACCCTGAGGGTCTTATAGAATGCTCCTCTCCGGTTGAGATGATCTCATGTACGTGATCAAGCAAAGAAGTAAGAGTACTGGATAATGGTGGGATATGAGATTATGTTTTGAGAAAACTAACTGGGTTATGTAAGAATTAATACAGTATGTTTTTGTAAATACGATGTTATGAGAAGTGTAATTTTAGTATGCCATGTGATTTATTTATACAAGAGTTAGATCTCTTTGCATATATTGGGAAATTATCCAGCTGTGATCGGCGTTGCATTTAATTAGTAAGTTTAGACGTATGCATGCTACTTTTTATGTTTATGTAGGATAAGTAGCCTTGTGTTACTTGTTCAGATGCGTCGATTTACGTTGTAATCGATGCGAAAAATTGGGGCGTTACAGTTTTCATATCCCTACCATACATACCCAAATACCTAACCCCACAGATCCTAGTCCTAACCCCATTGACCCTTCCCTACCCCCATCGATCCTTGCCCTACCACCAAGTCCACACAAAGCAAAAAACTCATTTCCATAGTTTTGTCTCATTTCACCAAACTAGAGTACGACCCCTCAATATCCCCAAGCTAAGTGTAACTATTATGGTAAACATTATGGGTGCCACTATACGAAACATGATATCTCCCAATTAAAGGTGCACTTAGAAGAGCAGTACAAAAAAAGTTCAATATTAAAATCTTTGCAATAGAAGAGCTAATCTAGGCTAAATATTGGACTTTAAAAAATGACGGATGAAAGTAGTGGGGGTGCTATTTTGAAGGGGTATACTAAGTATGACTCTGAGGAGTTTAAGCGACACCTAACTAGTATGGTCATCATGGACGAGCTACCTTTTCAAATTGTTGATGGGAAAAGGTTCCAACCATATTCTCGTTACTTGGAACCTAGATTTACTA
Organism: Platycarya longipes; assembly: GCA_036559045.1. Taxonomy (NCBI): domain Eukaryota; kingdom Viridiplantae; phylum Streptophyta; class Magnoliopsida; order Fagales; family Juglandaceae; genus Platycarya; species Platycarya longipes. The sequence goes on along the minus strand of CM071792.1, from coordinate 22,525,643 downwards.
TTTTTTCTCACCACCCTGTGACAAAAGATGTACCAAAAAGAAAAGGATTTATTAAGGGGATAGATGACGAGTCTGGTTATTTGTCTCATCACTGAAAATTATATATCAGTCCGAAATTTTAGTTATATAACTTTGACTGTGCACTTCATTGATTGTGATTGGACATTGCACAAGAAAATTATAAAATTTTTCAAATTATCGATCCCAAAAGTGAGACGATTGGGAATACCTTAATAAAAGATTAGGGTTTGGCAAGAGTTCTTACAGTTATGATAATACTTCATCTAGCGATGTTGTATTAGGACATCTTAAGACCTATCTTAGATAAATCTTAGATAGACAAATAAGTCAATTGTGGGTGGTGATTATTTGCATGTGCAATGTTCTGCACATATTATGAATTTGATTGTTTCTGGTAGTTTGAAAGAATTTGATAACTCGATTGCATGTGCTAGATTGGCTTTGAGATTTGTGAGATCTTCTCCTACTAGATTGGAGAAATTTAAAGTTATTATAAAAAATGAGGGCATAACATCCAAAAGGGGCATTTGTATTGATGTTCCAATAAGATGTAACTCAACATTTATGATATTGGAGGCGGTCCAAAAATATAAGGCAGCTTTTAAATTATTAGGTGATGAGGACATTTAATATGTGAGATATTTTGATGACCATGGGGATTAAGAAAGCCTTGTGATGATGATTGGGAGGAGATTGCTATTTTTGTAGATTGTTCAAGGGTTTTCTACGATATGACATTGAGCATATCTGATACTTTGTACCTTACATTGCATGACTTCACTCAACAAATATGTAGGGTGCAAGAAGAAATAGGTGATATATGTATGAGTGACCATATCAAGATGCAAGAGATGAGATTGACCATGAGGGTCAAATATGATAAGTATTGGGGGATATGAGTAAGCAAAATCTATCCTTATATGTGGCTAGTGCTTTTGACCTCCAGTGAAGATTGAGGGCATGAAGTATGGGTTGGGACTTTCGCATGGGGCTACATGGGCTAATCTTGTTGGGGGCATGGTTAGAGACACTCTCATCAATTGTTTGAAGAGTGGTAGTACACCCATCCATACATCTATACGTCGGGGCGAGAAAAAAGTATAAAGTGGCATAGGACCGAAGCCTCTCACAAAACCCTAACTAGCTCGTCAACCTACTGAGGCAAAGTCGGAGGTAGACCGATATTTGACAGTGGATTTGGAACCATATGTGGAAAATTTTGATATATTAGTATGATGAAAATCAATGTCGTGAAGTATCTCATCCTTGCAGAGATAGCCCACAATATTTTGGCTATCTTTATTAGTACTATAGCCTCTAAATCAGCCTTTGGTATTGAAGGGCGTGTATTGGATCCATCCAGACTTCATTAGCTACTGCCACAATGGAGGTTTTGATTTGCATGTAGAATTGGATCAATGAGACCCCAATTCATGCTCCAGATGGTCTTGACTATCCGAATGCTAGGAGGAGGAGGGTGGTGATCAAGTTGGATTTGATAAATATCGTTGATTTCATTTGACTATTATGATTTATTCTATTATACTAATTTAGTGATTATTAATTTCAAATTCCATTTTGTAAAACATTGATAGATGACACGGCATCCACCTCCGTTGTAATATGACTTCCCCATATTAGATCCCGACCCACCATTGCCATTTGCCACAAGTTGTTTGAAAAGATTATAATTTTGCTATTCTAAATTGTTTTTATAATCCTTGTATCGAACTTTCATTTGTGCAACTCAATTCTCAAGCCTCAATTCTAATCTCAATCTGAGAATCAAATGACATTAGATATATTTTTAATATCGTTCTCTCACCTTGATTTCTATCTTATCTTGGTTAGTCAGATTTCAATTTTAATTTTATAATTTCTAAATTTAGTAGTTCTTTCGTTTCTAATTTATCTTCCTAATATCTTATTAAATTGTTAATGTTTCATATTTTCTGATCTCACAACTCACGCCTTACAACACTAAGCATTCCATTTCTCCACCCGCCTCAGACCTCCAAATGTCAAGAACTCAAATATTTGTATTACACATGCTGGGCCCATGGCACAGCTGACTAGGGGGGGGACGGATTCCCCCCATCCCCCACACCTTGACATCAGTGCAGGGTACCTCACCCCTACACATGGAGGGAAGGCGCCAAGGGACAAAGTAGAACCCACTTCCCATGCGGGGCGGGAGGCGGGGTAGGGGTGGCCCCGCACCATATGCTGCAATAATACTCATAATCCTATGACCTACACATTTCTGGATTGCTCATCATGAAAAAACAAACTCATCCAGCCTAAGTAGCTAGTACTCATCATTATGTGATGCCCACAAACATGTACTTAAGCTAGACAACCACTCCACACCAGTTCTTTACATGGGCTGGAGTTCTCTTTCTAAAATTTTATAAAGAGAAGATCATCTTTTTTTTTAGAAAGAAACTTATTTTTTCTTGTATTTTTATTCAAGAGTAGAGTAGAGTCATGACTCTCACCCTCTTCTTTATTCTCTTTTTAATACCGTTTTGGGTACATACTTTTATAGTAATATGTTTTTCATTCTTTCCACCGGTCCAGTTTTGATCAGATCTATCACACTCCATCGATTGTTAATTGACACACATCTCACCATGCAACTCTACACCCCCAAACTATTAGAACGAAATAGGCACTGCAACGAAAATCTCAATGTGTGACCCTCACGAGAGATTTGCAGGGCATGGGTAAGGACCAAATATTTGGTCCTAAAATCCTTTTTTTTCCCTCCATTTTTACACTAAAATTATTGTATTGAGGTGTTTGTTGGAAAATTTTACCTCCTCCTCATGTATCTTAGTTTCTCTTATCTTGGAAATTTACTTAGAAAAAAAAACTAGGCAGCCGCCTCCCATCTACTGATCATCTACAGGCAGTCCCATTACATGATGATCATCATGAACTTCAATTCCCCTAAGTACCTAGCTCGCTTCCTCACCTAATAATTGTTCTTGACTCCATTGCCAATATTCCACACTAACCACCCGTATCATCATCATCATCATCATGTATTTGACTGGCTAGAAGAGAAAAATATTATAAGAAAAATGATATTTGTGACATTTTAATTATAATTAAAAGAACGAAAATAAATAATTTTTTAATTGTAATTAAAATATCACAAATGCCTATTTTCTTGTAATAAAAAAAAAACATATAGATTGAAATCTCAACATTTTCACAATGCAAAGAGATTGGGGTACTGCCTGTACTTGTATGCGGATGAAATAGGAAAAGTTGGCAGCAGGCCAAGGCCATTATATATATATATATATATATATATAATTAGAAAATTTCTAAATTACTATTTATATGTACATATAATTAGAAATGGTCTAAATTTCCCTTTTCTTTTCTTTGTTTTGATCTTTGTTGGTGGAGCTAGCTAGCTAGGGCCCTTACTCCCTTGGATACGTTCCCTAGCTGATTATCTTAATTAAGAAAAAGGAAATTAATGTCTAGTCCGCCGAAAAAAGGAAAAAAAGTTGCAGAGAGAGTATTTTACGATACGATCAGAAGATTCAAAATGGCACATGACATTAATACTTTGACATTCTACATCAAGTTTGGTAAGTTTTTTGATCTTTTTATCAAGTAGACAGATCATCGAGCACTTGATCATGTAAGAAAACGAATTTAAGAGATCAAGGTAAAATTAATCATGTAGCACTTGCCTCAGCGATTGTATATATGTGATGACACATGATTCATGATTTTCATTAACACCTCTATTATAAGATGTAAAAATTACTTTTTTACCCATGTAATAAGTCAGGTTAATGTTGAAGTTAGTAAGGTCTTGTATGTAATTTTACATTATTTACTGTGCACTATAAATGGCTGCACACGAGTGTAACTTGGATAGTATTCATTTTTGTAATATTTCGGACTATTCAGCAGATTAAGGAAATCAGAAGTAAGCATTTGATATGGTATCAGTCGCGTTTTCGAGAAGCTAGGGTTTCCTTTCCCCTTCGTGTTCTCTCTTTGATTCCTTGCTTTCTCTTCGATTCCTCTGATTTTCCTTTGATTTCATGGCGCTAGAGTCTTCTGAAAATCCTCCTTCCCCTCCACCACCTCCTATTTCATCTTCTCAAGATGTTACTAGTCCTTTCTTCCTTCATTCGGGCGATAATCCTGGCGTGGTTCTTGTTACACAACCGTTGATCGGAGACAACTATCATACCTGGTCTCGATCGATGACTATGGCGCTCTCTGCGAAGAACAAGCTAGGGTTCGTCGACGGTATGATTCTTAAACCTCGATCTACCGATTCGAACATTTCCTTATGGACACGCTGCAATAACATGGTGATTTCTTGGATTCTTAACTCTATTTCACCTGAAATTGCTGCTAGTGTGCTTTATGTTTCTACTGCACTTGAGATCTGGAATGATTTGAAAGAAAGATTTAGTCAGAGAAATGGACCTTGAATTTTTCAGATTCAGAAGTCCATTTCCTCTTTGTCGCAAGGACAACTATCTGTTAGTGCTTATTTCACTCGGTTGAAGGCTCTTTGGGACAAATTGGTTAATTACAAACCAATTCCACTCTGTAATTGTGGTGCTGTGCATGTTTTGAATGCTTACGTTCAACAGGAACGTATTTTGCAGTTCCTTATGGGACTCAATAAATCTTTTTCCTCTGCAAGGGCTCAGATTCTTTTGATGGAGCCATTACCTCCTTTGAATAAAGTTTTTTCACTCGTTCTTCAAGAGGAACAACAGAGAGAGATTTCTCTTCCTCCCCCTGTTGTCGATCCACATGCTTTTGCTGCTATCTCTGATACCTCCAGATTTGTTAAGTATTTTTCCAAGAAAGACAGACCAGTTTGTAAACATTGTGGATTAACTGGTCATATCATCGACAAGTGCTACAAGCTCCATGGATTTCCTCCGGGGTACAGGCAGAGGCCATGACAGCAGTCCATGGCTAATCAAACTGCTCTTAGCAGTGATTCTACTGAAGCATCTCCTTTCTCTTTGACGAAGGAACAATATCAGCAGCTGTTGTCTATGCTGAATCTCAATTCTCAGCATAAGTCTGATGAATCTAATCCTATTGCCAATGCTGTCGTGGCATCCTCCAGTTCTTTTTCTGGTATTATTTCTTCAAATGTTCTTAATCATAAGTCTCCTTGGATACTTGATACAGGAGTCACTAATCATATGGCTTCTTCTATCAATTTTTTCATCGATGCTGTCCCCGTTTTTAATAAATCTGTCAAATTACCAAATAATCAATGTGTCTCTGTGACACATATTGGTACTGTTCACTTGTCTGAACATCTTATTCTTCAAGATGTTTTATGTGTTCCAAATTTTACTTGCAATTTGATTTCTGTAAGTAAGCTAACTGAGTCTTCCATTTGCTGCTCCTTTTCTTCTAATTCTTGTTCAATACAGGACCTGATCACCTCGAAGCTGATTGGAGTGGGTAGGCTGCTTGGAGGACTTTATATCTTGCAACAACCAGGAATTTTTCAATCTCAGCCTTGTAACACCAGTAACCTTTCCATATCCCCTGCTTGTTTTAGTTCTACTAAATGTTATTTGTTTCACCTTTGGCATAATAGATTAGGACATCCGTCTGTTTCTAGAATGTCTTTTTTGAATAAACTTGTTCCTAATCTAGTTGTATCTAGTGATCCTTGTATTGTTTGTCCATTGGTCAAATAACGAAAGTTGCCTTTTCCAAATAATAATAACATTTCTGATTCTCCTTTTGATCTTATTCATTGTGATGTATGAGGTCCTTTTTCCATTTCTACTGTTGAAGGATACAAATTTTTTTTTGACAATTGTTGATGATTGCTCTAGGGCAACTTGGCTCTATCTTTTCAGAAGTAAGTCTGAAGTTTCTCTTCTTGTTCAGAATTTCTTCAAACTTATTAAAACACAATTCAATGTCAAGATAAAAAAAATTCGTACTGATCATGGTACTAAATTTTTTTTATCTTCCTATCTCAAATCTAAAGGTGTCATTTATCAACTTAGTTGTGTTGAAACTCCACAACAAAATTCTGTTGTGGAGAGAAAACATCAACATATTCTTAATGTTGCTAGAGCCTTGTTGTTTCAATCTCATTTGCCTATCATTTTTTGGGGTGATGATGTTCTCACAGCCACCTATTTAATAAATCGGCTTCCTTCCCCTATTATTCATAATAAGTCTCCCAAAGAAATGTTATCTCAAGTCTCTCCCTCATATATTCATCTTCGAACCTTTGGATGTTTGTGTTTTGCCTCTACTTTACAAAGGTCCCGAAATAAATTTGATCCTAGGGCTAGAGCTTGTATCTTTCTTGATCATCCTTTTGGAATTAAAGGATACAAATTATATGATATAAGCACTCATCAGTTTTTTGTCTCTAGACATGTTATTTTTCATGAGCATATCTTTCCTTTTCAATCTTCCAATTCTGAATTAAAATCCTACAATAATTTCTCTGTTCCTCTTCCTTTTCCTTCTCAATCTTCAATAATTGATTTTAATGTTGTACCTTCAACAGTTCCATTTCCTGATCAGTTCTCATCTGGTCAAGAATTAGTTTCTGGTTCTCAACCAGATTCTGGTTCTTCATCTGGTCAAGAGTTAGTTCCAGTTTCTTCACCCAATAATAGTTCTTTACCTATTCCATCAAGAATGTCTACTAGAATCCGACGAGCTCCTGGTTTTTTGCAACATTATTATTGCAATTCCTCTACAACACACTCTCAATCAGCTTCATCAGCAGGTTCTACTTCTTCCATTAAATATGATATTAGTAATTTTCTTTCTTATGATCGTTTGTCTTTGGGTCATAAATCTTTTGCTTTTGCTATTTCTGCTGATGTTGAACCTGAGTTTTATCATCAAGCAGTCAAGCACTCTAAATGGAGAGATGCTATGATTGCTGAGATAGCTGCTTTAGAACTTAATAATACCTAGACTGTTGTTGATTTACCTCCTAGAAAACAACCCATAGGCTGTAAATGGGTTTACAAGATTAAATATTGTGCTGATGGTAATGTAGAGAGATATAAAGCGAGATTGGTTGCTAAGGGTTATTCTCAAGAGGAAGGGTTAGACTATTCTGAAACTTTTTCTCCAGTGGTTAAAATGGCTACTGTTAGAACCTTGTTAGCAATTTCTGCTGTCCAAAATTGGCATCTTGTTCAACTTGATGTGAACAATACTTTTTTACATGGTGATGTTTTTGAAGATGTGTATATGAAGTTACCTCTTAGTTTTCACACTAAAGGGGGGTCTAAAGTGTGTAAGCTGAATAAATCCCTTTATGGGCTTAAACAAGCATCCCGACAGTGATTTTCTAAGTTTTCCACCACTCTAATAGACTTGGGTTTTGTTCAATCCAGATCTGATTATTCCCTGTTTACCAAGTCTGCTGGTTCTTCCTTCATTGCATTACTAGTCTATGTTGATGACATTTTGCTGGCTAGTAATGATTTGGTTGCTGTAAATTCTTTGAAGTCAGTACTTGATGCTAAGTTTAAACTCAAAGATCTTGGCTCCCTTAAGTATTTTCTGGGGTTAGAAGTGGCAAGGTCTTCTAGTGGGATTTCTTTATGTCAGCGAAAGTATGCTCTTGAGGTTTTACAAGATTCTGGTTTTTTAGCTTGTAAACCAATTTCTTTCCCTATGGAGCAAAATTTAAAACTTAGTAAAGATGAAGGTGAATTGATTCCAGATGCTACTGCATACCGAAGGCTGATTGGCAGGCTCCTCTATCTTACAATTACTCGGCCGGATATATCTTACTCAGTTCAAAGGCTCAGTCAATATATGGATCAGCCTCAGGTCCCTCATCTGAATGTAGCATACCAAGTATTACAGTACATTAAAAATGCCCCTGGTCTTGGTTTATTTTTTCCTGCTACAAACACACTAACCGTGAAAGCTTTTACAAACTCAGATTGGGCATCTTGTCCTAACAGCAGAAGATCAACCACTGGTTTCTGTATTTTCTTGGGTGATTCTTTAGTTTCATGGAAAACAAAGAAACAGTCAACTGTTTCAAGGTCTTCAGCTGAGGCTGAATACCGCGCGATGGCTTCCACAACTTGTGAAATAGTTTGGCTCTTATCTCTTCTCTCTGATTTTAAAGTTCTTCATCCTAACAGTGCTCAGCTTTTTTGTGATAGTCAAGCGGCATTACATATTGCTGCAAATCCAGTTTTTCACGAAAGAACTAAGTACATAGAGCTTGACTGCCATTTTATCAGAGACAAGATCCAAGCTGGAATTATAAAGACATTTCATTTGGCTTCTCAGCATCAGCTAGCTGATGTCCTTACCAAAGCTCTTGGATTTCAGCAGTTTCAGTATTTAGTTTCCAAGATGGGAGTACATTCAATTTACTCTCCATCTTGAAGGGGGGTATTATAAGATGTAAAAATTACTTTTTTACCCATGTAATAAGTCAGGATAATGTTGAAGTTAGTAAGGTCTTGTATGTAATTTTACATTATTTACTGTGCACTATAAATGGCTGCACACGAGTGTAGCTTGGATAGTATTCATTTTTGTAATATTTCGGACTATTCAGCAGATTAAGGAAATTAGAAGTAAGCATTTGATAACCTCCTATACCAATCCCGAAGGACCTTAATCTGTTAGCTAGGTTTGTTGAGTCTAATTTTGTTAATGTGTTAGTCTGATTTAATGATTTGACTTGACAATAATGTGTTATGATTTTGCTCAACGTTTACTGGATAGATGGCTCAAAGAAAGTTCAGGCAAGAAGTTCGCTCAAGCGAGAATCAGGCAAAGATCTCGCTTGATGCGCATTCAACATTTCATTCGAGCTAATAACACAAAAATGTAAAAGTTAAGATTCTCGCCATGTGACACTCCAAATATGTGTTTAATAAATAGTTGAATACAACTTGAGTGTTCTGAATAGTAAGATTTCACCTCAAAGTATATTTTGTAATTCTTTGGTATAATAAAATCTTTTGTAGCTCTGTAAATATAGGTATATTGTTGAATTACATTAATTTCATGTCGTGTGATTGATTTGCTTGTGTTTGTGTTTGTTTTTATTTGTTAATTTGCCATCATGGTTGGGTCTTCACACAACATGAAACCTCACAACCACTACTAGGTCCAACTTCAAATTTAAAAAAAAAAAAAAAATTCCCAAGCAATTTCTCTCCAAGAATGATCAATTACTTGGTAGACATGCAGCATGCCCGTCTCAAACAATAATAGTACATCATGCCCGTCTCAAACAATCATAGTACACCATTGTGAGCTCGAGATTGCTTATATCTTTTTCTTTTAATAGAAAAACAAATCATTTTCCAAAGAAAAACTTTTCTTCCAAATAGACAAATGAAACTCAAAAGAAACAAATTACTTTCAAAAGAAAAAAAATTACTTCATGCGACTTTGCTAAGCTATTTCTTCTTCGTTCTTCCTGCGACGTTGCTGAGCTATAACCTTCTTTTTTTTTTCCAAACGAAACTCACGTTGACATTGCTGAGCTATTTCTTCTTCCTGCGAGTTTGTGATGTTCCCTGCAATAGAAAGTTTTCTTGAGAAGTGCGACGTTGATCTCTGCATCAAAGCGTGCGAGCCTTTGATGTTGATCTCGTTTTGAGCTTCAAGTCGTCGGTTTCACTTTTCAGACCCAGGTTCTAGAGTCCCATTAATGCAAGCTTATCATTTTAATTTTTTATTATTTAACTTAAGCATTCTAGAATCTACTTTTTGTTTTTTGTTTGATTAATTTTTGGTTTTATTATTTAACTTAAAGGAAGCGTACTCTAGAATCTACTATTTTTATTATTATTTTTTGTTATTAAGTTTAGGTTTTCAGCAAGCTTTTTAGAATCTACCCTTTTTTTAATTAAGTTTAGGTTTTATTTTTTATTTTTTATTTTTTATTTTTAGAAATAGTTTCATTCATAGAAACTCAAGATACAAAAAGTCTATATTGTGATTAACCGATCGATCAACTAATTACATAATGACGAGCAGCTTTTATATCTCTTAAAAAAAATCTAAGAGAACCAAATACTGCTTCCAATAAACGATATAGTAGGTTTTATTATTTAACTCTTACAACAAGTTTATTCTACAATTTTTTTTTTATTATTATGATTAAGTTTAGATTTTTACTTTTAGACTTTAGCATTACTCTCATTGGCTCATATTGTTACTCTCATATCTTTCGACAATTTAGACTATTATTCTCAAATTTTAGTATTATTAATTTACTCTTATTTACTTAGATAACTTAGATTGTTATTCTCATATAATAATTTAAAGAAAATAATAATTTTAAATTATTTAAATTAATTGTTAAAGATTTTAGTTTTAATAATAAAATAATTTTATAACATAAAAGATTATCGTTCAACTTAATTTAAAAAAAAAAATTCTAAATTGATCACCCCCAACGTCAAATCCTGATTCTCCTCTGATCAGGTTGATCGAGCTGTTCTAAAGTTGAACCATACCTACCTCAGTGCGTAACCCATGACGCTCATATATTATACGACTAGACCTCAATTCATGATTGTCTTTGCTGATCAGTCTCTGCCGATCACACACACACACACACACACACACACACACACACACACATATATATATATATATATATTCAAGTCCCATAATAAAAAGCAACCGCGTCGGCTCTCTCAGCTCCCTGACGATGATGATCATCCCCTTGCATGCGGGTCCTATATATGTGTGTGTGTGTGTGTGATGAACTATGAATGTGTGAACGATATTGATCCATGGTCTTTTATTGACTCTGCATGTCTCTCTCACGCGGTATTATAATTACTCCAAGTTGCTCAGAACTGCTTTGCGCCATGATATTCACAGATAATTGGATGATATGATGATCACTCAGTGGGGACTCCTAATTACCCTCCTATAATATGACAAATTGACCCCAAAGACCAGACTCAGACTCCAATCAATCAAATAATCACTGTTTTTTTTTTTTATACGTTGACCCAATTAGCTAGCAATATTTAGCAGCTGCCTGAATCCATATTTCAAATCCTCACTACTTGCGCACTCAGCTTTCTTTCTTCCTTCCTTCGTTTTTCATATCATCAAGGACTCGCTTCAAAGTTCAAACCTTTGAATTAAGAAGAAATTAAGAAACAACTCTACTCCATGGACGCCGAAGCTTCATCGTAAGTTACTCCAGTACCTTTGATGATCTAATTATTCAATTCTTGGATTTGACCAAGAAGTTCTTCCTTATTTTCTCTTGAGAATTTAACTAACCAACCAACAACGTTAATCATCAGGTTCGAAAGCAGCGAGGTTCTGGCTACTTTCTTGGCATCCACACCATTTCTGTCGGAATCTTGGAGGCTATGCAGCATCGCCAACACCAGTGCGCGAGGCAGTTTTGTCTCGGATCTAGTTGGAGATGTTGGTTTTATTGCTTTTTCTGGCATCCAAATGGCTGGAACGTCCTCAGAACCCTGTTCCAGAATCTTGGTGCCATTAGAGAGCGCTGGGAACAACCTCTTCTTCCCAGAAAACCGCCTCAATGAAGGGGAGGAACCCGTCAAGGTGCATCAAGGGATGTTGCATCTCTTTCTCTCTATGTATGTTTCCTCCAGTTTCAAAGAACAGGTCAGTTAATTTCTACTACTTCATATTAATCCAGAAAATTAAAGAAGAGATGAACTTTGCCGGCCTTGAGTTCAAAGATTAAACCAATTAATATACATGATATATATATATATATATATATATATATATATAAGTTTGTTGTCTGCTGATTTTGAATATTGAGTGCAAGTTGATTGAGTTTTATTCCTCTATTTCAATGAATATATATTGCATTGGTAGCAACACCTCAATATTTTATATGCTTATATATAAGAAGAGGAATATCCCCAGAATCTCAAGTATTTTATGGCCGTCTAGGTAGCTAGATTTCTTAATTCTCAATTATTTATAGTTGAGACTTTAAGTTATATTGAAGAATATAACAATTAAAAGCTGGTTTGGGGATGGAAGAAGCTAGCTTGGGATATTCTATCTGCCTCTTTGTTTCAATCCCTAACTCCATGATTATATTACGGCCAACGCGGTTTGCTCGATACATCTAAAGGATTATTAGCTAGATTTTTATGGGGGATTGGGATTATAACGATCAGCTATATGTGGTATATTATATATATATATATATTATAATGAGCATATACTAAGGATATCCTTTAAGGTTAAAGAATAATCACCAAGTTTCAAATAATTGTCACTATAAGAAAAATGACTAGATATAGCTAATCTGATGCATTGAAAATGGTCAGAAATGATCAAAATGATCATTTTTTTGACTTTTTTCGATGTATTAGATTGGTTATATCTCATCATTTTTCTTATAGTATGAATCGAAGCACTACATAATTAATTAACATGATTCCGGCAAAACAACAGGAAAATTAAAGGAGAACATATAAAGAGTTGATGAATTAGGGAATACGCATGCACTTTCTACAGTAGGGATTAAAAATGTTGAAAAAAGTTGATGATGGGGGCTCACGTTGATCCCCACAAGATCGATCTGTGCAAACCTTTAAAAAAGCGAAGATAAAAAATTTAAAAAAAAAAACCACAAAAACATTGCATTTTAAAAGACCTTAAAAGTAGAACTTTGTAGAACTTTTGTTGCCCATTGCCACTTCAATAATGCAAGCACTTGTAAAGGAAAATTAAGTTTATAAGTTTATAAATATATATAATTAATTAGTGGGGAAAAAAGAATCCAATCTCCAATCCCACAAAATAAAAAAAGATTTCAACCCAATTAACTAACTCTGTTTGCTGGCCGGCGGCCGGCCTGTTTGAATAGCAGTTGGCCGGGAGGTAAAGTTAAAAGCTTCAGTCCAAATTTTCTTTTTGTTTGTGTTAGGAGTATTGTAGTTGGGAGGTCAAGTTCAAGCTCCAATATCCAAGAAATGAATATGTGGATGATCTCCCTTCTTCAGCTAATTCCTTGCATGTAAAGAACGTGCAATGGAACTTTTTGTGCTTTTGTCTTGACTAAAAATAAATATACATATTCAAATCTAGTCAAGGTGATTTTAGAAATTAGAAGCATTCATAATCCCTTGCTGGCCTGCTGATCAAAGCATGCATGGATACTTTATTTCACGTCTAGTGCTGATCATCTCTTGTACTTCTTCATTTAGGTACTCTCTCATTCTGAATTATTTAACAAAATACAAGTAGTTAAATGATTTTTATAACTGAATTAACAATATCTATATTAATATTGATATTCAATTAAATGTAATCAGTTTTCTATTTTTGAAGGACTTCATGATCCATTAATCTTTCTTTTCCATTAATCCATTAAATGGGTTGATTTAAAAAAACAATAATAAATGGGTTTGCTAATGCATGATTGATATATTTAAATTCATGGAACAGATTTTTAATCCAAAAGTCCCAGCTTATAGCTGAGTTCTTTGGAGTAGTACTTCATGCATAAAAGATATATATGCATGAGATAACTAAACAAAATAAAAAAATTTTAATAAAAAAAAAAACTGAATAGGAAAAATTGACATACCTTATTCAAAAAGGAATGTAAAGATCGAAATATAACAGTACAAGCATGAATTAATAGAGACAGCACTAACGAATAAAGACGCAAACTATGTTATCTCGAACTCAGCGTCATGTCTGTCGGCAAGAGGTTTTGGTGTCATCATATATATATATATATTGAGTCCGACTTTTATATGATCAAATATTTTTGCTTAGATTTTTTAAGCACTGTTTGGTTGCCGTCACTATCTGATTAGCCTTTTATGGTCTATTCATTGAAAGTTTTCGCATAAAAAAGTTTTCGCAGTTTTTTTAAGCCTCAATTATCAGCCTTCTCGCCACTTTCACAAATATTTTTTTAAATTTTTATATAAAATAAAATAAAAATTTTAATTTTTTTAAATTTTAAAAGAATTTTTTTAAATCTTAAAATAAAATTAATACTAAAAATTTATTTTTAATAATATTTTTTTAATTTTTAATTTTTATTTCTATCTTATCTATAGAAGTAAATCATGATCATTTCAAATTTTTTTTCCCTCAACTCTCTAAGGCAAGGCCGGAAAAAAAAGAATGAGAAATGATATATGCAGTCGTGGACTTATAAGCGACATATAACGCTTTGAAAAAATTTGAATATATAGAAGACCCACGTAGGTAAAAGTTAACTTTTTTAACAGTAAATCTCACTTATTGCCCAGATGACTAACACAAGAGGGTGGGTGAATTGGATTATATTAAAAAATTAATACTTATAAACCAAATATACAATATAAAATATAAACGGAATATGAAGCAGTAGAAAATATAAAGAGTAAGGGTAAGAAGAAGCAAACTCAGTATTTTAACGAGGTTCAGCCACACTGCCTACGTTCTCGCCTCAAGCTACCCCTTGAGGATCCCAAATTTACTATTCAATCTCCTTCAGGTAGAGATAGAAATCTATTACACTTTTGAGCAACACCGCTATAAAGAATTCGTGTAGAATACCCTCTCCACTTGCAATCACCTCACACTTGGTGATTCAACTATTCCCTGCGTAGAACACCTTCTATACACACAATGGTTATACGCACCCTCTTACAAATACAAAAACTAATAGTGGGTAGATTATCAGAATACACTCATCAATGAGTGAGATAAAAACAATATAGTGCAACATATATCTCTCTCACAATGAACAAGAATTAAGGCACAAAACTTAGAGAAGAGAAAATGAGAGTTTTGAAAGAATGATGCAAAATTTAGCAATTGATGTATAAACTCTTGTTGTTATTTTTGCAAAATTCAAGTGAGCTATTTATAGGCAAATGAGTCTTCATATTCAAATTTGAAAAGGTTCACATGTCAAATAAGATCACTATTCACTTTTCAAAAGATTCAAATAAAAAATCTCATTTTTATATTTGTCAAAGACAACTCCATTCATTTTTCAAAGAAATCAAACCTAATCTTTTACTTTTCATACATGACAAAATGAGTATGATTTATTTTTCAAACTAAATTATCTTCTTTTTGCATATGTCAAAAAAATACACAACCATCTTTCAAGATTTTCAAACAAATCATTTATCTTTTGCATTTGTAAAAAAAAAACACACAACCACCTTTCAAGATTTTCAAACAAAATCATCTATTTTTTGTATTTGTCAAAAAAACACACAACCACCCTTCAAGATTTTCAAACAACACATGCACATGTTAAAAATGACAATCAATCATCTTACAAATTCAAATCTTTATGCATATGTGAAAAAATAATAATAATTTTCGAAATTAAATATTTTAATAAAGTTATACGAATGTAAAAAATGCAATTTGATACTTTATGAAAAAATATTAGTTTTGAACCTTAATCCAATTTCGAATTTTATCAAGAGATGTACAAAATTACTCTATGAACATCATTTGTAGATTTGTTCTCTTTCTTGTTTATGGTTGATGTGCGCTTTACTCCATTGCGTAAATAATTTGATATTGAGACTTGAATTTATTTGTTATCATCAAAATCTATACGTAGATACGAGATTTGAAACTTTGGGTTCTACAATCTCCCAATTTTTGATGATGACAAATACTTAGTATAAATCTGCGACCTGCAGTAATACTTAAGCTTCCCCTGAAAATATGCGTTAGTTTTTCAAGAAAAATATAAACAAGATTCTAACATATATAACAGGGTAGTATAATACTAGTATAAGATTTCTCCCCCTTTTGGCATCATTAAAAAGGAACTGCAATTGGTTTCAGTAAGATTTCTTTCCGTAATAACCAAATAAAACGGTGCGTTTAGTAGAAACTATAAAGTGTTGAATAATTAGAGCCACTCGTGTTCGACAAAAACTGCAAAGGTTGATGCCTAACTCCAATGTTCGACAAAAACTGCAAAGGCTGGAGGCCTAACTCTGGCAATTCGGTGCGGAAAGATATTCAAATCCGTTTGATGTTGTTGACAAACGAGATTTTATAAAGATTTGAAAGCTTTCGAGTTGCTGTTTAAAAGACCTTTTTTACCCATCGAATACTCACAAGAAAAATCTCACATTGTTCGTTGATCAAGTATCTATTTATCTAAAACGACAGAATGGCGGAGAAAATTTCTTCTGGTAATCTTCCGGATTTAAACCAGGAACCGTTTCAACCAGTCATTTTATCTCCCGATACTGTTACGACCATGTCTCAGAGATTACTAGCGAGGGTAAATGAGGTTGATCGACTTAACAATCAAATATCTGTTCTGCATCAAAAGCTTGCAAATAAAGGTAGAAAGAATAAGAGGTTAAAGCAAGAAAATAAAGATTTGATAAAATTAGCTCGTGTTCTGAAATTTCAAATAGAGGAATCGGAATGAGTGAGAGTTCAAGCACAAAGTCAACATCAGCATATAATGACAGCATTTCACGAGAGAAATAGGGACACTTGTAATTAATCTCGCTGGCTTAGCCCGGTAACTTTTGACAATATGCATCCAGCATATCTTGTAAGCTTGACTAAGTAAAATTTGAAAAAATGACAGTTTATCTTGTATTTATTTCCATCTTTATAAAAGCAATCCTTAGTTTTACCTAATTCGCATAAAATCTTCTTCTCATCTCTGTAGTTCATCTTCATTCTCACTCTACAAAATTTCAGTGGCTCAGTAATTCTCATGATCAATCTATTTATGTATCTGTCATAGGTGCTATGAAGCAGTAAGAGACTAATTTGGCTAGTAAATCAGATCATAACGCCATTTATGAGCTTGTGGGTCTTGAGACTCGATACTCATCTTCCATTGTTGCTTTTTCCGCTAGGTTGCAGTCCAAAACTCTCGAAATTGAGAAGTTTAGCGAAACGATCTCTGTACTTCAACGACTTGTTTATGAGTCAAACAAAAAAATAGTAGAGTTAAACCAACAGAATAAGGATTTAAAATCATTGCTTGCCTCTTCATTTCAATTGCCTAATCCTTTAGACAATGATGGCATGATGATTTATGAGGAGCAAATGCATTTGAATGATGAGGCTAAACGTCTCAAGGTTCTGTAGGTCATTTGAGATAATGGAATAAAAGTATCTAACAGATATTCATGGCATGCATCATTCCTATTTCTCTTCTAATCATGCGTAGTCTATCTTTTGGTAGGAGTTTTGTGAAAATGTCTGCCAATTGATCATGTGTGCTTGTGAATTCTAGTACAATATCACTTTTTTGCACATGATCTCTAAGAAAATGATATCTAATTTCAATATGTTTAGTTCTAGAATGTTGTATTGGATTCTTTGAAAGATTTATAATACTAGTATTATCACATTTAATAGGAATATGATTGTACATAAATTTAAAATTCTCAAGTTGTTGCTTCATATAAAGAACTTGAGCACAACAACTACCTGCAACAACATACTCTACCTCAGCAGTAGATAATGCAACAGAATTTTACTTTTTACTAAACCATGAAACAAGTGCATGACCTAAGAAATGACATGTTCCACTAGTACTTTTTCGATCAACTTTGCAACCAGCATAATCTGCATCTGAATAACTAATAAGATAGAAAGAAGTGTGTTTAGGATACCATAACCCTAAGTCAATGGTACCGGCAAGATATCTAAAAATATGCTTGACTACAATCAAATGAGATTGCTTTGGAAATTATTGAAAACGTGCATATAAACATACACTGAACATAATATCAGGTCTACTAGCTGTCAAATATAATAAACTACCAATCATACTTCGATCTACCTTTGAGTCAACTGGCTTACCGCTTTCATTTTTATCAAGTTTGGTGGTTGGACTCATTGGTGTTTCAATTACTTTCGCACCTTCCATCTCAAACTTTTTGAGTAACTCTTTGATATATTTTGATTGATTAATGAATGTTCCACTTTTTGTTTGCTTAATTTGCAATCTAAAAAAGAAATTAAGTTCTCTCATCATGCTTATTTCAAATTCTTCATGCATGCTCTTAGCAAAATCTTGGCACATATCTTCATTAGTAGCACCAAATATTATATCATCAACATAAATTTGAATTAGAAGAATATCATCCTGTTCATATTTGATGAAAAGAGTTGTATCGATCTTTCCTCTTGAAAAATCTTTTTCAATCAAAAAACTACTAAGCCTCTCATACCAAGCTCTAGGAGCTTGTTTGAGTCTATATAATGCTTTTGTGAGCTTAAAAACATTATTAGGAGAAATATGATTTTCAAAACCTGGAAGTTGCTCAACATATACCTCTTCATTTATAAAACCATTTAAAAAATCACTTTTAACATCCATTTGAAAAAGTTTGAAATTTTTATAACATGCATATGCAAGTAACATTCGAATAGCTTCTAATCTTGCGACAGGTGCATACGTTTCATTATAATCGATTCATTCTTTTTTATTGAAACCTTGGGCTACAAGTCATGCCTTGTTTCTAGTGATGATTTCAGACTCATTTTTCTTATTTCTAAAAATCCATTTTGTTCCAATAACAGCATGATTTTTGGGTCTAGGAACAAGTGTCCATACATTATTTCTTTCAAATTGATTTAGCTCTTCTTGCATAACTAGAATCCATGATTCATCAATAAGTGTTTCATCAATATTTTTTGATTCAATTTGAGATAGAAAAACAGTGTGATTACAAATATTTCTAAGAGATGATCGAGTACTTACACCTCGTGAAGGTTCTCCTAGAATTTGTTTCACTAGATGATCTTTCACATGTTTCCACTGTTTGGTTGCATCTTGTACTAAATCTTGATGATTTTTCCTGATGTCTCCATGTTGGACTTCTTCCATTGTATTCTCTTTGTTGAGATTGAGATTATTTGTATTATTTGTACTTTCGAATTCTTCATCAATAGATTTCTTGGAGAGTAGAGGGTTAGATTCATCAAATACTACATGCATAGATTCTTGTACAGTCAAAGTCTTTTTATTGAATACTCTATAAGTTTTACTATTTGTTGAATACCCAAGAAATATACTTTCATCAGATTTTGCATCAAACTTTCCTAAATTATCTCTGTCATTGAGTATAAAACATTTGCATCCAAATACATGAAAGTAATCAATGTTGGGCTTTTTCTCATTCCAAAGCTCATAAGGGGTTTTATCTAATTTAGACCTTAACATAACTCTATTTATAACATAACATGCAGTACTTACCGCTTTGGCCAAAAAATAACTAGGTAAACTATTTTCATCAAGCATTGTTCTTGCCATTTATTGAAGAAATCTATTCTTCCTCTCTACTATCCCATTTTGTTAAGGAATTCGAGGAGCAGAAAAATTATGTAGAAAATCATTTTCATCACATAAAGACTCAATATCTTTATTGATAAACTCTTTCCCCTTGTCACTTCAACTAGTATAGCCCTTTTCATTTTGAATTCTCTTGCATAGCTTGGTAAAGGCATTATGTACCTCATCTTTATGAGCGAGAAAGATGACCCAAGTATATCTAAAGAAATCATCAACAATAACAAATGCATAATATTTTCCTCCCAGACTTGCAATCCTATTTGGTCCAAAAAGGTCCGTGTGTATTAATTACAAAGGTCTACTAGGCGAAATATGTTTCTTGGTTTTGAAAGAAGTTTTTGTTTGTTTACCAAACTGGCATGCATCACAGATTTTGTCTTTAAAAAAGTTTGTTTTTGGCAAACCTCTCACAAGATCATTTTTTGAAAGTTTGGAAATAAGTTCCATGTTTGCATGACCTAACCTTCTATGCTATAACCAACTATTTTCATGTTGAACTGATAAACCAATAGCATATTGTAAGGCAATTTTTTCAAATTCGATTGTATATACATTATTGTTTCTAAGAGCAATAAAACAAACATTGCAATCATGCTTATTCAAAATAATGCACTTATCCTTTTTTAAAGTAACTATAAATCATTTATCACATAATTAACTTATACTCAAAAGAATATGCTTTAAACCATCAATAAGTAGAACATCTTCAATTATGAGAGAATATTTTTTACCAACTTTACCTATTCCCATAATATTCCCTTTTGAATTGTCTCCAAATGTCATGTGTCCTTCTTCTTTAGAAGTGAGATCAATGAATTTAGTTTTATCTCCTGTTATGTGTCTTGAGCATCCGCTGTCTAAAAACCATTTACTTTTACCTATGGAGAACTTCATGCATACCTGTAAAAGCAATTAAAACAATTTTTCTTGGTACCCAAGTTCTTTGGGTCTTTTATTTATTAGTATTAGAAGAAACAAGATTCTTTGGTATCCATATGGCCCTAATAGTCATTGTATGTCTTCTTCTAATAGAATAAGCATGATAATTATAACCATTTCTATTGCAAAAATTACAAATAACATATGACATATTTGAATATCTTGAGTGATAATATTTTTCTTTAAAAAAGTTATTTTTGTAAAAAGAATTTTGAAAATCTGATTTTGATTTAGTCGGTTTATCAAAGAAATTTTTATAGGGTTTGAATTTTTCTTTTGGCATGTATCCCAAATCTACCTTATCAAAAACACATCTTTTACTTTCAAAAAGTTTTTCAAAGTTTCTTTTTCCATTTGTAAAGTTTTTAATAATCTTTTCTAAATCAGTCACTTTCTTTTTTCAGCTCATCATTTTCATCTTTTGAAACTATATTTTCTTTTCTTAAAACATCAATTTCATTTGTTAAAGAAGAATTTTTCGTTTTCAAAGCGATATACTTGATACTAAATTTTTCAAATTCCTCATATACCTATTCCAAAATATTTTTCAATTTTTCATAAGAAGAATTTTCAATATTTTCGAAATTTGTTACCTTGTGATCATCTTTAGCCATAAGACAAAAATTTACGAATTCTTCGTTACTTGCGTCGCTGTCTGAGCTACTTGAATCATCATCCCATATAGCTTTCATTACTTTCTTGCCTTTGTATCGATTTTTCTTTAGCATGGGACAATCTGGTTTAATATGTCCTGGCTTTTTACATTTATAACAAGTTAATGAATCGTTTTTACCTGCATTTTTGTTGGAAAACTTTTTGAAAGATTTCCTTGGAGGAGCTTTATTTTTCTTTAGAAATCTCTGAAATCTTCTTGTGATCATTGCAATTTTTTCATCTTTGTTATCGCTTTCCTCGTCTTCATCACTTTTACTTTCATGAGGAACAGTTTTAAGTGCCAAGCTCTTCTTTTGCTTTCCTTCTTCTTCTCCTCTTTTCAATGTGTACTCATGAGTAATAAGTGACCCAATTAGTTCATTTACTTCGAGTTTTTTGAGGTTTTTAGTTTCAAGAATTGCCGTCACTTTTGATTCCCAACATTTTGGAAAAGAATTGAGAATTTTTCTTATTATCTTCAAGCTAGAATAAACTTTTTCAAGAGCGGTCAAGTTATTTATAATGTTAGTAAAACGAGTATACATAGAAGAAATAGATTCATCATCAATCATTTTAAACATTTCATATTCATACCTAAGAATATAAATTTTTTATTTTTTGACTTGCGAAATTCCTTCATAAGTTACTTCCAAATTATCTCAGATTTCTTTTGCTGTCCTGCAAGTCATTATTCTGTTAAATTCATTGACATTGAGAGCATTATATAGAAGATTCATAACCATTACATTTATGGTATAAAGTCTATCATCTTCACGATCAAACTCTTCTTCTTCCTTGTTGACCTTTACTCCATCAACAATTTTTGTTGGAATATAATGCTCATTTACAATACATTTCTAGATTTCTTGACCTTGAGACTGGATAAATATTTTCATTTTAGCTTTCCATAAAGTATAATTGCTCCACAAAATAGAGGAGACCGACTACTGGATTGACCTTCAGCGAATGTAGCTGCAATGTTAGCCATATGATCTTAATTCAACAAATAATTAATCTTATAATAGAGCCCTCTCTCTGATACCAAATATTGCCCAGATAACTAACACAAAAGGAGGGTGAATTGGATTATATTAAAAAATTAATACTTATAAACCAAATATACAATATAAAATATAAACAGAATATGAAGCAGCAGGAAATATAAAGAGTAAGGGTAAGAAGAAACAAACTCAGTATTTTAACGAGGTTCAGCCCCACTGTCTACGTCCTCGCCTCAAGCTACTACTTGAGGATCCCAAATTCACTATTCAATCTCGTTCAGGTGGAGATAGAAACCTATTACACTTTTGAGTAACACCGCTACAAAGAATCCGTGTAGAATGTCCTCTACATTTGCAATCATCTCACACTTGGTGATTCAACTATTTTCTGCGTAGAACACCTTCTACACACACAAGGGTTATACGCACCCTCTTACAAATACAAAAGCTGATAATGGATAGGTTATTAGAATATACTCCTCAATGAGTGAGATAAAAACAATACAGTGCAACTTATATCTCTCTCACAATGAACAAGGATTAAGATACAAAACTTAGAGAAGAGAGAATGAGAGTTTTGAAATAATGATGCAAAACTTAGCAATTAATGTGTAAGCTCTTGTTGTTGTTTTTGCAAAACTCAAGTGAGCTATTTATAGGCAAATGAGTCTTCATATTCAAATTTGAAAAGGTTCACATGTCAAATAAGATCACTATTTATTTTTCAAAAGATTCAAATAAAAACATCTCATTTTTATATTTGTCAAAGACAACTCTATTCATTTTTCAAAGAAATCAAACTTAATTTTTTACTTTTCATACATGACAAAATGAGCATGATTTATTTTTCAAACCAAATCATCTTTTTTTTCATATATCAAAAAAATACACAACCACCTTTCAAGATTTTCAAACAAATCATCTATCTTTTACATTTGTCAAAAAAACACACAACCACCCTTCAAGATTTTCAAACAAAATCATCTATCTTTTATATTTGTCAAAAAACACACCACCACCCTTCAAGATTTTTAAACAACACATGCACATGTTAAAGATGACAATCAATCATCTTACAAATTCAAATCTTTATACATATGTAGAAAAATAATAATAATTTTTGAAATTAAATATTTTAATAAAGTTATACAAATGTAAAAAATGCAATTTGATGCTTTAGGAAAAAAGATTAGTTTTGAGCCTTAATCTAATTTCAAATTTTATTAAGAGATGTACAAAATTACTCTATAAACATCATTTGTAGATTTGTTCTCTTTCTTGTTTATGTTTGATGTGCGCTTGACTCCATTGCATAGATAATTTGAGCTTGAGACTTGAATTTATTTGTTATCATCAAAATCTATACGTAGATACAAGATTTAAAATATTGGGTTCTATACCATTTTTTTCTAAAATGATTGTACGTCGCTTGCAGCTTCATGATTGTATATAGCACCACTCAAAAAGAAAACACCCACTTGAATTTACTTGACCAATTAAAGAAGATCTCGTAAATTAGTGGAACCAGCAACACTAATTGGCAGTCATTTTAATGTCAGTTATGTCATATAACTATAGGCAATAAAGAAAAAAAAAACTCCGAAAGCTATTTCCCTTTTTTCCAAACCCTCCACCAAAAAAATAAACAAAAAAACCAAAAATTTTGCTGTTGCCAAATATTAATACGAATTTGATAGTTTCAGGATAAAAATAATTAAAAAATTTTATTTAATGTTAGTTAAAATATTTATACAAATAATAATGAATATTATAAAATCATTTTATGTATCCGTCGCTCTTAATCAAACTCTCATATTCTATAAAAAATAATAATAATAATAATATTTTATGATCACCTTGTTCAACTTTTGATTTGCACGAATAGTCACAGGGAAAAGTTTTCACGCTTGATTTTAATTTCAAAATAATAATAAAATAAAAAAAGAAATGAAATGAAATTGATCAAAGCATCAGTTAAAACAACTCATGTCAACATAACGTCTTTGCAGTCAGAAAATAAATGGAACGCCCAACGTTGACTTGGAAGCAAAAAAGAAAAAGAAAATAACACTTCAAGACCGGAAGCCAGTGGATCTAAGCAGAAAATACATAAGAACTAGTCAGTCGATATAACCCACGCAAGTACAGGAAGATGAATTTTTTTAGTCTGAAAATAATTTTTAGCCAGTCCAAAATTTGGTTGGTGATATAATCTGTGACTGAAATAAGTGTTCATTTGTTGAGTTCATTACAGTGCATTAGTTGTGCACCCTAACTATGATAACCCGAGTCTGACTGAGTCAAATATTTATTGGTATCAGTAAGATTGAGACGATAGTTTATCGTGAAAAAGTAATCAACCCTTTATTTTTCTTCACAATTATGCAAACCTATTTTTGAAACAGATAGTAAATCTAATGTACAGAATATGAAGTTTGTTCCAAGTTCTAAATTTCATAGTTAGTGCATGATTTAGACTTATAAACTAACAGATTAAGTTCAAACATGGAACCAGATTTGGGCATTAATGGCGAGAAGCAAGTCAATTATAGTCACAGGCCATTCAATTGGAGGAACAACGGCCTCTCTTTGCACTCTTTGGCTCCTCTCTTACGTCCAATCTGTGTCCTCTTCTTTACAAGTCCTATGCATCACCTTTGGCTCTCCATTGCTTGGCAATGGCTCCCTTTCCCGAGCAATACTGCGAGAAAGATGGGGCGGCAACTTCTGTCAAGTGGTCTCGAAGCATGACATCATGCCTAGATTGCTCTTTGCTCCTCTGACATTGTCCCTGGCACCTCAACTGCATTCCCTGCTGCAATATTGGCACTTCTCCATGGATTCTCCACAGTTTGGCGAGCTTGTCCAATTGCGAGACGAAGACAAAGTCGAGCTCTTTCGATTTGTCTTGTTTCATAAAGAAGGTTTAGCACAGGCAGGAGAAGAGACCAGTTTGTTTTGTCCGCTGGGCAGCTACTTGTTTTGTTCTGAAGAGGGAGCAGTTTGTGTGGATAATGCTGCATCTGTGACTAAGATGATGCATTTGCTGCTTATGACCGGCAATCCGAGTAGCAGTATTGAGGATCATCTCAGCTATGGAGATTATGTGGGAAAATCTTCTGTACAGTTTATGAACCAGAGAAACTTCATGCAAACTGATCTTCCTGAGACAAGCTATGAAGCAGGGGTTGCTTTGGCATTGCAGTCTTTAGGGATAGATAGCCAGGTACTACATTCTATCCATCCCAATTAAGGTCATGAAAACATTGTTCTTCTAGAGTCATTCTACTTGTAAGTTGTCTTGTAAAGAAGACTGCTATAGTCACAAAGAGATTATACAAAAATAAGCTCTTAAACTAATGTGATTTATGTGATTCGTTATATCTACTTTATAATAAAAATAACTTTACAATCTGATCTGACGAACCACATAAAGCCACATTAGTTTGTAGGATTATTTTGTATCTATTTTGTGTAATCCACACCCTCCACAGCTCTTAACATATTAGGAGCAGATTTGCAAGAGAAAATTATTTTATTTATTTTTCAAATTGACATGTCATCGGTGTGAAAACTGTTTCACTAAAAAAGATTTTCTTTCTTTCATATTTTAGCTCAAAAAACCAATCCTCTTTTCCAACACCAATATCAACATGTTCATAGTGGTTCCTTTAATAATCTCATAGAGATTTAACAGTTATCATTGCAATGAGATGATTTTACTTAACCACATATATATCCTTTATTTTACCTATAGCAACCAGTTACTGGAGCAGCAAAAGACTGCCTGAGGATGGCGAGGAGGATGGGTCGCACTCCAAACCTGAAGAGTGCCGAGCTGGCTGTCCGCTTATCAAAATATGCACCTTACAGGGCTGAGATAGAATGGTACAAAGCATCTTGTGATGAGTCTGATGATAACATGGGGTACTATGATTGCTTCAAGCTAAGGGTATCAAACTCACGAAGGGAGTACAGGGTTAACCTGAACCGGATCAAGCTTGCCATTTTCTGGAACGATCTAATCTCTATGCTGGATAACAATCAACTGCCTCATGATTTTGATAGGAGAGACAAATGGATAAACTCTTCCCACTCCTATAAACTACTGGTTGAGCCACTGGACATTGCTGAATACTATGGAAAAGGTATGCACCGTGTCAAGGGCCATTACCTGAAGAATGGAAGAGAGAGAAGGTATGAGATTTTTGATAGGTGGTGGAAAGAGAAAGAGGGAAAGGCTAGGGGGAGAGAAGAGTATAAGAGGAGCAAATTCGCAAGCTTGACTCAAGATTCATGCTTTTGGGCGAAGGTGGAGGAAGCAAGGGAATGGCTTGACAGCTTCAGGAGTGAAAGTGACATGACTAAGCTGGATCTGTTGTGGAAGAATATTGATGCATTCGCAAAGTATGCAACGGAATTGGTGGACAGTAGGGAAGTTTCTAAAGACGTTCTGGCAAAGAATTCAAGCTATAGTTTGTGGGTAAAAGACTACGGAGCATTAAAATCAGAGTTGCAGCTACAGCACTTCCCTCAGTTTCCGAGTTTTGTGGAAGGGGAGATGGTTCCTTAGACTATTCTCCAGGGAGATTATGTTTTACACTGCATATCAAAATAATGCTTGTATGTTTGGTATAATAATATGGCTTGTACTTACTAGGATGCATATCTTATGCAAAAATATTCCTACCTTAAAATAGCTGTGCGAACCATTGCTGACAGAGAAGCACTATAGATGCCTGCCAGCAATTTTGTTAGTATATGCTTTTTGATAACATGAAATCCCATCCACTCTTAGGGAGGGAACTTTGAATACTCGAATCCACCTGTTAAAACCATTTATCAGGTAATCCAAGAGAAATCTAAAATGTGTAATCTGAAATCAGGATGTCTACGCCTATCACTCATCCCTTGACCACTAGGTGACCTTTTTTTCCCTATATGTTTTGGAGAGGGTCACTACAGGGTAAAGTACAAGTAGTAATAGTCCAAATGTTACCAACAAAAAAGAGAGAATAAACAAAAGCAAGAAGCCCTGTAGGATGTCGCTGAGGTGGGATATATCTATGCGTATCTTATTAGAGATCAGTTAACCCACAAGGGAATGAGGACCAAGCCAGAGACGCATTGTTTATAAAGATGTGTTTAAACATAACATAAATTAAATATTTCACGCCCATGTTGCCCATCAAATAACAAATACTTTGGGGGATGCCCCTTTTAACAATTAGAAACTGCTAAGCATGATCAACAAACCAAAACATTATAATCAGATTGAAGAATTCTAGGACCAGCACGTAAGTCAATGTGCTTGAGAAATGTGATTTGTTAGTAGGCAGATGTAATTTGATAATATAATTTCTGTTGGGAAGATTAGTTAAAAAATCAAAATATGCAAGTGAATGGTCAGTTAGCCAACAACTTGCACCAACTACTGCTGATTACTTATATTGTCCTTGTGCAACTGTTCAATAGTAATAGCAACAAAATTTCACATACCTGAAGATCTTTTGACTTCGGTTGTTCTTTTTTCTTTTGTTTTGATGAAAGAAAGAGTTTTTTACTTTTTAGAGATTATAGTCTAGATTTTACTTATTCAGTAGTAGCATTCTGCAATACCTAAAGTAACACGAGTAGCTGTAAATGTGGATGTCACCACGAAAAACAAAACAACACAGCACGAATAAAAAAGAAAAGGGATCACTGTACCCCATGAGAAAGAGAATATGACATACAAACTTAAGAGTATATGACAATGTTTAAAATAAAAAAGGCATTTATTGAAGAAGTTCTAGTCAAATAATTAAGAATAGGAAAAAGAAGAAATAAAAAAGTAAACAGTATTATTTTACTGCTCAAGACTGTTTACCCAAATAAAAATGAACAAATAAAACTCTCAGCAAATTCAGAAACACCTGTCATGACTCATACTGCTCACAACCTCTTGAAGGGATTGCTATAGCCTTAAAGATGAGTCTGTCCTTGTTCAATGCCTCAGAGGATGAGTCTCCACTGTTAGATCCCCATCAGCAAAGATCAATTCCATTCTGGAGCATTGCCATCTGATTGTAAAAGGATACAGTGAACTGAGACAATAATGACAATCCTTTAAATGGGCAACTACGCGGAGTGATGATTCTCATATTTCAATGCTTTTCATGGCCCAAGGGAATGGAAATATGAAACATACCTGTGTGCTGTACCTATGTATGCTTATGCATGTGCGTGAGAACTAGGTATCCATGAGTGTATGTGTAGATTCACTAGTGGAACGAACCCACAAAACAACTGAAAGCAGTTCAACACTATGATTCACCTCACCCCCCTTCCCGCGGTTTGATTTTGGTAATGAATTTATGATGCCAAAAGATGAGCTAAAGCTATCAAGTGACCTGAGAAAAAAGTGTAAGGACTATCATATCGCTGTGTTTGTGTTTCCAACATTAACCGAACAAGAGACAAGAGATTAGCATTACCTTGGCTTTTGCAGACTCATGCAAAGGCATAAAAAGTGAAGCCACCTTGACACAAGAAGCTGCTGCGATATCATGTTAAAGATACCGCATCAAATGAATGAAGAACTTGCTCCAACATCTTTCTAGTGTGGACGTCAAGAGGACTATCTGGTTTGTCTGAGTGAGCAATATTTAGAAGGTAGAGTTTCTTTGAGGCCACAAATGCAGCTGAAAAGATCCTTTTAATCCCTCCCCTTGTGCTGTCCACCTTATACTCAAACTCGTACACTTGTAAGCCTCCCTGGCTAGATCTCTCCTTTGCTGAAATTACCTCAGCACCATTTGTACTTTCCTATATGACAAGAGAACACGCATGACTGCTTGCCATGAATTTTCTTATAAAACGAGAGAACTGCTAAATAAATAAGCTGCAGAAAGCTCAACCAAGCATCATGTAACCAGAGCTGTAACTGAAACTTCCAACATTATATTCTGACATTCAATCAGTGAATAAGCCACATTGGTAATGGTAAACCTTCAAAAATGTTCAGATTATTGTTCACATAATAAAGGAGCCTTCTGGGTGCTGAGGTGGCATTTGTATAAAGCAAACACAAACCAGACTCATAACCACAGCTACCTAAAAGAATACGACTACTGAAAACTGACACATCAAATAGGAAGTCAATAGATTGCATGGTTTTTAAAATGCCTGTGGCTGAACCCAGTTGTCGACAAGAATCCATAAACCTGACCTGAATTTAGTTGAGATCTTACAACTATTAACTTGGGAAAAAAATGAGTTATCATAGCAGACTGGTATTGCATGTGTCCTAAAGGGGGCGAGTCAGTTAACCATTTTCTAATACACTGCGAGATTGCTAGGGCACTGTGGAATGAGATTTTTACTAGATTGGAATTAGCTTGGGTAATGCCGGGGACGGTGGGGGCAGCTGTGGCGAGCTGGCCCCCCATGAGAGGAGGGAGACAGATTAAAGCTGTGTGGCGGATGATTTCCATATGCATTTTATGGTGTCTTTGGCAGGAGTGCAATGAGTGGACTTTTGAAGATAAGGAGAGATCTCGAGAGGAGTTGATAGTTTTCTTTTTTTAGAATTCTGTGTACATGGTCCAGTGCCCTGGACTTTCAAGGCATGGACTTTCATAATTTTCTTGTATCCAATGCGCCGTCCTAAAGGGCTTTTTGTTTCTTTTGTTTTCCTTTTAATTGGCTTTTGCCTCTCTTATTAATAAAATTTTTACTTTATCAAAAAAAAAAAAAAAATAGTTGAGATAAAGGCTCAATTGAGTTGAGTTGATGGAGTTAACCAAAGATTTGAGGTTACACGTTGACACAGAGAGAAAAAAAAAATTCAGTCTACCTTCTTATAGTTATGGCAACAGCAAGGAAAATAACTAACCTCTGGTTTGGTGCTGTCAAACAAGATGACAAAAAGTCCACTCTCATAACAACCAAGCAATAATCTTAACTCTTCATTGGTACCCCTGATCTTCTTAAAGTTATTATATTTTAGTGTGCTTTTATATTTTTAAGACCTTGTCTCGAAACATCTTGGCTTAGACCTAATTTCGATTTACCAGCTACCGTTAGAAAACAACATCAACCTCCTCACTATACACCCTGGTATGCAAAAAAGATGGTGACTTGATGAAAGCAGCTCGTGTGAACTTTCTACCATAGAAGCCTCATTTGTCCCCTTCACTTGTTTACACTGATACTTGTACAAGAAACACAATGTAAATCATTGGTTAATTGAAGTTATCCCACCTTGAAGCAAGCGATTATCTTGAAAGAATAGAAATATTTTCAGTAGACAGAAAAGTTGCTTCATCCACCAACCATAAGTTCATAAACAACAAAATGGTCAGTTGCGTTTCAATCGTATGTAACCAATGGTTTTACAGTTGCACAAACAAGTTAAAGTATTTGGAAAACCTTGGCCTTCAGATGTTTCTAGCAAAAACTGATAGACATATCAATAGAGAGATCTAAAAACGATAAAAACCATAAGAGATGTACTCACCAAAAAATAAAACCAAGGGTAGTTTTTATAGTTACAAAACCTTCAAAATGTGTAGTCGTCCATTTCTGGTCGATCCTAGTCCATCTGGGATGTGTTCGTTGGGAAAGTCCTTTTAACATGTCTAAGAATCAACAACATTATCGTGGAACTTCGTTCAAGTCTTCTTTTTCATTGTTATTCAATTCAAGTTACAAATGCAATCATCCCCAACACGGCAACATCGATAAACATAAACAATACCAACCAGGAAAAACACACACACTCTGAAGTTACCTTGCGCCTTTCAGCTTGTATGAGCTTATTAACTACAAATTGAGGACTCCCAAACTCTCCGAGACTTGTAAGACGAACAGGGTTTACTACAACCCCAACATTGTTACTTCCCTTATTTGCCTCCTCAAACAGAACAGCTGCCCCCGCTTTATCGACCTATTCAACCACAACTAATCTCAATTATTCAAACAACATTACCCAAAGTGTGTTGGTTTGTCCGATCAATCTCTTCAATTAAAGAAAGAAAAAGATATAAATGTAAGGTAGAGAAGAGAGAGAAGAGTGGGTACCTGGATCCAAGAAGAGGGTCTGAGGAGAGTGAAACCCTCCTTGGCGTCTGTGTACCTTTGGAGCTCTAATTCTTCAGCAAAAATGGACTCTGACATGTTTGGCAAAAACCCAAATGAAAAGACTGCAATAATTGCGAGGTTGAGCTTCCTCTTGCTCAAACAAGGTGATAAGAATGCATCTTTGTCGGGATCATTGTAACTGCTCTGTGGGTTCGGTTGTCGACTCGGTAAAAAGGAATCTTTGGGCAATGACATCCGGAAGAGGTTTCTGGGAGAAGAGGACGTTGGGCCATAACTATGATTGAAGAGATTGCGGTGCGAGAGAGGAAGCAAATCTGCAAAGCCATTAGAGAGCACGAGGACGGCCTCTAAGAACCTCATTTTCAGATAATGATGTTCGTACACTCGGAGGCAGTCTGCTATCTCCAAATATTTTTGGCGGCTCATAATGTTTCTTTATTCTATTTTCTTTAAACGAAAAATATTATCTTTGTGGAAATTATTTTGTAGCAGCATCTTTAATTAACCAAACACCGAGCTACAGATAATATTTCAATCGAAAATATTTTCATTCTTAACAAACACAGCCTAAAGTCAAAAATACAAGGCACCGACTATTTTTTTGTAAAAAAAATTTTAAAAATGATTATTTGATGTTTGGAATTATGCAACGTGGAAACGGTACCACCCGATATGTCCAATGTTGAGCTTGTGCTTAGAAACACCACCCTCCCCCTGCGCCCTGTTCTCCATTGGCTTTGCCCAATTCCGACCACTTTTGCTGAGAAAGAAGCAGAAATTGACTTCGCGCACTAGAAATTTGATTTTCAAAGCCAATTCCAAAATGGCGGTGTTCATGCGCTTCCCTTCCCACCCACCCTTCTCTGTTAGTTCCAACTCTCTCTCTCTCTCTCTCTCTCTCTCTCTCTCTCTCTCGCTATGGTCGGTTTTAGTTTATCATAAATTGATGAATATTGCTCATTTATCGATTTTTCTGGTTGGGTTTTTATTTCTTTCAAAAATTTTAACTCAGTTGCGAGTTAGATGAGGATGTATTATTTGAGATGAGAGATGAAAAGGAAAGGAAATAATGGTGTCCACTCAAGTTTGGGTCTTTCATCTTTTGGTAAAGGGATGTTGGAAACAAGAACATGCAGATGAATCAGAATTTCTGTTTTGCATTGTGTTTTGGAAAGTTGAATACATTCTCATGGAACATACAATCGTGGAATTGAACCTATGCTTCCTAGAGCCTAATATGATGATATCTAATTTTCAATGACCAAGTACCACATGCAGGTGTTTTTGAAGCTTCTGGATCCTTGTTTCAAACATTATCCTAATTTACATTCTTACTTAATGCTATTGCAATACAACAGTTTTTTATGTTTCTTCATAATGGTTCCAGACTGGAATTTGACAGTGAAGTTTTTCATAAATTTCACCCACTCAATTATTTAAATTTTGTGCTCCAGTCTCACTTGACAATACGTGATTGACTCTAATACCATTTGTAAAAAAACAAGTAAATGCAACCCAATAGGACATGTCATAATTAATCAGCGTCCTTGAAATTATACCTTCATATGCATCTAATATGACACCTTCACAGTCGATCCATTGATTTGGAGTTTCACATATTGCCCTTTAAAACTTGGTATCATCTGACTGAAAGCAAACAATAACTTCATTTGCAATCTTATGTATGCACATCGGAGTATATTTGAAGCTTTATGTTATCATAAATAATAATTGGAGATTATTATTTTTTTGGTTACTCTGCAGAATGGAAATGCCATTAAATTTTCTCAGCTATTTACTCAGAAATTTGTACACGCATATGTAATTGACTACAAGGAAAGTAGTGTTTGCTGTTTGAATATGTAATTCAACATCATTTTCTCCATGAATCTGTCCAATTGCAGCTTGAATTGCTTGATGGTAAATTATTCAGTTTGGTTTTGCAGGCCCTCAGAAGTGCAACAAGTGAATTGTTGGGGGGTATCGTGACAGGCAAGTATGCCCATGCTATCTATCAAATCTTTTAGCGATATCAAATAAATTTTCAACTTTTCTTCTTTTAGTTTGGTGAGGATGGTGATATTATGTGCTTGAAATCTTTTTGTTATTTTTAGGTGTTGTTCAACCAAGAAGCAACAAATGGCAATCTGCAAGCAGAGGAAGAAGAGTCATATTGTTCCAGGGCCCTGTAAAGTCTGTACAAACTTCATGCCGGGTTTCAATCCCTGGGACCTCATCGGTGAGAGAAGAAAAGGTGTCTACAAAGTATTTGAGGGATAAGAAGTTAGTTCCTGATTCAGATCCTCCGAGCATCGATGATGTCAAACTTTTGTATCAATTTTTTGATCAAAGGTAATCTTATACACGTCTTCTCTGGTGATCCAACAAAAGGCGTACCTTACAAAGGAACGTCTTTCCAAGAGACATTCGCATATTCTATTTCGTTTGAAAATTTTTTGTTACTTATGGGGTTATTTTCCGAGTGAAATATCTTATGATTCCAAATGTTTAGCTTTGATCTTTTTATTTATTTTAAGCTTTCTCACCTGGTTCTGTTACATCGGTAATTTGTTATCTTGCAGCACCAAGCTCACAGCATTGACTGGAGCCGGAATTAGCACGGAGTGTGGAATTCCTGATTATAGAAGGTTCTACCTCCACTTTGGTTGTTGTAAGCTTATATAATATGTGGAATGTTCCTATTTTAAAAGCTCCTTTTTACTGATTTTAAAGCAGATAAGTATGTGGTCATCTAAAAAGGTGAATCCTTGTTACATTTTTTCGGAGTTAGTGTTTAAGTTCATTTAGCTTTCTTGCTGTCAATAGGTCACACGGTAAATTTTTAAGGCACTGATGTGGGATTCATCTTAGATGATGAGTGAAGTGATGCCTCCTTTGCGAGGTTTACATGGATTCCTATATATATCTTAATTTTTTTTATTTTTGATATTGAGATCATAGACTGTATCACCTGGTATTTCTTTCTCTTTTATTTACCCCCAAATAGTAGTTTTCTACTTTTTCAAATAATATTGTCTTGTATTTTCTTGCAGCCCCAGTGGAGCGTATAGTTCTGGTTTCAAACCAATTACCCATCAGGTGATCTGAAGGCATGTGCTGTGATATTTTTTCTCTTACTGCAGTATTTTTTTTTTTTTTTTATATATAGCATCCTCCAAAAATTTGTAGATATATTATGAACACATAGAGGTTTGTATAATATTTATTTAAAGAAAATTTCTTCAATTCTATAAGCCAGGGTAGGTCTTGAATCTTGATGATATTATTGTGTTTGGAAAATTTTATTTCTAGATTTTAGTCCTGTAGTATTCTTTTTGTTCCTCAAACTAGTTTTGCATTGGTGATTACTTTTATCTCATTTAGTTCTTGCTTCTCATTGGGAAATATGTATTCTGGTGTGAAGATCTAAAATATATCATTCCCTTGAAACTCCTTTATAATTTAAAGTTTCTTTAATTATAGAAGCATGTCATTGGCCCAAATTGTATTGACATAGCAGCTCACATGGTTGTTACTTCTGTTTCAATTAGGGGCAGTCCATTTACTCACAACTTTTTCTTTCCCTAAAATTTCTCTAGGGAATTATCTGCTTAATTCTTGCCAAGTTTTGACGCCATTAACCAAAGCTATGAATATTCACTTTCTCAATTACTGTTGTTTGTATTTCTAAGTTTCATATATAAGGCCTAATATTTTGGGATTCTCAACAGGAGTTTCTGCGATCCAGTCGAGCCCGTAGACGGTATTGGGCAAGAAGCTATGCAGGATGGAGACGGTTTTCTGCAGCACAGCCTGGTGCAGCTCATATTGCTTTAGCATCTCTAGAAAGAGCCGGCCGTATAAGTTTTATGATTACACAAAATGTTGATAGGTAACTAGTTGTACGTCCTTAACCCTTGAATGAGAATCCCTAATTGTAAGGAGCAAGCTTAATGGGACCAGTTTGTAATTATCCTGTTTCAGGTTGCATCATCGCGCTGGTAGCAACCCGCTTGAACTACATGGGACTGTATATACTGTAGTTTGTCTAGATTGCGGTTTTTCTTTTAATCGGAATTTATTCCAGGAGCAAGTGAAGCAGCTTAATCCAAAGGTTAGTTTGAGAAGTTTATCCTTTCTAGACTGTCTAAGCTTCTCATCTACATTACTGGCTACATTTATTCAGATATAGCTACCACTTCCAATCAACTTGAGCCTTCTGTGTAAGTAGTAATTTAGCATCTCATCAAAGTAACTTGAGTTTGAACCTGCCTCCACATTTCCCATTTAAGTTAAATATTTCATGTGGTTCTGTTTATGAGTGGGAGTCTGATCTCACACATAAAGGGCAGTATTGGATTAAATCTACCTTTTATTTAACGATCAAAGAAATCTACCTTTTGCTATTAGGTTAAGCTTTTGAGATAGGGTATTTTATATATATATATATATATATATATAAGTAGTGAGATAATGGATATTTACGACTGACAGAATAGAGACTACCTTGGAATTTGAATTTCAGCATTATTAACGTATGCAGGACATGCAGCATTGTCAGATATTGTTCCCTAATTTATGAATGCTTTATCTGACCTTCTATGACTTCAACTATAGACTGGCTAGGTTTTCGTTTTGGGATACCTTCTAGGATGCATGACTGATAACTAAGATTTTAACTTTCTACTGCAGTGGGCAGCAGCAATTGAAAGTTTGGATTTTGGCAGCCCTGGGTCAGACAAGAGCTTTGGCATGAAGCAAAGGCCTGATGGTGATATTGAAATTGATGAAAAATTTTGGGAAGAGGATTTTCATATCCCTACTTGTGAAAAATGCAATGGTGTGCTAAAACCTGATGTAAGATACTCACTTTCAAAATATAAAATTTTTAAGTTTACATTTTATGAAAAGCTTCTATAATTTTACAGAAATAGGAGCATGAATGTAAACGTCAGATCAAGGCACCATCAGATAAATATATATAGGACTTCACTGGATCTGGCTCATTATGGGCATTATTTGCTAGCAAATGACTTAAGAATCGCTAGAATGATCTAGAAGCAGTTTTGAATTTTAGGAGAATACTTGTAAAATTGTGGGAAAAATGACCTAGATCTTCATGATGGAAATAAAATATTTGACAATCTTGATTCCATTTAAATGAACACATCGTCCTCTTTAGAATATCAAAAGGTTCGTGTAGATTTTGATGTACAATAACT
Source organism: Platycarya longipes (assembly GCA_036559045.1). Taxonomy (NCBI): domain Eukaryota; kingdom Viridiplantae; phylum Streptophyta; class Magnoliopsida; order Fagales; family Juglandaceae; genus Platycarya; species Platycarya longipes. Next base: position 22,489,404 of record CM071792.1, on the reverse strand, counting down.
GGGAAAATTGCACCACAATGCATTGCAGGTCTGTGGATTTCGTAAGTTCTTTGAATGCTGAGTGATTAAAGTACATGGAATAAAATGATGGTCATCTGTTATCTGACTTCAAATTTGCATTTTTCAGTCTTTCAGTATTATTTTAGTATGTTATTGTTGTTCTATCTATTTCCACTCAGCAGTTTTGCATACATGACAACTTTTGAAGTATCTGGAAAATTAATTGAGTCTTTCTTTCTGATGCTCTTGTCGTAAGGTTGTTTTCTTTGGTGATAACGTCCCCAAAGATAGTGCCGATAAGGCCATGGAAGCTGCAAAAGGATGTGATGCATTTCTTGTATTGGGATCGTCTGTGATGACCATGTCTGCTTATCGACTAGTCAGGTACATACTTCTTCTGTATTTATCATCACATCAAATTGAGATAAAAGTTCAGTGTCCTGATAATCTTGACTTCATGGTCCTACATTAGCAAAGTCAGCAGCATGTCAATTGAATGGTAGTTTATGGACCATCGTCAAGAAGATAGTGCACCACTGAGCTACAATAGAATAAGTTTTTTAGTTTTTTTAGTAGATAAGTGAGCTACAGAATTTAATAACACATAATCATAACTTTGCAGTTGCATGTGAGTTTTGACTGGAACCAGATAAACTAAATTTATGGTCATTTTCTGTTTCACACGTGGAGGATGCATCCTCCATGGAATTGAGTCTTCATGAATTATCAGGCTTCTGCTCATTTGGGTGAACCTTGAATAAAGTTCTTTTCGCCAAATAGCATTTCAGGTTATTCATTTGACAAGAGGAAAATATTGGCATTTGGAGGAGGGGATAAGGGTCACTACCAGTGTTAATTCGCCACACTAGATATGTACTTTCCAACGGCTAAATAAGTTGTTTCTATGTGCATATATGGCATAATCCCTTCTCAACATCCTGTAAAGATGAGATTAATTACATGCTGGAAGATAGGTTTGGTTTTACTATCAATATTCTAATTGAGGCAGATGATGCAATTTGCTCCTGGTGTTTTTAATCTTTAGCTGATAAGGCTTTTCACATTGAACTCCACAGAGCTGCTTCTGAGGCAGGCGCTGCTACTGCAATTGTGAACGTAGGTGTCACGCGGGCTGATGATTTTGTGCCCTTGAAAATCAATGCCCGAGTAGGAGAGGTGTAGTTTCATGATACCATCTCAGTAGCCAGTTCTGCCACTGACATTGACTTTATTGATTCTTACTTGCCTTGAATTGTTACAGATCCTGCCAAGAGTGCTTGACTTGGGATCCCTTAGCATCCCGGCTCTCGTGCAGTGATACTCGGAACAAGGTACCATAAAATCTTAAGCTTTCATTTTCCTTTGTCTATTTTTAATTGCAAATATTTTGTACTTCTCTTATTCTTTTCCCGACTGACTGATGAGTCCTTCCTGAGGGATGGTTGGGTGAATTACATGTGCCATTGTAAGTGCAACAATGATTTCATTTCCTTTGCATGCAGAAATGCCCCTCCTGAATTGGCATCCACTTTAAGATTTTAAAGGGTACGTCAAGAACCGGGAATGACAGCTTTATTAGCTTCACTTTTGGTAAATATATAATGCCTAATGGCCTTTCCCTGAAAATGAATAAAGGGAGAATCATAGATATGGTGTAGAGAAGATTGAAATACCTGCTAAGCAAGTGCAGAAAATTACTTGTACCAACACGCAAAGAGCATCTCTGTTTCTTTTAAATAAATGCACATGGATTAGTAGTTGCCATTTGGTTATTTGAAGTGAGAAGCAGCCCTTTGCAAACTGTTGTTGTTTTGTACTTAAAGATTTTCCTCTTTGTAATGGGTTGAATTTACCATTTAATGTCAGATCAAATTATTAAATGTACCATAAACGTTCATTTTTCTTTTAATTTCCTTTCTTTCTTTCTTTTTTTGTGAATGGATGAGATGCTAATGCGAACAATTCTTCCACTCCAGGCAATAATCAGTAAAAGATATTTTATAGAACTTATCATGATCAAACAATTACAAGCTTCATAGTCGTAGAAAGAGAATTCAGAGATATAAAATCAGGGTATTTAGGTTAGCTGTTGGCAAAAAAACATTCTCATAATTCATCGTTGTCAATTGTCATCTCACTGCCTTCAAGGTGGCAAAAAATCTTAATAAAAAAAAAACACGGGGAAAGTGGGTTTTGATAAGTAAAAGTTCAGTCTTCAAAGCATAGGCTGGAGTTTGCCCGTTTCTGCCCGAAGTCCTTTTTTTTCCTGAAATGGGAGTGATCCATATAATTATATGCATATATCCCAAATGGAGATGGAGGCTTCTCCCGTAGTTTCTGCTTTGCCAAATAGAGATTTGTTGTTTGAGCTTTATAATCTATCACATTCAGTACAGGAATCGATCTGTTCCGACAAGAAGAAGCAAGCTTTTTCAACATGATGATCTAAAACTTTTCACAAGTGATTCAAACCAAAATCAACTTTTGTTACAAATCATGTCACAAGGATTTGCAGCCATTGTGGAAATCCTATCTTTTAAAGTTCTTATCTAGAAGGACCACAAGGGCATTCTCTTCAACTTTGTTTTGCTTCAACTGAGAAGTGATAAACGGAAGCTGATGGTCATAAACACACAAAAAATAAAATAAAAGGAAACATGCCCCTTTGCCCTCTCAAACTTCTCCAATCCAAGAGCCACTTTCTGGAGCGAAGAAAATGGGTAACGCAACGACATTCAATGACATATAAAAACGAACTTAAGCTTAGGCTCTGTTAACATGCATATAACAGCACGTCAAATTAAAACTGAGCTCTCTTAGACCTCGTTTGGATGTGGTTTTATCTCATCTCATTTCATCATTATAACTTTCTCAAATTCTCATACAAAATAATAAATAATTCAACATTTTTCAAATTTTAAAATAATAATAATGTTAAAACTAATTTTTTATTTAATTTTTAACTTTTATCTAAAATCATCTAATTTCACCTCACTATCAAAACCGGGGTCTCAGTTTTATGTATGTTTTTAATTGTTGCAAGTAAGATAAATCAATGAATCTAGTACCCGAGTGCAATTTTTCAACTTGACAGCACTCTACAACCCCTTGCTTTCAGCTTGGACTCTAGACCAAAAAACTTCAATCCACACAACACCAAGTCGGCTGCCTTCTTCTTCATATGTTCAACTAGTATTTCATCATACACAATCATATTGGCTTCTGTCAACAGCTTGCGGTCTTTCAAATTGGAGAAAACTTTCCTTGCCTCTTCTATAGTCCCATGCTTACACATGCCAGAAATGATAGCAGAGTATATAACATCATCTGGAGGACATCTCAGTTGCATCATCTCATTCAGAACTTCAATCACCTTCTCAGCATCACCTGATTTACATGCATGGAGAATAGTAAGAGTATACTTAAACTCCATAGGGCCACTTGTAATGTTGGCTAAGCAGTCACGAACAAGCATCAGAGCTGCATCTATTTCTCCAGTTTTGCAGAGACCTTTAGCGAGAGCACGATAAGCAGCAACAGAAGGAACCGAAGACAACTCTATGATCTTATTGTAACATGCACACGACTCTTTAACATCATCAACCTGAATAAAGCACACAATTGCAATACTATAAGTCGATGAGTCAGGTTCTAAGGTCGATTCCCTCATCTCATCAAAGAGTGATAATGCCTTTTTGGCCTCCCCACTCTTGTGAAGAGCCTCCATAAGAATATTATAGATTGAAACACTACAACAACCTTTTCCTTTCAAGTCTTCAAACACTTCAACGGCCATCAGCGTCCTCTCTGCCTTCCCAACCATAAATGTAAAGAATTTAGAAAGATCATCAATGACAGAAGATCTTAATTTCTGCATTTGAGTGAGCAACTTGCAAAAGTCGTCCATCCTTCTCATCTCAGCATATGATACCAACAATGGATTCACAGTCGCAAAGTCTGGCTCAAGACCCTCCTGCAAAGTGACTTGAAAAAGCTTGTAAGCCTTATCAACCTGCTTCACACCACACAAACCCTCAATAAGCGAATTATAGATATCCAAATCAGCCCTATACCCAGAATCCACCAAGTCCTTCAACAAGCCACATGCGAACCCTATCTTACCGTCCGCCACAAATGCCTCAACCAAAGACTGATATATCGCTCTATCAATCAAACATCCCTTCTCCTTCATTTCCTTGAAAAACTTATATGCTCTCTCCACCCTCCCACCTTTGCACAATCCTGTAACCAAAGTGGCATACGCCATCACGTCAGGCTCCACCTTGTCCCTCCTCATTTCATCCCAAACGCTCAAACAGCCATCCAAATTGCCCTCTGAAACCAAAACCTTCACCATGGCTGTGTACGCAAAGACGTCAGGCTTGCACAAATTGGTCCTCATTCTCCCCAAAACTTCCAGCATTTCGTTGATTCGCCCCGCTCTACACAACCCTTTTATCAAAACCATGAAAGTAACACTCTCTTCAACTAAACCGTCATTCCTGAAGTCCTCATAAACCGATAACGCTAAATCTAGATGATCGGTTTTAACTAATGCATCGATAATCCTATTGTACAGAAAAACTCTAGGTTTGACCCCAAATTTCTTCATTTTCTGATAAATGTAGTAAACCCGAAGACCTCTATTGGCATCCGAATGCATTCTGATCAAGATTTCGAATTGTTTCTCGGAAGGTGGCTTGCCTTGGGATTCCATCAACTCAGGCAATTGATCGGCGGCGCGAAATCGATTATTACGGTTTAAACAATAGGCAAAGGCATTGTAGGAAGCGAAATTATGCTTAAAACCTTTCTGCTTACCTGCCCAATGGAAGAAAGTGGAAGCGAGGGTGGGGTCAGTTTGGACTTTAAGCACCTCGGCAACGAGGGTGGGGGTGACGCGGCGGAGCTTGTTGAGCTCGGATACGACGGGTGGGCCCCAGCGGAAGTGGTTCTTGCGGAAGGAGTCGGAAATGAATCTGGCGATGGGGGATAGGCGGAGGGAGGAGGAGAAGAAGTTTTGGGGAGGGGAAGGAGGAGAAGAGGATCCATGGAGGAGGGAGTGAGGGTCCCAGTTCTCGAGATGAAACGGCTGGGGCTGGTGTTGGGGTTGGGGTTGGGTCCGGGAGAGGGATTGGCGATTGGAGAAGAGGCCACCACGGACGACGGGACGGTTCTGAGAGGGTTTGCGGTGGCCATAGAAGAAGTAGTGATTGTGGGGTTTGGGGGGTGGGGACTGAGGCGGCATTATTTTTCTTGGGGTAAAGCTTTTCCTTTTCGTTATTCCAATCTCAGCTTAAGCTTCAGCTTCAGCTTCTGTTCCTTGCTCTTCGTTCACTTGTTCGTGTCCCGTCGTCTCCTCCATTCCAACAATGTCAATGTCCAAGCTTACAGTGCAAATAATAAGCGAGGAGGGTCCGTACCTAACTCCCACCGTTGCAATTTTTTCATTTTTTTCATTTTTTTTGGTTTTTACGTTTTATCAATTAAGGAAAATGCTAGTGAACTCCTCAAAATTAACGTTTAAAATTATAGTTAATTTTTTAATTTAACAATTAAAAAATATTTATTAATAAGTTGTATATTTTTTTTTTAATAATTAAAGTTTCAATAACTAAATAAAAAATTTTATATATACTAACAGTACATTCAACAGTAACCACGAAACTGCAAATTTACAAAAAAAAAATAGTAACCACTAAGCGACTTGTTAGGTTAAACCTGATTTGTTTTTTTAAATTATTTTATTTTAAATTTATCATTATATTTTTTTTAATTTTTTATATAAAATAAAATAAAATAATTCAACATTTTCAAGTTTCAAAACAATTTTCTTAAATTCAAAAACAAAATTAATATTTAAAAAATATTTTATAATAATATTTTATTTTTTTTAACTTTTATCTTATTTTATATCTTAAAAACAAATTAGACCTTATCTTATTTAAATATTGAGATGAGATCATTTTAAATAAAAATTAAAAATTGAATAAACTATTATAAAAATATTAATTTTTAATAATATTATTATTTTAAAATTTTAAAAAAAATTAAATCAAACTGTTTTTTAAAAAAATTGTTTATTATATTATATTAAATATTTTTAAAAAATTATAATAATAAAATAATCTCATCTAACTTTTGAAGCCAAATCAGCGTTAAATCATTCTTATTTATTTAAATTTTTTTAAATAAATCATATTTTTAAAAAGTTTTTTAAATGCATGACAAACTCTACTACTATAAATATCATCTTGAAAAAAAAAAAACTCAAATATCAAAACGAATGGAAAAAAATAATTAATATATAAGAATTGCAATGAGTTCATTAAATTTAAAAAAAAAAAAAGTATAAATTTGTACATATATTAAAAAAATGAAAAAATTTATTCAATGACTTACTATTCATACAATTTTTATATACTACATTTTATTTTATTTTATTTTTAATTAAATATTAAATATATAATTAATGAATAAAAATTTAAATTAGTTTAAAAAGAACAAATTCAAGATAAAATAATAAAAAATAAAATAAAAAATGATGGTGCGTGAAAGTTAGGAGGTCGTGTAGAAGTCCTTTAAAAAAATTTCATTATATTTAATCAAATCTAAAAAAAAAAAGTGGAGAAAAATAAATAAAAATATTTTTTATTTAATTTTTGAATAATAATTTATTAAAAGTGTATTATGATAATTTTTTTTTTATGTGTATATAAATTTATATATTTTAAAAAAAGATTTTAATAAATTCATTATTAATGCTGTAATTCAATACAATCTTTTTAGGAAAAGTGAGGGGAGTAGCCAACACTCAGTGCACTCCCCTCACATAAACAGTGATGTGCACTGTATACTACACTGTTCATGTGAGGGGAGTGCGCCGAGTGTGACTGCTCCCATGCGCATACTCATTTTTTTATTAAGAAAGAAACGAATAAAAAAAAGCCCAAACACGGCTCCGGTCTCTCATTTGGTCGCAAGCAACAACGTTTCCGATTTCCAAGGCTTTAGACCTTTCGTCGTCTTTTAGCTGTCCAGTTTTTTCGAAGGGTTCAATTTTCTCACGCAGAGAGGCGAGGGCGGGAGACGGAGGCGAAATGTCGAGGTTTAGGGGTAAGAGAAAGGAGGATTACGCGTCGGAAGGCGACTCTGAAGGCCAAGCACCATCTAAGAAGGCCTCCAAGAAAGACTCTTCCGACGAATCCACGGACGATATCGTCGTCTGCGAGGTTCCTCTCTCTCTCTCTCTCTCTCTCTCTCTCTCTCTCTCTCTCTCTCTCTACACGCGCGCGTGCACACACACACACACAAATGTATGAATTTGCTTCTAGGGTTGTAATACAAATGGTTGGTTGTTTTTTCGTAAATGGTAGATATCCAAGAATAGGAGAGTGACAGTGAGGAGCTGGCAAGGGAAGGCTATGGTGGACATTCGCGAGTTTTACGTCAAAGATGGAAAGCAACTGCCTGGAAAGAAAGGTTCCTATTCTTCTTCCCTCACTCATTTTTTTAATGATTAATGCTTCAAGCTTGATTGCTTGGTTTTGGTGCATTGGGTTTGCGTTTGATACTGTTTTTGAAATTGTGTTACTCAAAAGGTGTTCCTTTTCGGATCGAGTAAATACCGAGACATTTGTATGGTCTAATTGTTTACTTGGATCTTTCTTTAGTGTTTTAAATAAAGTTTGCTCGATGGGTGTTTAGCTATTGAGGCTAACCCTAATTTATTTGGTTTAAAGTTGTCGAGTTCAGTAAATTGTTATGTACGAAATTGTAATGATTGTTTTAAATTAATATGTTCAATGAAGAATCACACTTTGCAGTTTCAGACTTAAATCCTGAGCAATATTTATCATTGATTGAAAATGTGATTTGAGGAGGTGCCCCGAAGGGCCAAATGTGATATGGGAAATAGAAAACTGAAGGAATGACCAATCCGTATCCTGGGTTAAACCTTGGACCTCTGCCTTTTAAAGAATACGATGAAAACGTTAATGTTCATTAAGAAACTGATTAGAGATGAATTTTATTTCTCATAGTGAAACAGGAAGTATTGGGACCACTAGTTTACATATGCTGAAGCTTGACAATTGACATGTAGGAAAAAGTGACACCCAACATGTTTACCCAGAATAAAATTTTAAAATCTAAGCATCTCAGAATTGCCACGCTCTTCTGTGTCATTGATGACCTGTTCTCACGTTTAAACTTCTCACATGAATAATATCTTTTTCCCTCAGATGATCATCCTTTTCTCATCCTCATCCTTCTCAACACTACTAGTGCAGTCCATCTCGTCGTTCCTTGCAACCAATTATTGTGTTTAAAAGCTCCTCTTATATTGCTTATCATCATATATAGAAAAATATTAGAAATTACAAAACCCTGAACTTCTTGTATCGTATTATATACCTTCAGTACTACGTATATCTATCAAGCATTTCAGTATCTTCTTATTCTAGCTCCATTTCAGAAAATAGTGCTGCTGGTTGCGATTAATATGGTCTCACTAGAATATGCATCTTCCTTTTCTTTGTTAGGGTGCAAGTGCTGTTATTACTAACTCTGGTTTGAGACTTCAATACTGTTAAACATATTTTGAATTGCAGGCACCTAGTTCACGGACAGTGTACTTTAATATTGGCTTCCGCTTTCCGCTAACTGGCCTGAATAATTGGGGTCATAGCAGTTATTGCATGAGCTTCATAACTGGTATAGCTAAGGAGAGTCCAATTGCAGTTATTGCATGAGCTTCATAACTAGTATACCTAGGGAGAGGTCTAAAGTGAAATTTATTAGAACTATGACCCATTCATCTTTTTTGATGTTGCCCTTTGATCCAATGAAACAAATGGTGGCTTTTCTTTATTCTTTCTAGATCCTAGCTATTTTTTATAACGTCTCAATGGAAGGATCAAACTGCATGACCTATATTCCCAAAGGAATAGTTACAACTGGAGTCTTATTGGAACATCATAAAGATCAAAAACATATCATTTTCAAGTATTGTGTGATCTTATACACCACCTACCTGTATTATTATCTATGGGATATCACATTTTGCTTGTCTTGCATTCCTCTGGAATACTTCCCATGTACAAGGATCAGGCCCTTCCAGCATATATTAATTAAATTTAATCAACAAATGAAACAAGAGTTTTTTTTTAAATTTTTTTTAAAATTTTCCAGATGGTCTATTGAAATTTAAGATTACTCTTAAAAGAAAACAAAATCAGCTAGAAAGTTTTTCTGGCACTTTTAGTCGATGATTTCTAGCTCAAATGACGTCTTTTTCTGTAATTACTAGCTTAGGGGGTGTAGTTGCGGTTCAAAACTCTTTTACCAAGAAGAAAAAAGAGTTTGTGACACTTCTAGTTATACATATATACGTGCTATAACTTACACTTTCGTATGGGCTTTGGTATATTTGTCTATTTTGGGCAAGTTGAGGGTTGTCTTGAACAGATTTCTGTTTTTCTCTAAAATTCCATGACCTGCATTGATATTCTTGTACTTGTTTTCAGGTATATCACTTACCATGGATCAGGTATATGTGTCAGTGATTTTAGATTTTTTTTCCCTTCTTTTAGTTGTTAATTAAGGCTATTTAGATAATCTGGTTTATCTTGTGCAGTGGAATGTACTCCGTGATCATGTTGAAGAAATCGAGAAGGCAGTTAATGAGAACTCTTAGGGGGTATTGTTGATATTTCTGGAGAAAATAGTAGCCGTGTCTTTTTGAAAGTGAACAGACACTTAACTCTAGTGATAGTATTTTGTGTTTACCTATGGATGGATATAACTAGATTCACCGATTCAGGTTACTAATTTCGCTTATAGCACTGTTCACCCGGATTTGGGTATCAAGAGAAATCCGGACCACATCCCGGTGTAGATGTGGATGTGGATATCCGGATTCGCATATCCATCTGGATATGCATGTGGCTTTTAATTTAGAGATTTTTTATTTAGAGATTTTTACATTACAAGCTATTCACGTGCCATAATTTAATTTGAAATATAAATTCTAAAATCTGAATCTTTTAAATTAAATTATGTCATATGGTTGATGTGTTGTGAAAATCTTCAAATAACACTATTATTTGGAGGTGTTGGGGAACACAAAACTTAGATCATCCCAATATGTAATGTTTTAAAAGTTAATTTTATAGAAAAACGTTAGAGCCACACAAATTACACATACAAATCCCATACAATGACATGTCACTTTTTCATTTGGTCTCCTCCCGTCTCTCAACTTTATTCCTCATTTGCTTTTCCCTCCCTTGCGCGCGCTCTCTCTCTCCCCCCCTCCCCGACTTTCTTCTTCAGCCCTCCCCTGCGCTCTCTCTCTCCCCCCCTCCCCTTGCACTCTCTTTTTTCCCCTTGCACTCTCTCTCTCTCCCCCCTCCTCGACTTTCTTCCATCTTCACTGGGAAATTGCTTTTTCCAGCCCACCGTCACCGATCCAGCTGCTCTCCCTTCCTCCCCTCATGAAAATCGCAGCGACCCATCCTTTTCGTTCTGTTGCCCATAACCAGACACAAATCCTGTCCACGAGGTCGATAGAGTACATGCTTAGAGATGATGGCAAAGTCATGGACTTGGTCCACACCTTCGTACCATCTTCCAAGAGAGGCTTAGGTTTGGCTTCCCACCTCTGCTTCAACCATGCCAAATCTCATTCCATCCCCATCATATGTACCCTGTTCTTATGTCTTGGTTAGTTCATCTCTTTCTCTCCCTACTTGGGTTTGTTTCAGTTTTGCTCTTTGTCAGTTTTCATTCCTGGCTTTGATTTTGATTTCTCTTTCTCTTTCTCTCATTGGAGAAAATTGTTTGGTGCACCTCTTTATTTTTTGGGTTCCTTGATCTAATGGCAGGTTTATTTAACAATCAAACCGATTGTGATTACTGATTTCATATCTAGTTGAACTTTTAGATATTGATTTATGCTTTGAGTGAATAGCACCTGGCGGAATACTATTTTTCAAGTTCTTCGTTTTTGGTGTAATATGAGAATTAAATCTCAAATTTGATTTCATATTGGACTCTCCAAATATTGTTTATAGTTTGTAAAATAAAGAGTGATCATATCAACTGATGCACAACTCTCTATCTCCTTTTTCTTGTTCCTAATGCTTGAGGCTGGGCAAAATTAGGAGTAGTCTAAATGCTTAATTTTGTAGCTGAATGTTTTGCGAGTTAAATAAATCTAGTTTTTTTTATGAATTTGTATGGGCGTATCTATATTCTTTAAATTTACACTTGTTCTACAATATATTGTTCAGAAGCATTTATCTTGGGTGCTACCAGGTGAAGATGGTGGTGGGTTGCTCATACAAAAACTATGATATCTTTCAACTAATGGTAATTTTAACCCTTTTTTATACTAGTCAATTATGAACTAGATTGGACCTTTTTGATGACTTGTAAATATCAAAAGACTTGTAAATATCAAAGGAAGACTAGTTTTTCTTTGATAGTAAACAGGGCTTTATAGTTGAACACAGTTCAATTTTAGTTAAGATGGCTGAAAAATAGGTAGCATTTGTTGATCATCAGGCTGTAATGAAGGGTGCAAAGTGTTGGCTTTGGTGGTTTTGGGGGGCAATTGTGTTATTTTTAGTAATTTGGTGTGCAAAAAAATCTCGATAGTTTGGGATTGCAGAGTATCCATCCCTTCTATATTTCATATAAAAATATAATTTTAGAATAATTGTATTAGCTATATTTGTAAATGTTAGCGCTGACATGTATGGTTTTATCTTTTGGAATTCTTTTGTTTTCTTTTCTTCATCGATGAACATTTTGACACAGTAGGTATGGGTGCATATCTAAAGATGCATTGTTTGAGTGCATAATACAATCAGCTCTATCTACGATCACAGTCTTCTTTGAATAACTTCTTTACTTAATTAATTAACTTATGTTCATATTGCCATTATTTACTCATCTACAATCCTGAATGCATGCAGTCAGCAGATAAAAAAATGTAAAAATATATGGTAGATCAATTTATGAAAACAAGCTACTAAAAACAAGACCTGATTGCCAATCCAAATTGACTGCTTGAATACGAAAGGGAAAGAATCTGGTTGCCAAGAGAAAATTGGTTGGAAGAAAGATATTTCAAGCCCATGACTACGACTTTATTTGCCTACTAACTTGAAAGTTGTTTGAAGTTGTTGAGATTGTAATGAATTTGTTGACATTGTAATGAATGAAGTGGTTGACAGTGTAATGAAGTTGTGTAGTAGTATTTAAATACCAAAAGAAGTTTTCACTTTTGCTAAATATATTTCCTTGTTTTGTTGTAGGATATTGAATTTTGGAATAGCAAGACCAACAAAAAATGTCATGTCAAATATTACATTCAAATATTGAAACTCCAAAGTTACATTCAAACTTCAAAATGACAATCCAGCCACTTAATTACATTAAAACTTCAATATTATAGAGTAGTCATGGTTGGCTAAGTATACTATTTTCACTCCCTTTCCAGCTCGTATGTTCTTCACCTGTAGATCACCAAAAAAAATGTTAGTGAAAAAGCTTGGACATGAAAATGTATAAAATATTTTCTAATTGCACACTTTTACTATACCTCATATATCATGTTTCTTTTTTTACTTTTTTTTTCTTTTTCAATATTGTCTCCATGGTAGACACTCAGCGTTTGGATGGAAGTCTATCCTTACTCTTAATACCAGTAGGACTGTGAATCCTAGAATTTTTTTTGTTTGGTTTCATTTCGACTGTCATGATACATTGTGCTGTTTTGACTTAACTTTTCCTCCTTAAACTTGTGCATATGATTCTTCTATTTTATATAGGTCTCATGATCCTTCGAAGCAAGCAAAGCTATTTCACAATGATCGTTACACAAATCATTAAACATTTGTGCCTCATGATTATCGCCAAGATCAACATAACTACTTGGTATCATTGTGTACTCTCTCTTCAAATCCTTTCTCCAACGGTTAAGAATGTACTTGAACGGTAACCGCACGACTTCCTTCCACATGGTGAGAACGATGAGTGCATATGTGCATAAAATTCCTCTAAACTCAAATAGTCTACAGGTGCACATCACTTTACATTCATCGTCATTGAAAAATACATAGTATTTCACTTCTTTTCGAAAATTATTATAAATGCTCAAGTGGTCGACAACTTCATTCATCGATATTGCACCTTCATTTTATTTTAGGGAAGATAAACAATTCATAGTACCCTTAAACTCTATTTGTACCTCTTTGAACTTGGCATTCGTATATAATTCTTGAAATTTCTTCTCAATTTTATGGACCGTAATGCAAGGGATCTTTCGTTGAAATGAACCAAAATCAGTTATTTTCTCATTCTCGACCATCCTTGCCAAAGCATTATCATAATCCTCAACAAACTTCTTCAATGGTGTGGTCGCATTTACATAGCCATCAAAAAATGAGTTCATACTCTCACTACGTTGGGTTGTGGACACTCCGACTCAAAACGTACCTCTCACATATGCAAGTACCCATTCATGTCGCTCCTCATACAACTTACTCAACCAAGCATTGTCTGTTAAACCATTACTCTGAATGATGTTGTGCCACCTCTTTTCAAATTCTTGACAGCTCAAAGATTCATATATACAATTTAATAAAGGGACTTTAAAGTTTTTATATTGTGAATATGATCCCAACTTGTGAGGTAATTTGCATAAAATGTGCCATAGACAGAATCTATGCTTGGCTCTTGGAAAAACTATTGCTATTACTGCTTGCATTGCCCTGTCTTGGTCGGTTATAATTGCATTAGGAGCCCATCCTGACATACACCTTAACCACGTGTCAAATAACCACATAAATGTATCTATGTCCTCGTTTGATATAAGGCCACATCCAAAAATTATCGATTGGTCGTGGTGGTTAACTCCTACGAAATGGGCAAATGACATTTTATATTTATTTGTCAAATATGTTGTGTCAAACGTTATGACATCTTCAAATGACTTATATGCTGCCCTACTTCGAGCATCCACCCAAAACACATTTCTCAACCTCCCTTCTTCATCTAGATCTATCGCATAGAAAAAATCATTATTTTTCTCTTGCTGTCGCATAAAATACTTGTGAAATGGCTCTGCATCTCCTTCCCCAAGCAACTCATTACGGATTTTATTGATATGATTCTTACACTCTTTCTCTCCGAACGTGAGATTCTCATATCCATGTGCTTCACCAACTATAGTTTTGTAATTTTTAGCCGAACCTATTCCAGCTTTACTCATCATCTCAATTCTTTTTGTTTTTTTGACCACCTTGACAATTTATTATGGCAAGCAATATGTCTTGACTTACTTGGGCTCACTGCATGGTTGTGTTCGAGAACAACATTAGATAACTGATATCTTCCAAGGGCTATCAACTTTGCATTAATCTTAGCCTTGCAATCTATCCCTCTACCGATTTTGGTTGATCAATTTTTGATGACTTGCTTGTTGGCTTGTGATGATGACTACATGCTATGGTGAAATATCTTACCTCTCCATAATTCTTAGTAGTCAATGTTCTTTTTGACAATCCAAATCCCTCTTGTTTGGCATATTTTGTATAGTATTTAATAATATCTGCTTGAGTCTCAACTATCATATCAATTTTTGGTTCTTCAACCTTTTGATTCTCAATATATTGAGATCCAGCTTGCTCTTGTTGGTCTTCATTTAGCAAAACATAATTTATTTAAAATCCATTTATCATGGCATAGACCAATCAATATTTGAAAGACTATAAAGTAATGTTATTAAAAATTCAGTAATTAAAATCTAATCTCGTGGAGTGTTAGGACCATCGCTATTGTGTTCTTCCTCGCAAAAGATCAATTGACACGGTTCATCTTGATTATAGCTACAAACAAAAGGAATATATATGTGTGTGTGTGAACAAAAATATAAATAAATATATAAATCGCTACGCCCAGGAAAAAATAATTCTATGCAAAATTAAAATAAAATAATTGAAATGATATCACAGTTATAGAGTATTTTTCTTGTACACATGATTCCATGCTATAAACCATTTTAAACTGAGTTTCAGTTCAAACTATTAAAAAAAATAATCAGATTACAACTATTCCATACTATAGCCCTCAGGTTCACTTTGTAATTAGATTACAACCACACTTCAAACTAGACAAGAATATTAAAAATAATAATAAATGAAACTATGGTTGTACAAATGACTAGAGTTTTTTTTTTCTTTGAACACATGACTCTCTCTCTCTCTCTCTCTAGCAGTTAAGGGATGAATAGTTTCACAAGTTATCAATAATGCTGTGATTGGAGGCGTAGCAGTTAAGGGGCAACTACAAACACACCTAAAGAAGACAAATTAAAAAAAAAAAGAAAAAAAGAAGCATAAATAAACAAAACGTGAAAGTGAAATGTAGTAATGATAACTCACGTACTTACAAAGTGAAAATGGAGCTACAGATCAGCCGCACACGAGAGAGAGAAAGCGCACTGATGGAGAAAGGAAACGTTATGCAGAAACATTCGATCAGCAAAATACTGTTCATGTTCTGGTATAGAAAAAAAAAATGATGTGGCACAAATGTCACATCAATTTGTGGAATTTTTTTTGTGGTTGTAGCTGCCCTCATTTTTATAATTTTTATAAGAGTAATGTTAGGTGAAAGTTTTAATAGACGAGTTTGGATAGATTTTTTTGTAAAATTGTAGATTTCTCAATCCCTCAATTTTTTCTTTTTATATTTTTATGGTGGGGTTTAATTTTTAATAAAGGATTAGGCAATTAGTTTGTACAAATTATTTCTTTTTCATAACCATAATCGAAGTTCGAAATGCAGCATTTTTATTTTTAAAAAAAGGTAGAAACATGATATTCTTGATTTAAAAAATCAAAAAATTAAAAATTTAATTTTTTAATAGTATATTTTAGTATTTTTATAGTTTTCAATATTTATACAATTGTATCTTTTTTTCAATATTTTTTTCATTATTTACAATCATAAAAGTTTGCCCACTATTTGCATATAAACTCTTGTGATAGTTTTACACAACTTCACCAGATATTTCCTTTCTAGATAAATTCTTTCATTTGTGCCTCATTAAAAAACATAGCAGGTTGATGGGTCATAGCATTACTTATATGAAAGTTCGTCACATTAATAAATATAAAAAATATTGGCATCCATACAACTTAAAAGCACGTGTACTTTTTCTTTTTCTTTTTAAATAAAACATTCTCTCTCCTTTCTCATTTCTTTATCTTTTTCCCCCTTTCGATTTTCACATGTCCCTGTTTCTCTCCCCTTTACCTCTTTCTCTTTCACATTATCGATTTCCTTCTCAATCATGTTTCGTCAAAAACATAAACTAAGGTGGACAACGAATACCATGATTGAAGAGAGCAATCCCTACTTTGAGAAGCTTAAATTACGCTTATATAATATCCAAAAGCCAAACATACTACACATATTGAGGGATCAAAAGTTCGTCAAATAGAGCTAGCTCTAAAGTAAAGGCAGATTGAATTTTTTCCTGAATCTAGTTATTGTTCATTATCCTGTAAAAAATTGTAAAGAGCAAAGCAACAGAGACTAAAAATAGTAATCTCTTTGTATTGTAATAAGTGAAAACAATACACGTGCCCTTTATTTACAAGTTACAAAAAGGACGAGAAAAATATAAAGTTAAATTTATGTAACTAAATTTATCTAACGCTAAGATACCCTCCTCAAGTTGGAGCATGAATGTCAATGATACTCAACTTGAACATCATATTAGTAAATGTAAGTGAACCTAAAGCTTTTGTAAAGCAGTTGGCAAGCTAGTTCTTGATGAAACATGAAAAGTACATATAAGACCATCTTGAATTTCGTCTCGAAAAAAATAACAATCAATCTCGATGTGCTTAGTTCACTCGTGAAAAACTAGGTTAGAAGCAATATGAAGTGTAGACTTGCTATCACAATATAATGAAGCAATAGATGGAAGAACTTGAAGATCAGCCAATAATGAAGAAAGCCAAGTCAGTTCACAAACTGTGGTGGCCATGGCATAGTACTCTGCTTCGGCATATGACCTTGAAGCAATAACTTATTTTTTGGATTTCCAAGATACAAAAGAATTTGCCAAGGAGTATGCAAAAACCAACAAAAGATCTTTTGGTATCTTGGCAGTCTGCCCAATCAAAGTCGATGAAGGCACTTAAATTGAGAGGTGAATCAGTAGGAAAGAAAAGACCTTTGCCTGGTGCTGATTTCAGATATTGCAAAACTCAATATGTAGCATGAAGGTGAGGCTACAGAGATGAATCCATGTATTGACTAAAAATGTGAACGACAAAAGTTATATTAGGCCTTGTTATGGTAAGATACAACAATCTTTCCACCAATCTTTGATAGACCTTGGCATCATCAAGTGGATTGCCAAGTAACCAGTGTAAGAAAGTATCTCCAAAGTGTATTTCCTTTAGGAAAGAGATATACCTTTAGAGGTTCGAGCAACCTCAAGTCCTAAAAAAGATTTTAAAGAACCAAGGTCTTTTAACTTGAACTATTGATTAATAAACACTTCGAAAGTGTTAACTATTGCAATGTTATTACTTGCACTCAAAATGTCATCTGTGTAAACCAATAAATCTATGAAAGATAAACTTTGAGATCGAGTAAAAAGTGAATAATTTGCTCTTGACTGTATGAAACCATGTTCAAGAAAAGTGGAAGAGAACTTAGCAGGCCATTGTCGGGATGCTTTTTAATCCATACAAGGATTTATTGAGTTTACATACTCGCGTATCTCCTTTTACACCAAAACCAAGAGATAGGGACATATAAACTTCCTTTTTCAATTCATCATGCAAAAAGACATTGTTGAAATCTAATTGAATTAGATGCCAACCTTTAATTGTTGCAATGGCTAACGAGCATTTATATGTAACCATCTTTGCAACCAGTTAAAAAGTATCAAAAAATTCAATTCCTTCTTGTTGGGTGAAACCCTTAACTATTAATCTAGCTTTATACCTTTCAATAGTCTCATCAAACTTATACTTGACTTTATACACCCACTTGCATCCAATTGAGTGCTTGTTAGGTAGAATAGTAGTTAAAGTCCAAGTATTGTTTTGTTGCAAAGCAGAAATTTCTTCTATCATAGCAGTCCTCCAATGTGGAAACTTCACAGCTTGGTAATAATATTGTAGCTCAAAATCAGAGGAAATAGCTAAAGCATAGGCTCAGTGAGATGAAGACAATGGAGAATATGAAAGAAATGAAAAAATGGTACTACTTACCTGATTCAGAACTTGTTACAGGAGATAACGATGGAAGAGAACAATCAGGAGAAGAAACCAAATGGCAATGGTAATCCTGCAGATAATTAGGTGGTTTGTGTGTCCTAGATGATCTTCAACATGAAAAAGATGGAAGCGTTAAGGGAATTGGATCTGAAATAGGCTGAGTAAAAGTAGAAGATGAAGTGGTAGATTGATCATAGTCAAAATGATCAAGAAAATAAGCAGGAAGAACAATAGATAAAGAAGAATTGTGGACTGACAAATGCTCAATATTATTTGACATAGACTTGAAGGGAAAAATTTGATCATGGAATATAACATCACGAAAGACAAAAGCGGTATGATTGTCAATATCATATAACTTGTAACCCTTAAAAGCAAGAAGATAACCAAGAAATATGCAACGATGAGCTCTAGAAGCAAACTTAGATCGATTATGAGCCAAGTTGGATGCATAACAAAGAGAGCCAAAGACTTTCTAATGTTTGTAAGATGGTGATTTATTAAAGAGTAAATCATTAGGGGTTTTATTGAAATGAGAAAAGAAGGATTTCTATTAATAAGGTATACGACTATGAGGATAAAATTACTCCAAAATATCAAAGGAATATTGGATTGAAAAAGAAGAGCTCGAGCCACATTTAAGATGTGTTGAGGCTTTCTTTCAACAACTAAATTTTGTTGAGGGGTGGCTACACATGACAATTGATAGATAATGTCTTTGCTAAAGAAAAAATTATGCATAGAAAATCCACCTCCATGATCAAAACGTATGACTTTGATTTTCAATGCAAACTGATTCTCAACCACAACAATGAAGTATTGTAGATGAGTTCAAACATCAAATTTGGATTTTAATAAAAAAAAATCTAAGTGCTATGGGAATAATCATCTACTATGGTTAAAAAGAATCGAAAACTTTTGTAGATGGGGGAGAAAAAGATCCCCAACTATCAACATATACAAGTTCAAAGGGATGTAAAGTAACGTGTTCATTGTCAAGAAAAGCCAACCTCTTGTGCTTAGCAAGAGGTCAAACAATATAAAGGTTGCGTTTATTATTGGAAACAATAGAAGAAAACATAAGTAAAAGTTTCATACAAGAAAATGATGGATGACCCAACCTTTGATACCAAATGTTAACAAAAACATTATTAGAAGTATTGGAAACAAAATATGTAGAAGATACAGAAGATACATCTTTAGAACTAAAACCATGAACTGGTTGAAGTTGCAGCATATATCGTCCTTCTCTAGCTTGTCCCCTCCCAATCATCCTCCAGTGGACGAGGTCCTAAAAGAAGCATGTATCATAAAGAAAAATGAGACATCAAGATTAATTAGTCAACTTGCTAACAGTTAAAAGATTGAAATTGAAATAAGGGACGCATAGGACATCATGTAAAATGAGAGATGGTGACAAATAAATAGAACCTATGTGACTGACTCGAGTAAAAGAGCCATTAGAAAGTTTGACAAAAGTATTATATATAGATTGAGAAGAACTGAATTAAGATACTGGGTGGATCTTGTGATCCGTTGCGCCAATATCGATTATCTAGTTATTAGTAGAAAAATTGAGACAATTTGTATGAGTTTTGATAAAAACATAATGATTAGAAATAAATTTACCTAATAGATGATCAAATGAACTAGAAGAAATTGCATTCACTGCTTGGGGTGTGGGAGTGGAAGACTTTCAATGGAGGAGAGCAAGAAGCTGTTGACATTGTGAATGAGTAAAATGTAAAGATGGAGCAGCATCAGTGGAAGTAACTTGATGAGCTGAAGGAGTTAAGGACCGAACTTTAGGTCAATATCCTAGTGGATATCCATGAAGTTTAAAGCATTTTTCAACAGTACAACCATGTAATCCATAGTGAGAACAAAGAGGCCTATCTCTTCGACTAGAAGTCTTATTTGCGAGTGAAGATTTTCCAAATGAACTGGATAAAGCAACAAATTGAATAGCGAGTATCAAAATAGATCCAATCTCTCATTGCCTCTCTTCTCGAATAACACGAGAGAAGACCTTGTTAATTGGTGTAAGAGGTTCTAAAAGCAAGATCTGATCTCGAATATGAGAGTAACTATCATTTATTCCCATCAAAAAATGCATTACACAATTTTGTTGTTGCAAATCACATAAAGAACGTAATGCGCCATAAGAGCGTGATGGCGATAGCCTGTAATTAATGAGTTCATCCCATAGGCTTTTCATTTGTGTGAAATAAAGCACTAACTGTAAGATGATCTTGTGTAAGAGAGGCAATAACTTTCTGTAACTTAAAAATTTGAGGTCCGTTGGCTTGAAAGAAGCAATCCTTGAGATCTGACCACATTGCCATTGTAGAATCTTCATAAATCATACTAGCTACAATTTCTTTAGAAAGAGAATTGAGGAGCTAACTCAAAACCATATTGTTGCATCTTATCCAAGAAGAAAGGCAGAGGAGAATAATTAGAAGGCTTCAAGATAGATCCATCATCAAAGTCAATCTTATTCTTCGTAGTTAAAGCAATCAACATGGAGCGGCGCCAAGTATGATAGTTCTCACCATTGAGAACTTGCGTAACTAGTAAGGAGTCAGGACTGTCACCATGATGAAGGTAGTAGAGGTTGGAAGGATTCTCATGAAGAGAATTAGAGGAAACAGAGGAGGTACTAATGTTCGTAGGATTGCAGAAAGAAAAACTTCTGATGCTATGTAAAGAACAAAGTAACAGAGACTAAAAATGGTAGTCTGTTTGTATTGCAGTAAGTGAAAAAAGTACACATGTGCCCTTTATATACAAATTACAAAAAGGGTGGGGAAAATATAAAGTAAAATTTATGTAACTAAATTTATCCAACTTTAATGAAAACAAATACCTTGTTCATTCTTCCTTATCAAGTGACTTATTTGCCGGTCTTCAATATTTTATTTCAATAGTCCCAACTCAAAGAATCATATGCTATACAACAATAATCTTTGATGTCATTTTTCTTGCAAGGAGATGTTAATTCAAAATGTAAGTCTTAGAGTAAAAAAGAAATAGAACAGGCACCAGTGAACCTTTTGGGAAAAAAAAAAGGTAATAATGTATTACATCTTCCTCGTTCTTCCTTCCCAGGTATTCCATAATGGACTTCTAACAAGTCAATGATTATGTGAAGACGGTTTCAAATTTGGAGCTTAGGGTTTCAAATGAGTTTGTGAAGACAGTTTTTGCTTCAAAAGATTTTACAATTTCAACTTTTTTGCCTGGTCATCGGATGTGCTGTGTATATTAAATTTACAGGGCTACTGTGCAGTATGACTATTTTTATAAGTATAAAAAGTTTAGAAAGTCAATAAATACATGGTGTAACTCATTGTAGTATTAGATTGTGGGGGTTTTTTTTTTTTTTTGAAAAATTCTATAGTCATAAAGAGATTTCATAAAAGTAAACTCATAAATGTGACTAGATGTGGTAAGTGAAATTGTAAAATTATTTTTATTATAAACTAAATATAACATACAAATAAAGTTACGTGAGTTTACTTTCATGAACATCTTTATTAGCACTCTTTATTTCATTTAGAATAAGTTATTTTTGTTATTAAATATAATAAATGGGATATGATAATTTTAAAACTCTACTTTAGAGTGGTCAGTCTGTATATAGGCTTTAACAGTCCCTAATAAAATGCTGCCACATCAACAACTCTAAACAAATAATTTTGAAGATTATCACACATGTAATTCCAAGAGTCTTGAAAGTGTGTTCATCGATCAAGCATTTAGCCCTAATATTGTTCAAGTCCTAGGAGTACAAAATGATTTGCCCACCAAGTTTTGCAGATTGGGAGTTGTTTATCACCGTCATCCTCTCTATCCATTGTCACCATCCCCTCAACCACTTACATGGTAATCTTCCAATTTTCTATTTCGTATAGGTTTGTCATGTAGAAACTTGTAAATTTTATTTGGATTTTTTTTTTTATTGTTTGAGTGCCTTCATTAACGAAGGTAAGAAAGAAGGTCAAGAGGCTTTCGAGAGCATTTCAAGGTATGTGTTATGATTTTTGTACAAGTCAACATCTAATTTAAACATAGGAATATGTCTCCAATAGTCGGATTTCTTTTGACTTTTTCCATTTTTCTCAACAGCCAAATATAGTAACATGCTACAATTAAATTAAACTTCAATTCAAAGAATGAAAAGTTCCAAAATGGTTGGTCATTTTTTGGCTTTGTATGAAGACATAGTTCTTCGAGAATAATTTCACAACCTTCACTCACGATATGAGAATGAATACCACTAGAATATTGCGGTGGTGAAACATGATTTCTAATTAGTAAGGAATCACGATGGAGGCGACCAATATCTAAAGTCATTCCCAACAAATTAGCATTAACTAATTAATCTCATAGTTAGCATTAACTGATTAATCTTATAGTTAATGCTAATGGTTTATGAAATTATAATAAAAATATATCAATTTTTATAATAGTGGCAGAAGATGAAATAAGAAACAATATATTTTAATTGACTTGAAGTCGGAATCCTTAAATGTGCAACAGGAGGTGGAGTGACATGGTCTTGATCACGAGTGTTGATATCTGCATTTATATTAATAATATCTACTGTTTCAGAGTGTTGATTTAGCTTTTGCCTAGAATTCTTGTTGTGTGTGCATGTGATTTTTCCCCTTCTCCTTGCACGATCTCTCCCCCCTCTACTTATGATATTCTTAGCTATTATTTCAATGGATACTAGTAAATATCCAAAAGTTAGTAATAATTGTATTATTTCAATAGATAACTATTGAATTTGTAATGTGGTTATTTTATATAGAATGATCAAATTTCATGTTCTAATAGTGATAAAATTGAGATAATGATGCAAGAAAATTCTCTAGAAGTTGAGGATATAAGACTTGAGATTGAAAGTGTAGAAAACCAATGTAATGTGAATAGAAAAGATGGACTGAATGTTGAAGATGGAGTGAGGGATGATGGAGTCAACGTGATTTCCTCTTTGAGTAGTGGTCCTTTTGAGCCATTTAATAGTATGGTATTTGACGATGTAGAAGATGCCTAAAAAGTTTTGCAATTTGAACCAACCATACTTGATTGTCAAAAGATGAGAAAAAATTAATTATAGTAGACTATACTTTCTCAATGGAAGAATTTAAGTGGAAAAGTTGGAAAAAAATCATTTCTGAACTTATTGATACAAAAGTTGACTAAAAAAAAAAGATCGTGAAATATAAATAGTTAACAAGTTTGTGCTTGAATATAATCATATTCTACTTATACCATGTTACCCAAATGACTAATACAAGAGGGGGGTGAATTGAGTTATATTAAAAAATTAACACTTATAAAACAAATACACAATATAAAATATAAATAACATACGAAAAAACAGGAAATATAAAAAATAAGGGTAAGAAGAAACAAACTCAGTATTTTAACGAGATTCAGCCCCACTGCCTACATCCTCGCCTCAAACTACCCCTTGAGAATCTCAAATTCATCATTCAATCTCTTTCAGATGGAGATAGAAACCTATTACACCTTTGAGAACACCGCTACAAAAAATTCGTGTAAAACACTCTCTATACTTGCATCACCTCACACTTGGTGATTCAACTATTCTCTGTGTAGAACATCTTCTACACACACAAGGATTATACGCACCCTCTTACAAATACAAGAGTTGATAGTGGGTAGATTATCAGAGTACACTCCTTAATGAGTAAAATAAGAACAATACAACGCAACTTATATCTCTCTCAAAATGAACAAGGGTTAAGGTACAAAACTTAGAGAATAGAGAATGAGGGATTTGAAAGAATGATGCAAAACTTAGCAATTGATATGTAAGCTCTTGTTGTAATTTTTGCAAAACTCAAGTGAGCTATTTATAAGCAAATGAGTTTTCATATTCAAATTTAAAAATGTTCACATGTCAAATAAAAATACTATTCACTTTTCAAAAAATTCAAATAAAAATATCTCATTTTTACATATGTCAAAAACAACTCCATTCATTTTTCAAAGAAATCAAATCTAATCTTTTACTTTTTATACATGACAAAATGAGCATGATTTATTTTTCAAACCAAATCATCTTCATTTTGCATATGTCAAAAAAATACACAACTACCCTTCAAGATTTTCAAACAAAATCATCTATCTTTTGTATTTGTCAAAAAAACACACAACCACCATTCAAGACTTTCAAACAAAACATGCACATGTCAAAGATGCCAATCAATCATCTTACAAATTCAAATATTGATGCATATGTGGAAAAAAAAAATTTCTAAATTAAATATTTTAATAATGTTATGCAAATGTAAAAATGCAATTTGATATTTTATGAGAAAATATTAATTTTGACCCTTAATTTAATTTCAAATTTTAAGAGATGTATAAAATTGCTCTATGAGCTTCATTTGTAGACTTGTTATTCTTCTTGCTCATGCTTGATTTCTTAATGTACTTAGCTTTCTTCATGCGTAGACAACTTGAGATTGAATCTTGAATTTATTTGTTATCATCAAAATATATACGTAGATACAAGACTTGAAATATTGGGTTCTACAATCTCCCCCTTTTTTATGATGATAATTACTTAGTAGAAATCTGCGACCTGCAGTAATACTTAAGCTCCCCCTGAAAATATGCGTTAGTTTTTCAAGTAAAATATAGACATGATTCTAGCATATATAACATGATAGTATAATACTAATATAAGATTTCTCTCCCTTTTGGCATCATTAAAAAGGAACCGCAATTGGTTTCAGTAAAATTACATCTCCCATCCGTGTCCGACAAAAGCTGTAAAGGCTGAGGCCTAACTTTATCGTCTCGGTGCAGAGATCCACTTGATGTTGTTGACAAATGAAATATTATCGAGATTTGGTGCGGAATGAGATTTCTTCCCATATCTGTGTCCGACAAAGCCTGTAAAGGCTGGGGCGGAAGGAGATTTTGTAGAGAATTGAATAATTAGAGTCACCCGTATCCGACGAAACCTGCAAAGGCTAGAGGCCTAGCTCTGGCAATTCAGTATGGAAGAAGATTCAAATCTGCTTGACGTTGTTGACAAACGAGATTTTGTAGAGATTTGAAAACTTTCAATTTCTGTTTAAATGACCATTTTCACCCATCGAATACTCACAAAAAAAATTTTACATTTATCATTGATCCAGTATCTGTTTATCCAAAACGATAGAATGGCGGAGAAAATTTCTTCTGGTAATCTTCCAAATTTGAACCAAGCATTGTCTCAATCAGTCATCTCACCTGTCTCATCCAGCATATCTTGTAAGTTTGACTAAGTAAGATTTGAAGAGATGATAGTATGTCTTGTTCTTATTTTCGTCTCTATAAGAGCAATCCTTAGCTTTATCTAATTCGTATCAAATCTTCTTCTCATCTTTGCAATTCGCCTGCATTCTCATTCTACAAATTTTTAATGGCTCGTCAATTTCCCTACAATACTTCTCATGATCAATCTATTTCTGCATCTGTCGTAGGTGCCATGAAGCAACACGAGACTGATTTGGCTAATAAATAAGATCATGACGCTATTTATGAGATTGTGGGTCTCGGAACTTGATACTCATAATCCATTGTTGCCTTTTCAGCTCGGTTGCAGTCCAAAACTCGCGAAATTGAGAAATTTAGCGAAACGGTCTCTGTACTTCAACACTTGTTTATGAGTTAAAACAACAGAATAAGGATTTAAAATCTTTGATTGTCTCTTCATTTTGACTGCCTAATCTTTTAGACGAGAATAATATGTCGATCTATGAAGAGCAAATGCAGTTGAAGGATGAGGCTAAAAGTCTCAAGTTTTTGTAAGTCATTTGAGATAATGGAATAAAAATGTTTAACAGATATTCATGACATGCATCTGATCTCAACTGGTAGGAGTTTTGTGGAAATGTCCGCCAATTGATCATGTGTGCTTGTGAATTCTAGTACAATATCACCTTTCTGCAAATGATCTCTAAGAAAATTATATATAATTTCAATATGTTTAGTTCTAGAATGTTGTATTAGATTCTTTGAAAGATTTATAGCACTAGTATTATCACATTGAATAAGAATATGATTGTACATAAGTTTAAAATTCTCAAGTTGTTGCTTCATGTAAAGAACTTGAGTACAACAACTATCTGCAGCAACATACTCTGCCTCAGCGGTAGATAATGCAATAGAATTTTACTTTTTACTAAACCATGAAACAAGTGCATGACCTAAAAAATGACATGTTCCACTAGTGCTTTTTCGATCAGCTTTGCAACCAGTATAATTTGCATCTGAATAATTAATAAGATCGAAAGAAGTATGCTTAGAATACCATAACCCTAGGTCAATGGTGCTAGCAAGATATCTATAAATATGCTTGACTACAATCAAATGAGATTGCTTTGGAGATGATTGAAAATGTACACATAAACATACACTGAACATAATATCACGTCTACTAGTTGTCAAATATAATAAACTACCAATCATACCTCGATATACCTTTGAGTCAACTGGCTTACCACTTTCATCTTTATCAAGTTTGGTGGTTGGACTCATTGGTGTTTCAATTACCTTCGCACCTTCCATCTCAAACTTTTTTAGTAACTCTTTGATATATTTTGACTGATTAATGAATGTTCTACTTTTTGCTTACTTGATTTGCAATCCGAGAAAGAAATTAAATTCTTCAATCATGCTCATTTCAAATTCTTCCTGCATACTCTTAGCAAAATCTTGACACATATTTTTATTAGTAGCACCAAATATTATATCATCCACATAAATTTGAACTAGAAAAATATCATCCTGTTCATATTTGATGAAAAGAGTTGTATCAATTTTTCCTCTTGAAAAATATTTTTCAATCAAGAAACCACTAAACCTTTCATACCAAGCTATAGGAGTTTGTTTAAGTCCATATAAAACTTTTGTGAGTTTACAAACATGATTAGGAGAGATATGATTTTCAAAACCTGGAGGTTGCTCAACATATACCTCTTCATTTATAAAACCCTTTAAGAAAGCACTTTTAACATCCGTTTGAAAAAATTTGAAATCTTTATAACATACATATGCAAGTAACATTCGAATAGTTTCTAATCTTGCGACAGGTGCATACATCTCATCATAATCAATTCCTTCCTCTTGATTGAAACTTTGGGCTACAAGTTGAGTCTTGTTTCTAGTGATGATTTCGGACTCATCCTTCTTATTTTTAAAAACCCATTTTGTTTCAATAACAGCATGATCTTTGGGTCTAGGAACAAGTATCCAAACATCATTTCTTTCAAATTGATTTAACTCTTCTTGTATAGATAGAATCCATGATTCATCAAGCAGTGCTTTATCAATATTTTTGGGTTCAATATGAGATAGAAAATCAATGTGATTACAAATATTTCTAAAAGATGATCGAGTACCTATACCTCGTGAAGGTTCTCCTAGAATTTGTTCTACTGGATGATCTTTCACATGTTTTCACTATTTTGTTGCATCTTGTACTAAATCTTGATGATCTTTCCTGATGTCTCCATGTTGGATTTCTTCCATTGTATTCTCTTTGTTGAGATTGAGTTTGTGTTATTTGTACCTTCTGATTATTTATTAATAGATTTTTTAGAGAGTAGAGGGTTAGATTTATCAAATACTACATGCATAGATTCTTATATAGTCAAAGTCTTTTTATTGAATACTCTATAAGTTTTACTATCTGTTGAATACCCAAGAAAGATACATTCATCAGATTTTGCATCAAGTTTTCCTAAATTATCTCTATTATTGAGTATAAAATATTTGCATCCAAATACATGAAAGTAACCAATGTTGTACTTTTTCTTATTCCAAAGCTCATAAGGGGTTTTATCTAAATTAGACATTAACTCTATTTATAACATAACATGCAGTACTTACCGCTTCAGCCCAAAAATAACTAGGTAAACTATTCTCATTAAGCATTGTTCTTGCCATTTCTTGAAAAGATCTATTCCATGTTTGCATGACCTAATATTCTATGTCATAACCAACTATTTTCATGTTAAGCTGATAAACAAATAGCATCTTGTGAGGCAATTTCTTCAAATTCGATTGTTTATATATTATTATTTCTAAGAGCAATAAAACAAACATTGTAATCATGATTATTCAAAATAATGCACTTATCATTTTTGAAAGTAACTATAAATCATTTATCACATAATTAACTTATACTCAAAAGATTATATTTTAGACCATCAACAAGTAGAACATATTCAATTATGAAAGAAGACTTCTTACCAACTTTACATATTCTCATGATATTCCCTTTTAAATTGTCTCCAAATGTTACGTGTTCTTCTTCTTTAGAAGTGAGGTCAATAAATTTAGTTTTGTCTCCTGTCATGTATCTTGAGCATCCGCTGTCTAAAAACTATTTACTTTTACCTATGAAGGACTTCATGCATACTTGTAAAAGCAATTAAAATAATTTTTCTTGGTACCCAAGTTCTTTGGGCCCTTTATTTATTAGTACTAGAATAAATAAGATTTTTTGATATCCATATAGCCCTAATAGTCATTATATGTCTTCTTCTAATAGGACAAGTATGATAATTATGACCATTTTTATTGCAAAAATTACAAATAACATGTGACATATTTGAGAATCTTGAGTGATAAGATTTTTCTTTAAAAAAGTTATTGTTATGAAAAGAATTTTGAAAATCTGATTTTGATTTAGTCGGTTTATCAAAGAAATTTTTATAGGATTTGAGTTTTTCTTTTGACATGTATCCCAAACCTACTTTATCAAAAACACATCTTTGACTATCAAGAAATTTTTAAAAATATCTTTTTCCATTTGTAAAATTTTCAATAATATTTTCTAAATCAGTCACTTTCTTTTTCAGCTCATCATTTTCATATTTTGAAACTATGTTTTCTTTTTCTTACAACATCAATTTCATTTGTTAAAGAAGAATTTTTCTTTTTCAAAGCGGTATACTTGATACCGAATTTTTCAAGTTCCTCATATACCTCTTCCAAAACATTTTGCAAATATTCATAAGAAGGATTTTCAATTTTTTCGAAATTTGTTACCTCAAAATCATCTTTAGCCATAAAACAAAGATTTGCAAATTCTTCATTACTTGCGTCGCTGTCTGAACTACTTGAATCATCATCCCATGTAACTTTCATTGCTTTCTTGCCTTTGTATCGATCTTTATTTAGCATGGGATAATCTGTCTTGATATGTCCTGCCTTTTTGCATTTATAACAAGTTAATGAGTCGTTTTTACCTATATCTTTGTTGGAAAACTTTTTGAAAGATTTTCTTGAATGAGCTTTATTTTTCTTTAAAGATCTCTGAAATCTTCTTGTGATCATTGCAATTTCTTCATCTTTATTATCACTTTTCTCGTCTTCATCGCTTTCATTTTCATGGAGAACAACTTTGAGTGCCAAGCTCTTCTTTTGCTTTCCTTCTTCATCTTCTCTTTTTAATGTGTACTCATAAGTAATAAGTGATCCAATGAGTTCATTTACTTCAAGTTTTTTGAAATATTTAACTTCAAAAATCGCCGTCACTTTTGATTCCCAACGTTTTGGAAAAGAGTTGAGAATTTTTCTTATTATCTTTAAGTTAGAATAAATTTTTCCAAGAGCTGTCAAATTATTTATAATGTTAGTAAAACGAGTATACATAGAGGAAATAGATTCATCATCATTCATTTTAAACATTTCATATTCATGTGTAAGAATATAAATTTTTTATTCTTTGACTTGCGAAATTCCTTCATAAGTTACTTCCAAGTTATCCCATATTTTATTTACTGTCCTACAAGTAATTATTCTATTAAATTCATTGTCATTGAGAGCATTATACAGAATATTCATAACCATTACATTTATTGTATAAAGTCTATCATCTTCACGATCACACTCTTCTTCTTTCTTGTTGACCTTTATTCCATCAACAATTTTTGTTAGAATATAAGGCCAATTTATAATACATTTCCAGATTTCTCGACTTTGAAACTGAAGAAATATTCTCATTTTAGTTTTTCAGAAAGTATAATTGCCTCTACAAAATAATGGAGGCCGACTACTGGATTGACCTTCAGCGAATGTAACTGCAATGTTAATCATATGATCTTAACTCAACAGATAATTAATCTTATAATAGAGCCCTTGCTCTGATACCAATTGTTACCCAGATGACTAACACAAGAGGGGGGAGAATTGAATTATATTAAAAAATTAACACTTATAAAATAAATACACAATATAAAATATAAATAACATACGAAGAAGTAGGAAATATAAAGAGTAAGGGCAAGAAGAAGCAAATTCAGTATTTTAATGAGGTTCAGCTCCACTACCTACGTCCTCGCCTCAAACTAACTATTGAGGATTCCAAATTCACTATTCAATCTCTTTCAGGTGGAGATAAAAACCTATTACACATTTGAGCAACACCGCTACAAAAAATCCGAGTAGAACACCTTCTACACTTGCAATCACCTCACACTTGGCGATTCAACTATTCCCTGTGTAGTACACATTCTACACACACAAGGGTTATACGCACTCTCTTACAAATACAAGAGCTGATAGTGGGTAGATTATCAGAGTACACTCCTCAATAAGTGAAATAAGAACAATACAGCGCAACTTATATCTCTCTCAAATACAGTGCAACTTATATCTCTCAAAATAAATAAGGATTAAGGTACAAAATGAGCATTATTTATTTTTTAAACCAAATCATCTTTTTTTTGCATATGTCAAAAAAATACACAACCACCGTTCAAGATTCTCAAACAAAACATGTACATGTTAAAAATGACAATCAATCATCTTACAAATGTAAATATTTATGCATATGTGGAAAAAAAATATAATTTTCGAAATTAAACATTTTAATAATGTTGTGCAAATGTAAAAAATGTAATTTGATGTTGTTGCCCAGATGACTAACACAAGAGGAGGGGTGAATTGGGTTATATTATAAAAATTAACACTTATAAATCAAATACACAATATAAAATATAAACACAATATAAAGCAGCAAGAAATGTAAAGAGTAGGGTAAGAAAAAGCAAACTCAGTATTTTTACGAGGTTCAGCCTCACTGCCTACATCCTCGCCTCAAGCTACCCCTTGAGGATCCCAAATTCACTAGTCAATCTCCTTTAGGTGGAGATAGAAACCTATTACACCTTTGAGCAGCACTGCTCCAAAGAATCCGTGTAGAACACCCTCTACACTTCCAATCACCTCACACTTGGTGATTTAACTATTCCCCGTGTAGAACACATTCTACACACACAAGGGTTATACGCACCCTCTTACAGATACAAAAGTTGATAGTGGGTAGACTATCAAAGTACACTCCTCAATGAGTGAGATAAAAACAATACAGTGCAACCTATATCTCTCTTAACAAGAATAAGAATTAAGGCTCAAAACTTTAGAAAAGAGAGAATGAGAGTTTTGAAAGAATGATGCAAAACTTAGTAATAGATGTGTAAGCTCTCTTGTTATGATCTTTGCAAAACTCAAGTGAGCTATTTATAGGAAAATGAGTTTTCAATTTCAAATTTGAAAAGATTCACATGTCAATAAGAGCACTATTCACTTTTCAAAAAATTCAAATAAAAGCATTTCCTTTTTGCATTTGTCAAAGACAACTCCATTCATTTTTCAAAAAAATCAAACCTAATCTTTTGCTTTTCATACATGACAAAATGAGCATGATTTATTTTTCAAACCAAATCATCTTCTTTTTACATATGTCAAAAAAACACACAACCACCCTTTAAGATTTTCAAACAAAATCATCTACCTTTTACATTTGTCAAAAAAATACACAACCACCCTTTAAGATTTTCAAACAAAATCATCTAACTTTTGCATTTGTCAAAAAAACACACCACCCCCTTCAAGATTTTCAAACAAAATGTGCACATGTCAAATATGATAATCAATCATCTTATAAATTCAAATTTTTATATAAAAATAATAATTTTCGAAATTATTTTGTTTGATGATGTTATGCACATGTGAAAAACATAATTTTCAAAACTAAGACATTTAAAAATGTATTGCATATGTAAAAAAAAGTAATTTGATATTTTATGAGAAAAATGGTAATTTGGAGCCTTAATCCAATTTTGAATTTTATCAAGAGATGTACAAAAATAATCTATGAGCTTCATTTGTAGACTTGTTCTTTTATGCTTGATGTGTGCTTCGCTCCATTGCGTAAATAATTTGAGCTTGAGACTTGAATTTATTTGTTATCATCAAAATCTACATGTAAATACGAAACTTGAAACCTTGGATTCGACAGATGTTTTATGATAAAATATTAATTTTGAGTTTTAATCCAATTTCAAATTTTAAAAGATGTACAAAATTACTCTATGAGCTTCATTTGTAAACTTGTTCTTCTTCTTAATGTGCTTAGCTTTCTTCATGCATAGACAACTTGAGCTTGAGTCTCGAATTTATTTATTATCATCAAAATCTATACGTAGATACGAGACTTGAAATCTCGGGTTCTACACACCAAAAAACACGAGTTTGCTTCATGGATATAATGGAGTTACTAAAATCTAAAAAAATTATTCTAACTTTGAATATGTCTAGTATACTAACAAAGAAAATAATGTTGTTATTGAATAAAGAATCAGATGAAGACTTTGAAGTTGGTTGACTAGGGTATTTAAAATAAGTAGGAAAACAAAGGAAAAATTATTTGAATAGGAGATATACAAAGGTTATATGCCTACTTTCTTGATCGATAATGCAAAGAACATGTCTTTGTGTACTCCATGCAAATTGATGAGAATGAATACATAAAAAGTTTTTGGGCAGATGCCCAATCAAGAGTTACATACCAATATTTTAAGAATGTTATCACATTTGATGGCATGTACCTTATCAATATTTATAAAATATCATTCTGTCATTTTTTGTAGTTAACCATCATCACCAAACCATAATATTTAATTATGCTTTGTTAGTTAATGAAACAATTGAATAATATATATGGTTATTGAGAACATATCAAAAGGTAATACTTGGGTGTGCTCATTCATCTATAATTATCGATGATGACAAGATGATGATGATGAAGATCATTGTAAAGGTACTCTCAAATACGACTCATAAGTCGTGGTTGTTGCATATTTTACAAAAACTTTCTGAACATCTGTTTTATGTGTATAAGAAATTTATGAACTTTTAAAAAGATTTTCTTCATTGTATTAATGAGGTATTATAACTGATTAGTTCGAGTAAAAATTGAGTTATATATTAATGAAGTATGGATTTGGAGATAATACTTAGTTTCAAAGTCTTTACAACCAATGGGATAAGTAGGCTCTGGTTTACTTGCGTTTAACATTCTATGTCGGTATGTCAACAACTCAAGTGAGTAGAAGCATGAACAAATTTTTCAAGAATTACGCTTGTCCAAGCACTGTGGTTTGTGACTTGGTGTATCAATATGAGAAAGATGAAGATGCACGTTATTTTAAAGAAAAAGATAAGGGTGTGCGGACAAAAATTACACTGAGAGATATTGAAAATATGTCATAAAATTGAAGAGGAAGTGGCCACAATTTATAAACGAAAGTCTTTCATAATTTTCCAAAATGAGTTTTTCAATAGTCAATGGTACAAATCAACAAAAATTCTCAAAGATGATTGAAAGCAAGAAATATAGAATGTCACTTTATGGGAAAAAAAACACACATTTATTATGTGACATTTGAAAGTGGTGAAGAACATACAACATGTACATGTCACATATTTGAATTTATGGGAATTCTTTGTAGGCATATCATATATGTTTTGGGCAAGAAATCGAAATTAGATAGACTATCACGGCATTATATTCTAGAATGATAGACTGTTAATGCTAAAAGTCAATCTATTCCCGACATACCACAATCTAAAGAGCAAGTCCTAACACAAGATGATCCTCTTTTGAAAAATATACAAGTTGATGATGAAGTTTTATGACATTGTAGAACTTCGATCATAGCCAACAGAAAAATTCAATTATCTCTCTTGCATTAGAGAAAGTGCACAAAGAGTTACTCTAGATGGAATATCATGTAGATATTCAAAAAACATATTTTGCATGTAGAGAGGAGTCTACAAATAATTCTCAAATGTTAAGAAGTCAAGTTGTATCGAACTTTTTATAAACGGTCCAAGATCCTATATGGATGCCAACAAAAAGATGACCAAAACTTTTTAGAGCAAAAAGTCCAAAAGAAAGTCAAATAAAAAAAAGACATTGTACCATTTGCAAAAATGAAAGACATGCTAAGAACAATTGTCTTTCAGTGAAGTATAGTAGCTTAAATGTTTATATTTTATTAATCTTTGATCGAAGAAGTTAATATTTTTTTTGTATTTTATTGTGGTTTATGTAGGGATTTTGTGCCAACAACTGAAAACATATTGTAAAATTTGGATTCTTAGTGCAAATTTGCTTACGTGCAATATGGATTTTTTTTTCTTTTGTTATGTTATGGACAGTTAATTTATCCACTTTTTATCATAAAGTTAATTTAGTCATCTTGTTTTGCTATGACAGGAAGAAAGTAGTAGATTGTAAGCTTTAAAGAGCGGATTGAAGCTTTGAGAAGCGAATTGGAGTTTGGCTGCTTTTATTTCAAAGTCTTTCATGTGTTCTGGAACTAGAAGTGTTTGCTTCATTGTATCCAAGATATTAAAGGGTAAATGTAATTGAGAGTCAATGCCTTGGAGCTTTATGTAAATCATGCACTAAAACAATCAAGAATTTTTATTTATTTTTATTTAATTATTGAAGCTATCTTTTTATGTGATTCTGAAAAATGTGACATTTGTTATGGTCTACTATTTTTCTATCCAGATTGTGTTCGAAACATGTCCGCTAATATTTTCATGACATGTCCAAAAACATGTACAAAACAACGGTCTAAAAATTATCTAAAAATATGTACAAGTAATTGCCAAAACATGTTCATTAGCATTCACTGTGCATGTCCATTACAATTTTATAGCATCCACCACATGTGCATAGTGCATTACATTCACCACATGTTCATTACCATAAAAATAAATCATGATAAAAGCAACACTTTCAAAGTTTCCTTGTACTTATTCTCAATTACTTTAAATTTGACTTGTTCGATCGCTACACGTTCATGAAGTTATCCTCTTATTCCTTTGTTGAGTTAATTCAAATGTCATCTTATAGCCGTTGTTTTATTCACTTTGAAGATCAATCTATTTAAAAATTCATATTGTTTATTGATTCTATAGTTTGAAAAATTATAAAATATTCTACCAAAACTACTAGCTTTGCGAATATAGCAAATTAAGTGGCCTTTCCAAACTAGTTTTGTCTTTCCCTCTTGAAGTACAAGAAGTGGATCGAAATGAAAACCTAAGTTTTTCATTTGCTGAAGAAATCCAAAATCAGAACTATTATCATCACAATCAACAAATAATTTAATTTTCAGCAAAAGAATAAGATAAGTAGATCATGATAAAGCTAGCCTTGATGAGACTCTGAAAGGAATATATGCATGTTGTATATAACCTCCTATTTATTAATGAGGCTCTTAATCTTTTTGGGACCATCATGTCAAGCAGGCAAATAGAGGTGGCATGTAACATTCTCAACTTTTAATTGGTTTTCCCTTTTTCCTAGCAAAATGAGTTTGCCTAACTTTTTCACCCATATTAATGGAGAGAATATCTTTTCTTAACTACTTGGTATTTAACCACAAACTTTATAGGCTCACATACTAATTAGCTTCAAAAGATACTAGATTGTGGTTATGCTAATAACAAGGGAGTGATTATGGTAGTGACATTTTTAATATATGAATTAATATACATTCAAATTAGTAGAAAAAAAATAGAAAAAATATATCAGAACCACAATCTCAGAAGGACTCAAACCATATCTCAAAAGAATTCAAGCCATAATTTGATAGCACAATCAACATATCAGAATACTATTATCAAAATTCATGCCAAAGTATCAAAATCCACGCCACAATCTCACACCACAATCTCAAGCCATAATCAAAACTGATAACCATATTACACACTAATGAATTCATAGATAAAAGGGTATAAATGGTAGCAGCTAGAGCATAAATGGTAAAAGGGCATACAACATTAACTTAATACAATGTTATGTGTTTCAGTTTTATGTGGAATACATTTGTCTCAATTTTGCATTGAAAATTTAGCAATTATTCTTCTTAATCTTATCTTCTCTATCCATTTACCCACAAATTTAAGGAATACTCGATCCCAGTAAATCACTCTCGAAATCCAATAGAAAAAATTATCCAGCAATAACATAGTAATTGGCACACTTCTAATTACAATGGCAGTAGGGGCTGAAGCCACAGTCAGCTTGGGTAGTTGATGGACTTGGCCCATAACTTTGAATGTTAATGCATGGAATAGTGGGGTTGGGCTATGACCCAGTTCTTACTTTATTAGGCATGTTATGCTTACGTTCTTTACTTTTATTTTGGTTGATCTGGTCTTTGCCCACTAGTTAGTTAACAATTGGGTTATTATAAATAGACAAATGAGACTATTGTAATAGCGTGCGAAAATTTGAATGAAAATTTTATTTGTCTTTTTTGTCTTCTCTCTTTTTCTCTTGGAGGTACTCCTTTGAAGTGAGCAGGTCTTTGAATATTTTTAACAAACATTTGAAGGGTGTTACAATAATCTAAAATGCAAAATGAGAAAAAAATTGGCCTTTCTTAGTAACGTTGGACCAGTCTCTTGTAGCAAAGGCCAGTTCTCCAATCAGAAATTAGCCCCTAATAATATTCGGGAGGGGGGCTTCAAGAGGGTCACAGTGAGAGGGGGTCGAGAGGTGAGTGAGGGGCTCTAGAGATTTCGGTGTGAGAAGGGAGACCTCAGTGTGTAAGGGGGAGCAAGGGGATGCATTTCGCATTATTTCCTTGTGTGGTTATATTGTAGATCCAATGGAAAGCTTACGTGGGATTCACCTATTGAAATGTTATAATTTTTTAGTGGGGAGTGGATGGACTGATCGAAAGATAATAAAGATTTCTAATTGAGTTTATTAAGATTTCGTTTGTTTTTTAAAATGAGATGAAATGAGATGAATTGATATAAAAGTTAAAGTTTGAATAAAATATTGCTAGAATGTATTCTTTAATATCATTTTATTTTGAGATTTGAAAAAAATAAATAAATTGTTTATTTTTATTTTATGTGAAATTTTAAAAATATTGTAATTATTAAATTAGATTAGATGAAAATAATTGTAAAAGATGAAAATGAACGAGACCAAAATAACAATCCGACTTGCT
The DNA here is from genome assembly GCA_036559045.1 of Platycarya longipes. Taxonomy (NCBI): domain Eukaryota; kingdom Viridiplantae; phylum Streptophyta; class Magnoliopsida; order Fagales; family Juglandaceae; genus Platycarya; species Platycarya longipes. The sequence continues at coordinate 22,451,720 of CM071792.1, read as the reverse complement.
TGAAGTGGCCAGGGACTATTCATAAGTAACAGCTCGTCCAAAGTTTCGGAGACTATCTAATGTGACACATACATGTGAATAATGCCCCTTATTTTTTTTATTAAAATGTATGTACAGTATCACATATTTATAGTATTTACATAACCAACTTAAAACTAAATTACATAAAAGGACATTATTTACTAAAGTAAAATTATAAATTTAAGTACAAAATTGTAGTAGTCCCCCTCAAAATGGAGAGTAAATAAAATAAACTCTCATCTTAACTATCAATGTACAAAATTGTTGAGATTCCAATGCTTTAGTGACAACATTAACAACTTGATGTTCGCAAGCTACATGAAAGGTCTTGATAATCCCATCTTGAAGTTTGTCCCTTACAAAGTAGCAGTCAAGCTCAATGTATTTTGTGTGTTCATGAAAGACAGGATTAGCAGCGATATGAAGAACAGTTGTACTAACAAAAAACAAATAAGCACTGTGAGGATGAGAAACTTGAAAATCTGAAAGTAATGTGAGAAGCCAAACTATTTCACACGTAGTTATAATCACAGAATGATATTCAGCCTCTGCGGATGAACGAGAGACTTTTGTTATTTTTTAGATTTCCATGATACTAAGGAATCACCAAGAAACACACAATAACAGTAGTGGATCATCGAGTGTCAGGACAATAACCCCAATCAGAATCTATAAAAGTTTTGATATGAAGAGAAGATGTAGCTAGAAAAAATAGTCCATAAACTAGAGTAGACTTAATATATTGCAAAATACGATAGGCAGCTTGTAAATGAGGCTCACGAGGTTTATCCATATACTGACTAAGCCGATGAACATAATATGTTAAATCTGGTCTTGTTATTGTAAAATACAATAACTTACCAATCAATCTTCTAAAATAAGTAGGATCTTTTAACAAATTACCTTGATCCTTATAAAGCTTTAAATTATGTTCCATAGGGAAAGATGAGGATTGGCTCCAAGAGACCCAGCATCTTGCAACACTTCAAGTGCATATTTTCTTTGGCACAAAGAAATTCTTTTAGGTGATCTTGCAACCTCTAACCCAAGAAAATACTTTAGCTGTTGAACCCAAGGTTTCAAGTCTCGTATTTACGTATAAATTTTGATGATAACAAATAATATTGAAAACTCAAGCTCAAGTTGTCTATGCATGAAGGGAGCTAAACACATCAAGAAATCAAGCATGAGCAAGAAAGATATCAAGTCTACAAATGAAGCTCATAGATTATTTTTGTACATCTCTTGATAAAATTAGAAATTGGATTAAGGCTCCAAATTACTCTTTTTTCTCATAAAACATCAAATTACTTTTTCCACATATGCAAGACATTTTTAAATGTCTTAGTTTTGAAAATTATGTTTTTCACATGTGCATAACACCATCAAACAAAATAATTTCGAAAATTATATTTTTTTATAAAAACTTGATTTTATAAGATGATTGATTATCATATTTGACATGTGCATATTTTGTTTGAAAGTCTTGAAAGGAGGTGGTGTGTTTTTTTGACAAATGCAAAAGGTAGATGATTTTGTTTGGAAATCTTAAAGGGTGGTTGTGTGTTTTTTTGACAAATATAAAAGATAGATGATTTGTTTGAAAATCTTAAAGGGTGGTTGTGTGTTTTTTTGACAAATATAAAAGATAGATGATTTGTTTGAAAATCTTAAAGGGTGGTTGTGTGTTTTTTTGACATATGCAAAAAGAAGATGATTTGGTTTGAAAAATAAATCATGCTCATTTTGTCTTGTATGAAAAGCAAAAGATTAGGTTTGATTTCTTTGAAAAATGAATGGAGTTGTCTTTGACAAATGCAAAAAGGAAATGTTTTTATTTGAATTTTTTGAAAAGTGAATAGTGCTCTTATTTGACATGAGAATCTTTTCAAATTTGAAATTGAAGACTCATTTACCTATAAATAGCTCACTTGAGTTTTGCAAAAATTACAACAAGAGCTTACACATCTATTGCTAAATTTTGCATCATTCTTTCAAAGCTCTCATTCTCTCTTTTCTAAAGTTTTGAGCCTTAATTCTTGTTCTTGTTGAGAGAGATATAGTTTGTGCTGTATTGTTCTTATTTCACTCATTGAGGAGTGTTTTCTGATAGCCTACCCACTATCAATTCTTGTATCAGTAAGAGGGTGTGTATAACCCTTGTGTGTGTAGAAGGTGTTCTACACGGAGAATAGTTAAATCACAAAGTGTGAGGTGATTGGAAGTAAGAGGGTGCGTATAACCCTTGTGTGTGTAGAAGGTGTTCTACACAGGGAATAGTTGAATCACCAAGTGTGAGGTGATTGGAAGTGGAGAGGGTGTTCTACACGGATTCTTTGGAGCGGTGCTGCTCAAAGGTGTAATAGGTTTCTATCTCCACCTAAAGGAGATTGAATAGTGGATTTGGGAATCCTCAAGGGGTAGCTTGAGGCGAGGACGTAGGCAGTGGGGCTGAACCTCGTAAAAATACTGATTTTGCTTTCTCTTACCCTACTCTTTATATTTCCTACTGCTTTATATTTTGGTTATATTTTATATTGTATATTTAGTTTATAAGTATTAATTTTTTAATATAACCCAATTCACCCCCCCTCTTGTGTTAGTCATCTGGGCAACAATTGGTATCAGAGCTAGAGCTCTGTTATAAGATTAACTATCTTTTGAGTTAAGATCTTATGGCTAACATTGCAGCTTCATTTGGTGAAGGTCAATCTAGCAGTCGGCCTCCACTCTTTTGCGGAGACAATTACTCATTCTGGAAAGTTAGAATGAGAATATTCCTTCAGTCTCAAGGTCGAGAAATCTGGAAATGCATTGTAAATGGACCTTATATTCCAACAAAAGTGGTTGATGGAGTAAAGGTCAAAAAGGAAGAAGAAGAGTTTGATCGTGAAGACGATAGACTTTATACTTTGAATTTAACTGCCATGAATTTATTATATAATGCTCTCAATGGTAATGAGTTTAATAGAGTAATGACTTGCGCTACAGCAAAGGAAATTTGGGATAACTTGGAAGTTACTTATGAAGGAACTTCTCAAGTCAAGGAATCAAAAATTTATATTCTTACTCATGAATATGAAATGTTTAAGATGAATGATGATGAATCTATTTCTAGTATGCACACTCGTTTTACTAACATCATAAACAGCTTGACAGCTCTTGGCAAAGTTTATTCCAAAGTGGAGATAGTAAGAAAAATTCTCAACTCTCTACCAAAACGTTGGGAGTCAAAAGTGACAGCGATTCTTGAAGCTAGAGACATCAAGAAGCTCGAAGTGAATGAACTCATCGGGTCACTTATCACCCATGAGTACACATTGAAAAGAGGAGAAGAAGAAGGAAATTCAAAGAAGAGTTTGGCACTTAAAGCTGTTCCACATGAAAGTGAAAGTGATGAAGATGAGGAAAATGACGACAAAGATGAAGAAGTTGCGATGATAATAAGAAGAATTCAGAGGTTCTTAAAGAAAAATAAAACTCCTCCAAGGAAATCCTTCAATAAGTTTTCCAAGAAAGATTCAGGTAAAAATGACACTTTAATTTGTTATAAATGCAATAAACCTGGTCATATCAAGCCAGATTGTCCTCTGCTAAAGAAAGATCGAAACAAAGGCAAAAAAGCAATGAAAGCTACGTGGAATGATGATTTAAGTAGCTCAGATAGTGAAGCAAGCAATGAAGAATCAGCAAATCTTTGTCTTATGGCTAAAGATGACATTGAGGTAACAAATTTTGATAATATTGAAGATCCTTCATATGAAGAATTGCAAAATGTTTTAGAAGAGGTATATGAGGAATTTGAAAAATTGGGTATCAAGTATACTGCTTTGAAAAAGAAAAATTCTTCTTTAACAAACGAAATTGATATTTTAAGAAAAGAAAGTATTGTTTTGAAAGATGAAAATCTTGAGTTGAAGAAAAAGAAAACTGATTTAGAAAATATTATTGAAAATTTTACGAATGGAAAAAGAAATTTTGAAAAACTTCTTGGTAGTCAAAGATGTGTTTTTGACAAGGCAGGCTTGGGATATATGCCAAAACAAAAATACAAATCTTATAAAAACTTCTTTGATAATCCTTCTACATCAAAGTCCAATATTCAAAATTCTTTTCATAAAAATAATTTTGTTAAAAAAGGATACTATTATAATCACTCAAGTTATTCATATATGTCACATGCTATTTGTAATTTTTGTAATAGCAATGGTCATAATTATCATGCTTGTCCTATTAGAAGAAAACATACAATGACTATTAGGGCCATATGGGTACCTAAAAATCTTGTTTATTCTAATACTAATAAATAAAGGACCCAAAGAACTTGGGTACCAAGAATTGTTTTTAATTGCTTTTGTAGGTATGCATGAAGTATTCTACATGTAAAAATAAATGGTTTTTAGATAGTGGATGTTCAAGACACATGACGGGAGACGAGACTAAGTTCTTTGATCTTAGATCTAAAGAAGAAGGACACGTGACATTTAGAGACAACTCGAAAGGGAAGATCGTGGGAATAGGTAAAATATGTTGAGCAACCTTCAGGTTTTGAAAATCATATTTCTCCAAATCATGTTTTCAAACTCACAAAAGCACTATATGGACTCAAACAAGCTCCTAGAGCGTGGTACGAGAGACTCAGTGGTTTCTTGATTGAAAAAGGCTTTTCAAGAGGAAAAATTGATACAACTCTTTTCATTAAATAAGAAAATGATGATATTCTTTTGATTCAGATTTATGTTGATGATATAATATTCGGTGCTACTAACGAAAATATGTGCCAAGTTTTTGCTAAGACTATGCAGGAAGAATTTAAAATGAGTATGATGGGAGAGCTTACATTCTTTCTCGGATTGCAAATTAAGCAAGCAAAAAGTGGAATATTCATCAATCAATCAAAATATATTAAGGAATTGCTGAAGAAGTTTGGGATGGAAGGTGCTAAGGAAACTGGAACACCAATGAGCTCATCCACTAAACTTGATAAAGATGAATCCGGTAAATCAGTTGACTCAAAGGTATATCGAGGTATGATTGGTAGTTTATTATATTTGATAAACTAGTAGACTTGATATTATGTTCAATGTATGTTTATGTGCACGTTTTCAATCATTTCCGAAACAATCTCATTTGATTACAGTCAAGCCGATTTTTAGATATTTTGCCAGTACCATTGACTTAGAGTTATGGTATCCTAAACACACTTCTTTCGATCTTATTAGTTATTCAGGTACCGATTATACTAGTTGCAAAGATGATCGAAAAAGTTTTAGTAGAACATGTCATTTCTTAGGTCATGCACTAGTTTCCTGGTTTAGTAAAAAACCAAATTCTGTTGCACTATCTACTGCTGAGGCAGAATATGTTGCTGCGGGTAGTTGTTGTGCCCAAGTTCTTTACATGAAGCAACAACTTGAGGATTTTAAACGTATGTACAATCACATTCCAATCAAATATGATAATACAAGTGCTATAAATCTTTCAAAGAATCCAATACAACAATCTCGGACCAAACATATTGATATTAGATATCATTTTCTTAGAGATCATGTGCAGAAGGACGATATTGCATTAGAATTCACTAGTACACATGATCAATTGGCAGACATTTTTACAAAACCCCTACCAGAAGATAGATTACGCATGATTAGAAGAGAAATAGGAATTATGCATGCCATCAATATCTGCTAGATACTTTTATTCCATTAACTCAAATGACCTACAGAAACTTGAGACGTTTAGCCTCATCATTCAAATGCATTTGCTCCTCATAAATCATCATGCCATCCTTGTCTAAAGGATTAGGCAATCGAAATGCAGAGGCAAGTAAGGATTTTAAATCCTTATTCTGTTGTTTTAAGTCTACTATTTTTTTGTTAGACTCTTGAACAAGTCGTTGAAGAATATCGATCTTCTCATTAAGCTTCTCTATCTCGCGGGTTTTGGACTGCAACCGAGCGGAAAAAGCAACTATGGAAGATGAGTATCGAGTCCCGAGACCCACAAGCTCGTAAATGGCGTCATGATCTGATTTATTAGCTAAATCAGTCTCTTGTTGCTTCATGGCACCCACGACAGATGCAGAAATAGATTGAGACTGAGGTGAAGGATACCTCAAATCTTGATCAAGAGAATCACTGAAGGGAAATCTACGAGCCATTGAAAATTTGTAAAATGAGAATGAAGATGAACTACAACAATGAGAAGAAGATTTGATGCGGATTAGATAAAGCTAAGGATTGCTTTTATAAAGATGGAAATAAGTAAAAGACAAACTGACATCTCTTCAAATCTTACTTAGTCAAGCTTACAAGATATGCCGGATGCATATTGTCAAAAGTTACCGAACTAAGCTAGCGAGATTAATTATAATTGTCCCTGTTTCTTACGTGAAACGCTGCCATTATCTGCTGATGTTGACTCTGTGCTTGAACTCTTACTCGTTCCGATTCCTCTATTTGAAGTTTCAGAATACGAGCCAATTCCGTCAAATCTTTATTTTCTTGCTTTAACCTCTTATTCTTTCTGCCTTTATTTACAAGCTTTTGATGCAGAACAGATATTTGATTGTTAAGTCGATCAACCTCATTTGCCCTCGCTAGTAATCTCCGAGACATGGTCGTAACAGAGGCAGCATATTGAGCACTGAGAGTTCTTGATGCTGCAACAACCTCAGAATCAGTTCTATTTGAAAAATGCATCTCTGCTTCTATCATGGTATTGACAACCTCATGAGATAAAATGACTGGTTGAGACGGTTCCTGATTCAAATCCGGAAGATTATTAGATGAAATTTTCTCCGCCATTCTATCGTTTTGAATAAACAGAAACCGGATCAATGAGTGGGGTGAAAATTTATTTGAGTATCCAACAGGTGAAAACGGTCTTTTAAACGACAACTTTCAAATCTCGATAATATTTAATTTTTCAACAATATCACGCGAATTTGAATCTGCTTTCGCACCGACTGCTAGAGCTAGGCCACCTTTGCAGGTTTTATCAGACACGCGTGGCTCCGCACCGAACTGTCAGAGTTAGACTTCCAACATTTGCAGGTTTTGTCGGACATGCATGGCTCTGCACCGCATTGCCAGAGCTAGGCTTGTAGCTTTTGCTGTCTTTGTCGGACACGGATAATTTTAATTATTCAACTTCAAATCTCTGGAATATCTAATTCGTCAATAACATCAAGCGGATTTAAATCTTCTTCCGCACCGAGATGATAAAATTCGGCATCAACCTTTGCAGGTTTTGTCGGGCATGGGTGGTTCCAACTTCTACTCTCTAACGTACCGTTTTATTTGATTATTGCTTATTACGAAAAAAAAAAAAAAAAAAAAAAAATCTTATTGAAACCAATTACGGTTCCTTTTTAATGATGCCAAAAGGGGGAGAAGTCTTATACTAGTATTATACTACCCTGTTATATATGCTAGAATCATGTTTATATTTTTCTTGAAATACTAACGCATATTTTTAGGGGGAGCTTAAGTATTACTGCAGGTTGCAGATTTCTACTAAGTATTTGTCATCATCAAAAAGGGGGAGATTGTTGAACCCAAGGTTTCAAGTCTCGTATTTACGTATAAATTTTGATGATAACAAATAATATTGAAAACTCAAGCTCAAGTTGTCTATGCATGAAGGGAGCTAAACACATCAAGAAATCAAGCATGAGCAAGAAAGATATCAAGTCTACAAATGAAGCTCATAGATTATTTTTGTACATCTCTTGATAAAATTAGAAATTGGATTAAGGCTCCAAATTACTCTTTTTTCTCATAAAACATCAAATTACTTTTTCCACATATGCAAGACATTTTTAAATGTCTTAGTTTTGAAAATTATGTTTTTCACATGTGCATAACACCATCAAACAAAATAATTTCGAAAATTATATTTTTTTATAAAAACTTGATTTTATAAGATGATTGATTATCATATTTGACATGTGCATATTTTGTTTGAAAGTCTTGAAAGGAGGTGGTGTGTTTTTTTGACAAATGCAAAAGGTAGATGATTTTGTTTGGAAATCTTAAAGGGTGGTTGTGTGTTTTTTTGACAAATATAAAAGATAGATGATTTGTTTGAAAATCTTAAAGGGTGGTTGTGTGTTTTTTTGACATATGCAAAAAGAAGATGATTTGGTTTGAAAAATAAATCATGCTCATTTTGTCTTGTATGAAAAGCAAAAGATTAGGTTTGATTTCTTTGAAAAATGAATGGAGTTGTCTTTGACAAATGCAAAAAGGAAATGTTTTTATTTGAATTTTTTGAAAAGTGAATAGTGCTCTTATTTGACATGAGAATCTTTTCAAATTTGAAATTGAAGACTCATTTACCTATAAATAGCTCACTTGAGTTTTGCAAAAATTACAACAAGAGCTTACACATCTATTGCTAAATTTTGCATCATTCTTTCAAAGCTCTCATTCTCTCTTTTCTAAAGTTTTGAGCCTTAATTCTTGTTCTTGTTGAGAGAGATATAGTTTGTGCTGTATTGTTCTTATTTCACTCATTGAGGAGTGTTTTCTGATAGCCTACCCACTATCAATTCTTGTATCAGTAAGAGGGTGTGTATAACCCTTGTGTGTGTAGAAGGTGTTCTACACGGAGAATAGTTAAATCACAAAGTGTGAGGTGATTGGAAGTAAGAGGGTGCGTATAACCCTTGTGTGTGTAGAAGGTGTTCTACACAGGGAATAGTTGAATCACCAAGTGTGAGGTGATTGGAAGTGGAGAGGGTGTTCTACACGGATTCTTTGGAGCGGTGCTGCTCAAAGGTGTAATAGGTTTCTATCTCCACCTAAAGGAGATTGAATAGTGGATTTGGGAATCCTCAAGGGGTAGCTTGAGGCGAGGACGTAGGCAGTGGGGCTGAACCTCGTAAAAATACTGATTTTGCTTTCTCTTACCCTACTCTTTATATTTCCTACTGCTTTATATTTTGGTTATATTTTATATTGTATATTTAGTTTATAAGTATTAATTTTTTAATATAACCCAATTCACCCCCCCTCTTGTGTTAGTCATCTGGGCAACAATAGCTGTCCAAGATATTTCAGCTTGAATTTATTATCCAGTAATGACTTAAATCATCAATAGCATGTAAATCATTACTGGCAATAAGAATATCATTAACATATACAAGAAGTGCAATGAAGGAATCTCCAATGGTGCGAGTAAACAATGAGTAATCAGCCTTAGACTGATTAAAATCAAGTTCAATAATAGCACTTGAAAATTTTAAAAATCATTGTCGTGAGCTTGTTTCAAACTATAAAGGGATTTGTTCAACTTGCACACTTAAGACTCCCCTTAGTATAAAAACTGGGAGGAAGTTTCATATAAACTTTTTCTAGTAGATCACTATGTAAGAAGGCATTATTCACGTCAAGTTGTTTCAAGGACCAATTCTTTACCACAGCAATGGCAAGTAAGGTACAAATTGTAACCATTTCTGCCATTGGTAAAAAAGTCTCAAAATAATCCAAACCTTCATATTGAGTGTATCCCTTAGCAACTAATCTTGTTTTGTAACATTCAATAGATTCATCAGTTTTATACTTGATCTTATAAATCCATTTACATCCAATAGATTGTTGCTCAGGGGGTAGAGTGGTAACAGTCCAGGTATTATTGTTTTCTAAAGCTACAATATCGACAGTCATAGTATCTCTCTAATGAGAGTTTTTGACTACCTAGTGATAAAACTCAGGTTCTATATTAACAATGATGGCAAATGCAAATTATTTGTGTTTGGAAGATAAATGATGATATAAAAGAAAGTTATGAACATCATAAGAAATACCTACTGGTAGAGAAATAGAACTTGTGGAATTTGATGTAGAGTGAGTGACAAAAGAGTTGCAATAATAATCTTGCAAGTAACCAAGAGTTCCTCAAATTCGAGAAGATCTACGAATGAGAGGAGATGATGGTGATAAATATGTGGATGTTGACTATGGCATAGGTGATTCGGGACTATGGGAAATATGTGAAATTTCTTGATTTAATGAGGAAGGCTATTGTGAGGTTGGGCTGTGAGAAATAGGTGTAACAACTTGAGAAAATGAAGGATTTTGTTCAGGTAAAGTTGAATTTTTAGGTGCTGAATGTTTGGGTGAATGTGAATGTGAGGTGTTGGGTGCTGAATGTGTAAGGGTTTCAGCAACAGGGAAAACCACATTAGAAGACATATTAATTAGATGAATTATTGAGACTGAATTTAAAGGCACATGTTCATTTAATGAATTAAAACGCATTGAAGTAGAATTATTAGGAGATACAAATGGTAGAGAAAACGGTATTTTATATGGAAAAACATGTTCATGAAAAATAATATGTCTTAAGACAAAGGTAAATTTGTACCCTTTTTATGCCAAAAGGATACCCAATGAATATGCATGGTCGTGCTCTAGGATCAAACTTAGATCTTGACCTAAAAAGAGAAGAGGCAAAACAAAGACATCCAAATGTCCTAAGATGACTATAAGTGAGAGGAGATTGAAAGGCAACTCACAAGGTAACTTATTTTCTAAAATGGGTGTAGGCAATCTATTAATAAGATAAGAGGATATAAGAATGACATCTCCACAAAAATAAGAGATAAATTGGAATGAAACATTAGAGCCTAAAAGGTATTAAAAATATGTTGATGTTCTCAACAACAGAATTTTGTTGAGGAGTTTCAACACAACTTAAATGATGTAAAACACCTTTGGACTAGGAAAGAATTTAAGAAAAATTCAGTACCATTATCGGTACGAATTTTCTTATTTTTAATCTGAAACTGTGTTTTGATGAATTTAAAAAACTAAGAAATGATAAGAGAAATTTTAGATTTGCATTTTAAGAGATATATCCATGTTGCCTATGTGCAATCATCAACAATTGTTAAAAAAAATTTATGACCTTCTAATGTAGGTGTAGAAAATGAACCTCACACATCACTATGTATTAAATCAAAAGAAAATGGGGACAAATGAAGATTATTAGGAAAATGTAATTTTTTTTTTTTTTTTTTTTTGCTTAGCTAATGGACAAACAAGACAAGGCAATTCATTATTCAAAGCAGTAGGAACAATATTATTGAGTAATTTCATCCTTGACAAAGAAGGATGGCCTAAACTATGATGCCACAAATGAAACAATGTATTTTTTGAATTTTTTGAACTAACACACAAAGTTTGAGATAAGGGTAAAGAAGATACACCTAGAAAGTGATTTAAATCATTAGGAGAGTCTGATTGCTGCAGGAAATATAGGCCTCTATTTTGCCTATCCACTCCAATCAGCTTCCAAGTTTTCATATCCTGGATTAACATATGGTCAAAAAAAATAGATAAGCAACAAATTAAATTTAATGTTAACTTGCTAACCAAAATAAACTGAAAAGTAAAAACTGGAATACAAAGAACATTTCTAAATATCAAATCCTTAGATATGAAGACTATGCCGACATGTGTCACAAAAACACTTTGTCCATTTGGTAACTTGACAGTGATGTCATTGGCAGGAGTATATGAAGAAAACAAAGGTTGTAGAAGGAACCATATGATCTGTGGCTCCCAAGTCTAAAATTCAAGACATAGTATCAAACTTAGTAGACATAAGACAGGTAGAAAAAATAGAGGAATTATGAAATAAAGAAGATCCTATACCAGTAGTGGAAACTGAGGCTGTATTAGCATGATGTTGAGATGTGACAAGAGAAACTGTATCTTTAGATGACTGGAGTATAGCCAAAAGTTGCTGATATTGGACCTCAGTTAAGAAAATTGCAAATGCAACTAAAGAAGTGATGTTAGAGACAACGTTATTGGTCATGGACTATGACCATTGCTTGAACTTGTATCCAAGAGGATAATCGTGAAGTTTAAAACACTTCTCCATAACATGTCCAACAATTCCACAGTGCTTACAAACAGGCCTGTCCTTTTTAGAACCATTCTTAACAGATATATTAGCGTCAACATTAACAGCAAGGGCATGGTTCTCATAAGTAGAAGCATGGATAATTGAAATCTCGTGTTGCTATTTCTCTTGTAAAACAAGACTTAAAACCTTATTAAGAGAAGGTAATGGCTCTATCAACAAAATCTAAGCCCTAACAAGATGCATAAGACTCATTTAAACCAACAAGAAACTGAATAATTTGTTCATGTTGAACATACTTGTTCAATGTTTGAACAGCACCACAATTACAAACTGGAAGAGGTTTATAGTTAATCAATTCATCCCATAGACCTTTCAGTTTGGTAAAATAGGCACTAACACTCATTTGGCCTTGAAAGAAAGTTGAAATCGACTTATGAAGTCGAAGTATTCGCAGTCCATTCTTTTGAGAAAATCGCTTTTTGAGATCATTTCAAATCTTATGTGTAGTGTTAATGTAAAGAATACTAGTTGAAATCTCTGAAGAAACAAAGTTTAAAACCCAAGAGATTACCATATTGTTGCATCGTATCCAAGATGCATGAGTCGAGTCATCTGTTGTAGGTTTGCGGATTGATCCATTAGCAAAAGCTAATTTATTCTTCGCGTACAAGCCATATGCATGGAACGGGACCACGAGTGATAGTTATTATCGGTGAGAAGCTGAGTAACGAACACAGTACCAAGGCTATCTCCGAGATGGAGAAAGAATGAACTGGACTCAGAGGTTGATGAAGAAGAATTTTTAGTCATGAAGATATGAAGGATAAACGAAATAGAAGATCAAATCGAATAAATTTGATGAGATCGCAAAGTTAAGGTTTGCGAAATCAAAATCGAAGTTGAGAGAAAGTCGAAAACGATAGAAAGCAATTGATAAGGAAACGAAATCAAAAAGAGATTGATCTACGAACTTGAATCGAAATCACGAAGATGATGCAATCGTGAGGACGATGAAATCGCAAGGTCTGGAAGTGAAATACTAAAAAGGTAAAGTGACGAAAGATAAAGGTACAAAAAGTAAAGCGAGGTCAAGAAGTGGAAAGTGACGAAAGCAATTCGTGAAAGACTTTAGAATATCACTGATAGCATATCAAATGTGACACATATATGTGAATAATGCCTCTAATTTTCTTATTAAAATATATGCACCGGTGTTTTGAATCTCCTACCAAACCGATTGGTATACGCTATACCGAAACAGTGGCTGATACAAAAATAAGATTTGTTTCGTTCAAGTATTAGTCGTATTGGTCAGTATTTTGGCCATACCAGATTTTTAGATTTTTTTTTTTAATTTTTTGTTACTTTTTTATTTTAATTTAGATTAAATTATTTACATATTTATATAATTTATTGATATATTGACTATTATTTTAAAATATCATTTATATATATTTATATATATAATTTTTTTATATATGAATTATTCTAAAATAATATACGAAATGATATTAATATCGAAATATTTCATTTTAACTGATACGTTCATTGATATAATATTTAAAATATTAATATGTACAGTATCACATATTAATAGTGTTTACATAATAAATTACATAATAACAGATAAAGTATCACATATTTATAGTATATTTATAGTGTTTACATAATCGATCTAAAACTAAATTACATAATAGGATATTATTTACTAAAGTAAAATAATAAATTTAAATACAAAATTCTAATAGAGACGGAAAGGGAGAATAATCTCTCTCAACCATAACAACAGAAGGAAATCAAAATCCCAGATTGGGAGAGATGGGTAATCTATTCGTTAAGAAGCCCAAGATCACTGACGTCGATCGAGCGATTCTTGCCCTCAAGACCCAGCGACGTAAGCTCGCCCAGTGTCAACAACAGGTCCCACCCTCTCCTCCGTCTAATACCTTCCACTTTGTTCTTTTTGAAGTTTATATATCTGAATTTATCGAAGTTTTGGGGAATTCTACTGGTTTGCTATTTTTTCTGTACGCGGAATTTAGGAAGACCAAAAGAAAAAAAAAAAAAAAGGAAATGATGGATTTTGGTTGGTGTGAGAAAGCGCCTGACACGATCGACTCCTTTTAATTATTGTAAGTTCTTAGGCGAAACAAAGGAGCAATTATATGAGGAAGAATCAGGTATAAGAGAAGTGATAGATTATTCATTAGTTTTCTACTTCTCTTGTTGGGAAATGTGAAGACCATTCTATTTCTCAGTTAGATGCCCTTTAGCAGTTGGAGTTATCACCCTTCTTCCTTATTAACCGAGATTGATTAGGTCCAATAAAAGTTTGAACATTTGGCCTTTTAGACTTTTAGACTTTTTCCAACCACAATTAACTGCCTGGTTTGTTTATTGAGATGAAACCAAAATTCTAAAATATATCTCAAATTTATCATTATATTTTTTAAAATTCTCATATAAAATATAATAAAAATTTTAACTTTTTCAAATTCTAAATTTTTTTTTAAATCCTAAAACAAAACTAATATTAAAAAAATATATTACAACAATATTTTATTTTATTTTTAACTTTTATTTCATCTCTAAAAACAAACCAGACTAAAAGAAATTTGGTCCCTAGACTATTCAGACCTGAAAAAGAATGAATTGACCTGTATTTCAAAGATGTGCGCTTTACTTAGATTGGGCAGTGGGCACACGACATGCTTATGCTTTCACTTCATGACTAGCTTCCATGGGGCCTTTTCACTTTAACACTGGCTTGTATACCAAGGGTTTATGACATTTTATTATTGTACTTAATTTCGGAATAACATAATGACAACTAAAACATCACTAACTTGTAGATATGCATTAGCATGCATGCGATTCTTTCAACTCTGGACTTGTTAGTCTGAGCTCCCTCTCCATCGCACCTCATTATGTATAGGTGTTTGGTTCTTTCACTCTTTGCAATGTCCTATATTTATTTCTAGTGCCATATTTATTTACTTATTGTATTTGTGGACTTAAGTATTATTCTATCACTTTAGTTCAATCAAACCAGCTTGGCAAATGAGATTCTGCAGAATGACAAGTAATATTTCCAATCATCACTAGTATAGTTTCAGTAGTGGCATTGAAGTTATATTTTGAACTCATACGCATATTCATTTAACCGACTCCATATGTTGCTTCCATCTGTGATCTTCCCTTTTCAGCTTGATGCAGTCATTGAAGCAGAAAAGCAAGCTGCAAGAGACTTGATTCGTGAAAAGAAAAAGGAAAGAGCCTTGTTAGCATTGAAGAAGAAAAAAGCACAAGAAGAATTATTGAAGCAAGTTGACGTCTGGCTTATTAATGTTGAGCAACAGGTAATTCTACCAATATGCAGCTTCTTCTATTCAAATTTTTGTCTTCCTTCTTTTTTCCTTCTTCAGTTTTCTCCTCAGCAGTTGTTCAATCCAGGAGTACTCCACTGATTCAGATGCTTTTTCAGCTGTTTCCCTTCTCTCCCCTTTTCTCTCCCTTTGCCTTTTCAGCCCAACAATCGTCAGTAGTTGTTAAATTTATCTATTGAAGCTATCCTCAAATTCGCCTACAAGTTTTATGTGATTGTGTTCTCTGAGAGAACTTTTATATACTCAACCTCACATTTTAATTCAGTTGGCAGATATTGAACTGGCAAGCAAGCAGAAAGCTGTTTTTGATAGTTTGAAGGCTGGTAATAATGCAATTAAAGCTATTCAAAGTGAGATCAACCTGGAGGATGTTCAAAAACTAGTGGATGATACTGCTGAAGCGAAAGCTTATCAAGATGTAAGCCTCTTTTATTTTTTGTTTCTCTTTTAATGCACGGCCAAGACCGGCATATTGCTTATTTTTGGGCCCCGTAGATTCTGAAAATCATATATCACTTATTTGATTCTTCTGCTACTTTAGGTCTGTAAGATTGAAGGACTGCTTGATTATACAGGTTGAGGTGTTGAATCTAATTATTTTGGAAATCCTCTCTCTGTTCCTTTATTTGAGATAAAATTGCAGCTATAACATCTTGTAAATGGAATAACCAGAGCATCAAACATTTTTTTCTTTCTTTTTTCTATTTTTATCTTTTTTTACATAGAAATGGTTATAAAAGAGAGAGTTCAGATTTCAAAATAAAGCTATAAACCAAGATTAGGCCACATGATTAAAACCGTCTGTATAGGTATCCCTCTTTGCATTCCCTTTTTTTAGTCAGCGGTAGCAGGGAATGCTTATAGCATTATAAATATTCCCTTATAATGCTTCTAATGTGCTCCATGTTTGCTCTTTCATATTTCACTTTTGGAGACTAACAAACAAAATTCTCTTTTTATAGATTGACCATCTTTGTTCTAGATGCTACTTTGTCCAGCTTCTTGTAAAAAACAAATCCCAACCTTAATAGTTAATATTCCATCTTCATATTGTTTGAAATTTTAATCAATATCTCAAATGTTTGCTTCCGTGTTTCTTATGAAGGAAATTAATGCCATATTGGGGGAGAAATTATCAGCAGAAGATGAAGAAGAAGTATTGGCAGAATTTGAGAACTTGGAAAGTCAGGTATATAATTTTTCTATTCAAACAACCGGTTCATGTCCTGCTTGAATTTGTTAATGTTGATATATAACCTTTAGGGTATTGATCATTTTGTCCATTTCTAATTTTCCTTTATGCAAGTTGCATAAATTAATGTCTTTGTTTCCGTTCAGTGATTGTATTTTCTACTTGGACGATTCACTTTATTTTCTATGCAAAATCTAGTAGACTGCTGTTGAGCTTAGATTTTTTGTCGATTTCTAATTTTACTTTGTATGTTTGTGTTGCCATTGCCTTGCCCCATCAAACCCTTCCTGTGTTAAGATCAACCTTCAAGATCTGCCTGATGTTCCCACTTCAATACAATCTACTGAAGAACATGATGAGAAGTTGGACCTTCCAGATGTGCCGACCAAAGCACCAGTCACACCTGAAGTGGTTGCCGATGATACTGAAGTATATACGAAAAAGAAAGGTCTCTCTCTCTCTCTCTTCCCTTCCCCCCCCCCCCCTCTCCCTCTTCTTCTATCTCTTTCTCTCCAATTTTCTAACTATAAACGCTTGAAAATGTTGTTTGAAACACAGTCATGGAGGAACCATTGCCAGCTTGATTGGGAAAACATGGAATCAACGTTGACATTGCCATCACGTCAAGCTTTTACTAACTTCAATGGACAGTCTCCTTGTAACTTGCCTCAAGTACTGTCTTATTCAGTCAGTTTTTATGGATCCTTGCAATTGAGTAAATTTTAATTTGGGTTTCAACTCTACATTGGATTGTACAGATTTGTATCTTTACAACATTCTTGGAATCTTTGTGCATAAAGGTCTTGCAAAGTACTGGTCACCTGATCAATTATACTCCATTCATGTTTCTTGGTTATTTAAATTTGCTATAATGAGCCTATTTGCTACACATGTCTGAACACAATAAATTATAGAAACCTTTCTCTAGATGCCAGGTTGGGGAACAATCACTTCCTTATTTTGCATTGCTTACTGTCCTTCTGATCGTACGGCTATGCATCTGGACAATGTTCTTCATGAACTTTGAATCCTCTTGGTCGTCTATGGAGGAAAACAGGGTTTGCTATGATCAGGTGGCGGATGATATAAAGTTGATGCTGAACTGTCTAAATGTGTGGCATGCTGTATGTGTTTAAAGGGAAGGTAACCAAGAAATGATTCCCCTGTCATCGGAGCAAGTGTGGATCGATAATTTTCCACCTTTTATTCTATCTTTTGTACAAAGGGAACTGGTTTGACGAAGATTGATATGAATGAAAATCTACATTCTCTGAAAAGAAAAATGACTGTAAAGAAGATTCCCTCCATCTTTTTGTCACCTGAACTGGGCAGCATCGAGGAGCAGTGTGATTGGCAGAAAGCAGAACCCCACACTATAACCTCTTTAAGATCTCATCGTCATCATCCTGTTCTTATATTTTACACACACCTTGTGGCAGAAATGATACTAAACAATCAGAGCTACGACTTTGGAAGAGGACTGAAAAGTGAAAGGATTATTCGTGCATATGTGATCCTTCTAGCACCCATGATATTTGAAATTTTGAAGAAGTCCCTCTGGGAGCAGAGAATAATCAGACAACATATGTTGATAAATTAATCTTTAATAAAACTCATCAAGGATGACAATGATTGTATATTTTAAGTTTTTAACTGACAACATATAGGTCTTGTGGTGGGTAACACATCCCTCGCCATGAATTCATTATGTTCATCAAAAATTTTAAAATTTTAAAATTTATCATGTAAAGATGGATGTTTATAGGTCTTGTCGATTGCAGGGTGTATAAACGTATATCTAACCCAAAATTTGTGGTAGGATTACTCTCTCTCTTTACCCAGGTGAAACTGATCTTTGCCTTTTTCAAGATTTCTTCATTTCCATTGGGAGGAGGGGGTTCGAACCATCGGCCCACCCACCTCCTTCCCTGTTTCCTGGTTTTTCTCTTAGGTTTTTTTCCATAGCGTGCTAAACTTGTTGATCTCCTGCATTCCAGCGACCTCCAATTAACATCTAACATTTTTTTTTTACCTCAAATTGCTAATCTTTAAGTTCGTAGAATAAATATGACTTTTTATTCGGCGCATTTGGCGCACGCGCTGCCTATGCTGTGTGCGTCTTCCACGCGATGCCATATCCTGGAGCAACTTTTGAGGTCACATGCGGCCCCTCTGGCTTCAGAAGCTTCAGATCATTCGGACCTACTGTCCATTCCACTCCAATGGTGGTGCATGTCCTACACGTACTACCACTGCCTGTGTTGGCCTTTTGTTGTTGACTAGACATAGATTCAGGCTATTTTTCTATGTCCCCACTTTCCCATACTGAAGATCAAATGAAATTAGGCGTAAAAATCTCTTCTAGACAATCCAAACTAACAAGATGTAGCACCCTTCTTAACTGCGACTTTTAATCATAATAATATAATCTGTTTTATCAGACTATATAAAAATTGCTTCAAGTAGTGTCATTCAATAAAAGATGGGTGGAAGCTATTTTCAAGACTACATATCCTTTTTTTTGGTCATATATTTGTTGATTTTAGAATTACCGTAAGAGACTCCCACCACACTAAATTTGTATCCTATAATTTTTTTGTTTATCTATAAAAACTTAACTCGCTTAAGGGGAAAAAACCCCCAAAATTTGTGATAGTTTGAGGGGATTTTGTGTATTCTATCCCGATTACATAGTGATGCAATTTGATAAATTTAAGGCAAATTTGCATTTTCGTGTTCCCAACAATTTGACAAGAACTATTATATTTTTATAACTATTTTAATGTATAATTAACTCTTATTATTTTAATCTCCTCCTTAATAAATAATATTTAAACTTCTTATAATCTTGTTCTCAAATATCACTAAGGCAGCCTGGTTTGATTACCAAGTTGAGACATCTCATCTCATATAATTATTATAATTTTTAATTTTTTAATTTTTGACATTGGATGTCCAAACTTCTTAATGATTTTCACAATATAATAAATAATTCCATTTTTTTAAATATTAAAATAAAATAATATTTTATTCAACTTTCAACTTTTAATTTATCTAATCTTTGTAATCAAATGAGGACTAAGAAAGATTTGAATAGTCAGTTGAAATGAAAGTTGAAAGTTAAATAAAATATTATTATAATATTATTTTTTAATTTTTTAATTTTAAAATTTTAAAATTTTGAGTTTTTAATTATATTTTATATAAGAACTTAAGAAAAATTGTAATAATTAGATGGGATAAAATGAGATGAAATGCTTTTTGTATCCAATTCTAGCCTTAAGTACAAAATACCTTTTAATTTCAAAACTTTAACTTTTCATCTAATTATTATAACTTTTACAAATTTCAAAATAAAACACAAAAACTAATTCATTATTTTCAAAATTTTTAAAAAATAACATTAAAAATTCAGTTTTTTTATTTTATAATAATATTTTTTTTTTCTCTAAAGCCTCGTTTATTTTTTTAAACACTCATCTCATTTCATCTAATCTAATTATTATAACTTTTTCAAATTTCTATACAAAATGAAATAAAAAATCATTTTTTTTAATCTTCAAATAAAATAATATTAAAAATATTTTATCTAAATTTTAATTTTTATTTCAATTCATCTTATCTTTGAAATTAAACGTGACCTAAATTTCATAAAATCAAATATCTTAAGGCTCTATTTGGATTGAGAGATGTAATGAGATGAATCGAAATGCGTTTTAAAAATTGAATAAAATATTATTGCAATATTATTTTTATTTTAAAATTAAAAAAAATTGAATTGAGATTTGAAAATTTTGAACTATTTATTATATTTTGTTTAAAAATTTAAAAAAATGTAATGACGAATTTGAAATGAGATAAGTCATCTCAACTTCAAATCCAAACCAGACCTAAATCAAACGAATGCTATGTGTCCAAGATTCCAATGTTGGCAAAACAACACTAAAAATCATTACTTCCGTTCTTCTCTCCAGTGATTACGAAAGTCCTTTTTCTCTAAAGCATCCAACGACAATCTCCATTGTTAGGGGTAGGAGCCTCGGCTTCCCCCTCATTCCCTTTCTCCTTTCCCCTCTCTCCTAACTTTCACGAAATTGTGGGGTGGGTTGTGTTTGTTTTCGTTCAAACTCAGAGAAGTGAGGTTCGGTATTCTCTGATAGCCAGAGACTGGCATGCGCCCTACTGGAGGTTTCATCCGACATCGATCTACCAACCCACTAAAGGAATTGCCACATGGAGTAGCATGTGCTGCACACGAGTGGGTGGTTTTATGCGCATGAATTAGCCATTTGTTGATGTCACACATGTCATTTTTGGGCTCAAATTTATGATGGCTTCAAGACGGCTTGGTCGGACACTTCAAGGGTGGCGTGTGCTTTACACCCGTCACTACAACCGCACTTTGTTCTTCCGTTTCAATGGTTTGAGTCTTGTGTTTTCTTGTTGTGTTTATTTGTATTTGTAGTTTGTGTTGCGTTAATAAAAAGAAAATGACTTTCCTTTGGTTGTTTTACTCCTCTAAAAGATGGTAGTGTTTGATTCCCTTTCTTCTTATGGAAGATGGTGGGTAAGAGTTAGTATTTCTCTATTTGTAGAAAATTACTTTCAGACAAATTGAGATTAAAATCTCTGTAAGTTTGTCAATTCAAAGTATATAGAGGGTTAGACGATGTGCATCAGACAAATTGAGATGAAAATTTATGTAGATTTGTCAATTGAAAGTATATACACTACAAGAAAAATGACATTTTATAGCTAGTTAATTTCAACCAAATGATTATTTACAACTAAAACTAGTCGCAAATAATATTTTTTTCGCTATTCATTGGTCACAAAAACTCATATTTCTTGTAATGTATAGAAGGTTAGACCATGTCCATCACAAAGTAATTTATGTGTAAATGTGCTTTAATTAATTGAGTAGTTTAACTTGTAATTTTGAATTTATCTTGAATTTATAGTTATAATCCATTTAATTGAAATAAAATGAAGAATTTCTTAAAATGAAGAATTTCTTAAAAAGAAAGGAAAAAAAAAAATCCAATGTTTGAACAAAATGGCCAAAGTACCCTTCCATATTCCCAACAATTCGAATACCCTCGTAGGCCATCGAACGGCGGGAAACCCAAGCACAAAACCCTAATTTGCCCCCCTAAAAGAAACCCCCAGGCCCCAACCCTTCCGTCCATCTCATTCCTGCTACAAAGCCCAAACCTGCCGATCGGCTCTCGGCCTAACCTTTGTAATGGCCGGCGGGCGCACCATCAACGTGTTGAACGTGGCGGAAAAGCCGTCGGTGGCCAAGTCTGTGGCCGGCATTCTTTCGAGGAACCAGGGACTGAGAACCAGGGACGGCCGCTCGCGTTACAACAGGATTTTTGAGTTTAATTACTCCATTAACGGACGTCCCTGCCACATGCTTGTCACCTCCGTCACCGGCCACCTTATGGAGCTCGAGTTCGAAGAACGCTACCGCAAGTGGCACTCCTGCGACCCCGCCGATCTCTACCAAGCTCCCGTCCGCAAATTTGTCCCCGAGGTCTCTCTCTTTTGCTGAAGAAGTTGGATCGAACCCTTTGTTGCAATCATGTCATTTCTTTGAACTATTTTCTTCTTCAAGTTGATTCAAACCCAACGTTTTTTTTTTTATGTAAAAAGAATTTTTACTAAAGAAAGTAATTAGGCCTAGCCCTAGCCCAAGTACATATACAAGAGAGAACAATATGGAAATGATAAAAACTAGCTCCATCAAGAATAATAGCAGAAGTCTTTGAAAGAAAAAGTCTCTAATCTCTCCCACGAACGTTCTATATCCTCAAAGCAACGACTGGTCTTTTCAATCTAAATACACTGCATAAGGTAAAGAGAAATAATCTGTCAAACGACATTAATTAGGAGGTTATCCTGGATACTTCTCAAACAAGCCAAAAGATCCACTATCCTCCCAGGCATCACCTAAGCAACTCCAGTCCTTAAAAAAATCTCATCCCATAAAACATTTGCCACTTCATAATGGAGTAAAAGATGATCCATTCATTCTCCATTCCTTTTCCAAATGAAGCTCCAATTCAAATTGATGGGATCGCGCTTTCTCAAATGGTCCGTCATTAGAATTTTTCCATGGAAAGCCAACCAACAAAAAAAATTAACCTTGCAAAGTACCTTATTCCTCTAAGTGCACGGGGAAAAAATGAAGGGATTAGCAAGACATAACCTTATATAAAGATCTGACCGCGAACTTCTTGTTCCCAGGCTGAGTCCAAAGCAAACAGTCCTCCTTGCCACTACCAATGTTCAAAGCATACAACATTTTGGAAAAATTAGAAGTATCACCCACTTCCCAATCCTGGGCAGGTCTTATGAATCTCACATTCCAATGTAAAGGACCATAAGAGTTGTCCAAATGCTCTGCCACGTAAGTATTTTGATCACCAACAATCCTAAAAGAAAGAGAAGAAATTTCATTCTTTAGAGCCATATCCCCACACCAAATATCATGCAAAAATCTGATCCAAAATCCATCACCAACCACAAATCTGAAATGATTAACAAAATCCCCCCAACCCTTCGGAATAGATTTACACAATTCCACATCAAACACACCTCTCACTTCTTTAGAGCACCCCCAATCACTCCCATATTTAAAATCAATGACGATCCTCCAAAGTTCATCCTCCTCTTGATGATATCGCCATAACCATTTTCCGAGAAGTGCCTTTTTCAAAGTTATTAACTTTTGGACCCTTAAACCTCCACTTGACATTGGGTATAAATCGTATTCCTACTAACCAGACCTGCTTGTATCTCTCACTAGTACCTAGTTGTAACTAGATTTCATGACCTGATTGTATGCTACTGGTTTACTTTGTTTCTATCAATAAAGCTTACTTTTACCTATCAAAAAAAAAAAAAAAAACCAAGTGAAACTTATTCTCATCCCTAACACCACTACGCATGAATGTGCAAAAAATTTTCTTAGTTCTATTGGCCACCCCTGCAGGCAAAGGAGATAAAGATAGAAAGTACGGAAGGAGGTTAGACAAAGTGCTGTTAATCAAAGTGATTCTTCCCCTTATAGAGTGTTTTGCTGTAGCCAGCCAAGTTCTAATGGGTTCTTTGATGGGGCCATTATCGTGTTCTATTTTTCTCTAATAAAAGAACTACTGGAAGCATTGGTTACTATTTTTGCTAGCATGAAGTAACTTATGTTCATGATTTGTTGCTATGACTGATAAGTATCTAAAAACCACCTGTCATTGGAATGTAATTTTGTTTAATATCTAGGCGTTTTGCCTTTCTTTGTGTTTGCCAATTTAGGACAAGTTGGATATCCGGAGGACATTGGAAGAGGAAGCTAGGAGGTGCCAGTGGCTTGTATTGTGGCTAGATTGTGATAGGGAAGGAGAAAACATTGCATTTGAGGTTGTAGAAGTTTGTACAGCAGTAAATCCTCATCTTACCATTAGGAGGGCTCACTTCTCAGCCTTAATTGACAGGTCATAACGGTTAATATATATATATATATTTTTTTGGTTCTCATGATCTTTTGACTCCCTTCATTATCTTTTTAATATTTGGAGACTCCAGGGAAATCCATGAAGCAGTGCAACATCTTGTTGAGCCAAATAAATGGTTTGCTGATGCAGTGGATGCTCGGCAAGTGAGTACCTTCTCTCACCTAGGTGGAACTCATACTTGTTTATTTGTGATCACTGTAAAGCACGATTATGAGTTTCTACCATACCTGGATACTTCTTTTTTTTCCATGGAGTTGGAAGATTGTCATCTCTATTCGTTCATACTCTTTTTGGTAGTGATATCGGCTTCTATGGGGGATGAAATTGACTTTCTAATTTGTTGCAGGAAATAGATCTTCGGATTGGTGCTTCTTTCACTAGGTTTCAGACTATGCTGTTGAGAGATGCATTTATTATTGATTCTGCTACAGATGACAGAAATCTTGTTCTAAGTTATGGTCCTTGTCAGGTATGGTGACCGTTGACAGATCAGATGTAAATGAACTATACTATAAAGTATCACATGAAGTTCTCACGCATTTTCCATTTTACCCCCTCCTAAGTGCAGTTCCCTACACTTGGCTTTATTGTTGAAAGATATTGGGAAAATCAAGCACATGAGCCAGAAGAATTTTGGACAATCAACTGTTCACATAAATCTGATGAAGGCATTGCTACTTTCAATTGGATGTAAACCATGAAGGCCTTGGTGATTGCATTTTGATTTTGAAATCTAGTTGCCATAAAATTAAATTTTGACAATATTTGATTTTGTAGGCGTGGACATCTGTTTGATTATACTTGTGCGGTTATAATTTATGAGATGTGTGTTCAGGAGCCAATTGCAACTGTGAGTAATATTGAAATTTTGTAACTTGAGAATTATGGCAACTTTCATGGTACATATTTTATTGAAATTTCAGCTTTTACTTATTTAACTGTCATTCAGGTTACGAAGGTTACGCAGCAGGAGAAGTTGAAGTATCCTCCATATCCTTTGAATACCATAGAGCTTGAAAAACGTGCTTCACGATACTTCCGGATGAGTTCTGAACACACCATGAAGGTTTCAATTGCAAATCCCTTCTAATTGTTTGCTACATAATTACAAATAGTATTTAAAGTGAAATCAAAGTATAGGGTGCAAATAATGGAAATCTCCTGATTTCAAGCTTTGGTTGTGGTTTAATTCGTTCAAGCAGAGTTTATGGTTGGGAAGTTTTATTTTCCATCTCTTTTTTCGTTATCAGTTGGGGTTGCTAAAATTATTGAGATACTCTATAGGAATTTCCTATGGGATGGATTTAGGGAGGAAAAAAAGTTTCATTTGGTGAGTCGGAGTAAGGTTTGGCTTTAGGTTTCTCAAGGGGGCTTAGTTGCGCGCAACCTAAGGCTTCTCAATTATGCTCTCCATGGTAAATGGCTTTGGAGATACCAACTTGAGAGCAATGCTCTATGGAGAAATGTGGTGGATGCCATTCATGGAAAAACGTGGGGCAATTGGCATTCAAAGGGAGTTAGAGGACTTTTTGGCGTGATTTGATGAAAGTCTATTTGGAAGGAATGGGATGCTTTTGTTAAGCATACTACCCTTAAAGTGGGGAATAGGGCAAAGATTTACTTGTGGCATGACATTTGGTGTGTGGAATCTGTGGATACTCCTCTCAGAGAAGCTTTTCCCAATCTGTTTAGGATTGCTAGAAACAAAGGGGCTGCAATAGCTGATTCTTATTCTTTTTCCAACAATTTAATTTGTTGGATATGGAATTTTCAAGTGATATCCAGGATTGGGAAGCTAATAAAGTTTTAGATTTTCTAGGAAAGTTGTATGAGAAGAAGATTGTTCAGAACTAGGAGGATAGTTTGTTGTGGTTACACTCTAAAAATACTAGACAGTGAGCTCTTATTACAAGGCCCTTGCAAGTCACGGGGTTGAAGAATATCTGTGGAAAGGTGTTTGGAGAACTAAGGTGCCTAGTAAGGTAGTTTTTTTCTGTTGGTTGGTGTCTTTTGGGAAAATCCTGACTGTTGATAATTTGAGAAAGAGAGGCGTTCATGCAATCGAATAGTGTTTTATGTGCAAGAAGGATGACGAATCTATTGATTATCTTTTTCTGCATTCTGAGGTGGCAGTAGGATTTTGGAATGCAATTTCAGCTAGGGCTGGTTTTTCGTGGGTGATGCTTATGCGTGTGTCAGATGTTTTTGCAATCTGGCCAGGAATTGTTGGGAAAGATATTAATCCTACTGTCATGAGAATCATTCCCTTATGCTTATTTTGGTGCTTATGGGCTAAAAGAAACGAAAGATGTTTTGATAATTGTGACCATTCTTTGGGGAATTTTTTCATAATACTTTCAGTTTTTGGGTTACAAACCTTGTAAGGGATGAGAATGAATGTTATGTTTTGTTTTAATTTTCCAGATTTAGCTTGTAAATAGGTGTCTCTCAATTGTATACTCTCTGTATACTTGGGCTATGCCTATTTACTTGGAATTAAATATCTCTTATTACTTGAATAAAAGTTTTATTTACTGTTTGATAAGAAGAAATAGAATAAGGGGGAAACATGTGTGTGTATGTAGTTGCAAACAAAAAACACGAGATGGAATTTGGAGTATAATTTATAGAGCGTTTTGATCTGTGGTTCAGTTCTCCACCGGTAGAATCAAAACTTGAAGTTTTATAACCATTTTATAGCATAAATAGTAGATTTGTTGACCTGAGCAATCGAATTTTTCACTTCAAATAGTGTGTTGTCCCGTCTATGCTCCCCTAATGTTAGAGCTCTTCCAATATGCTCTGGTGGTTTTATGTTAAGCTGTTTCCTCAACTATGCTCATTATTACTATTCACATGGTTATGGGGTTTGGATATGTAATGTACTTTCAGCCTGAAACTCACGCGTTTGCTGTTGCTTATAGGTTGCAGAAGATTTATATCAAGCTGGATTCATCAGTTATCCTCGTACAGAGACTGATTCCTTTTCGCAGAGAACTGATTTGCATGTTGGTAACTTTGCCTCCTATTGTCAAGCATGAAAATGTTTCATATAGTGGTAACGATATCTACTTTCATTATAATAATCAACTACAATTTGGGATTGCAACAGTTTTGCAAAATGAAAATCTGGAAGCTATAAGAGAATATAGGTACGAAAATATGAATGTGATATAGATGAAAAAATGTGATTGAGATACGTTAAGTGATGCAATCCTTGTGGAATAAAGTTAAAATAAGGGAGAGTGAGTTGGAAATTTTTTGATAAGCAATAATAATTTCATTAAAAATGCATAAGGTGCATTCTGAGTAAAATGAGATGTGTGCAGGAAAATCATTTAGCTAGAAATAGATTGTGAGTGAGTTAGAATTTCTTTTGATCAGTAAATAATAATTTATTGAAAATAGGTGAAGCCAAGTATATGGGATGTGAGTGAGTTAGGAATTGAATATGAATAACCAGTGTACACAGACTGGATGGTAAATGTTAGAAATCTGTATAGGCACTTAAATTAATACGTCTACGTAACTTTTTGCTTGTTTGTAGCTACCTTTGAACTAAAAATGCTGGATCATTGTGATGTACCAATGCTGTTTTGCAAAAAGAGTAAAAATGGTGGATGCTACTTCGCCATGAGGTTGCTAGAGCTTTGTGGAATGACTTCTTTAGTAGGGTTGGGTTAACTTGGGTAATGCTTGGAAGGGTGGTTGATCTTCTTGTTGAACTCTACTTTATCTAGTTTTGAAAATTTTATACGTTTTGGTTTATATTTCTATGGATGCTTTTAGTTTTACCATGTACTCTTGCTTATGTGCTTAATATATTTAAATTACCACATCTCTTAAAGAAGCCACTTTCTGTTTTAAGGACTTATATCTGACTTTCCAAAAATATGACTGAATCATGATTTTTTTTTTAATTTTTTCCATCTTGGGTAGATGCTCACTCTTCTTGGAAGAAGATGGCTAGCCATGTTCAGGTCTACTTAGGTTACGTTTTGATGTCAAGAGTATTTGAGAGTGTTTGTGAATAATAGTAAAAAGTTGGTAAGAAATAATAATAAATATTGAATAGTAATAAAAAAGTAATGAATAATAAAAAAAGTAGGTGAAAAGTAATAATAAAGTAGTGAATAGTAATAGAAAAGTGTTTGAGAGTGTTTGAAAAGGTTTTGTAGCCAAACCTAGCCTTAATGCCTCTTGAGGGTTTCCCTTTTTTATCCTTCATTTTCTGGGAGAAGGAAAAAATATTAGAGGAATATTGGCCCATGGTATCGGAGGTAAAGGATTATCAGCCCATTAGTTTTGTCAATGGAGTGTATAAGATTATACCCAAGGTGCTTGAGAATCACTTTGGGGAGGTTAGGGTTGTAAATGAACCAGTCTGTTCTATAGCTTGCTCGGTATTCACCTGTTTAAACTCGAATCGAACTCGATTTATAAAAAAAAAGTTCGTCCGTGAAGCAGATACTCACTCGATTAGTAGATGATACATACCCAACAAAACTAGACTCAACTCAATTAAGACTCGTTAAGGTCTACTTGTTTATACGTAGATCGACTCGTTAGCTCGACTCGATTAAAGTTCATTTATATATTGATAAATATATACATACACCTATATGTGTGTGTATATATGTATTAATTAATAATATAAGCATATCAATTTTATAATAACATAGATAATATGTTATCTAATTACTTATATCTATATATTGAATAAATTTTATAGCTATATTTTATAATTTGTACAAAATTTTTTTTGATTGGTACCGGGTGTCCGGAACAACGTCCCAACTAATTCTAGGGGTGCACAACTCCTTGGCAAGAGTTTTTGCTCACCATACTAAACTTGTGTTGGGAGTGGGCTCTAGAATAAAATTTTGGAGTGGCTATGGTGTGGAAATAATGCCCTAAAGGACTCATTCTTCAGTTTTTTGGGTTGGATGTGAAAAAGAAGCTTCAGTTTCTAATCTCATGGTGATATTGGGGGACTAAGTCCAATGAAACATCAATTTTAGTAGGGTAGCCCAAGATTGAGAAGTTGACAGCTTTGAGGACTTCTTTAGCCTATTGTATTTCGCGAAACCGGGTGGCAACGAGTTGACATGTTGTGGTGGATACCCACAGGTAAAGGCACATTCTCGTTTCGATCCTTCTATAGATCCTTAACTCACTCCCCAAATATTCAGTTTCTGTGGAGAAGGATTTGGCGAAATAAGGCGCATCTCAAAACGGCATTCTCTACTTGGTTAGCTTCCCTAAGTAAGATTTTGATAGCTAAAATAACTTGACGAAACTCAGGGTGATCATAGTATACTGGTGTTGCATGTGTAAGAAGTCCGGTGTAGCTGAACTTGATCGACCTTTCATTGGTAGGAGGGCTCTTTACTTGGTCCAATAGTAGAAGGGGTTCAAGGTTGGATAGATTCCTAATTTCCACATCTTGGGATTTGAAGTTCCTGGATTTATGCCAGAAGAGATTGCCCTGGGTTTGCTCTGATTACTTCCCCATTTTGTTAGATTGTGGGGGTATTCATGGAGGTAAAAACTACTTCAAATTTGAGAACATGTGGTTACAAGTGGCTGACTTAAAGGAAAGGGTAAGAGATTGGTGGGCTTCCTATTCTTCTCAAGGCATTTCCAGTTTCATTGTGGCTAGTAAGCTTAAAGCTCTCAAGCTGGACTTAAAGAAATGGAATTGGGAGGTGTTTAGACACACGGATGAGCAAAAAAGGCTACTTTGGGAAGAGTTAAACTCTCTTGAAGATGGAGGGGGTAATGATGAGTACTCGTTGAGAAAGATGGAGGTGGTGGCGGAAATTGAGTGGGTTTTGTTGTTGGAGGAGATTACTTGGAGGCAAAAATCGAGGTTGACTTGGTTGAAGGAGGGAGATAAATGCACTGAGTTCTTTCATAAATTGGCTAACTCCCATAGGCGGAACAATGCTATCGAGGTTATTCATTTGGGAAACATGGTACTTCAAGCCCAAGCAGAGATCCAAGCACATATAGAGAGCTACTATGAAGAGCTCCTCAAAGAAACGGTAACATGGCGCCCCAAATTGGATGGATTAGTGTTTGACCAGTTGGATGATTGTGTTGCAAGTTGGTTGGAGAGACCCTTTGAGGAAGTCGAAGTATACCAGGTGGTGCGCCACATGGGAAAAGATAAAGCTCGGGGCCTGACGGCTTTTCCTTGGCGTTTTTTCAAGAGTGTTGGGAGGTGGTGAAGCATGAAGTAATGCAGGTTTTTCATGAGTTTCACCTTAGTCATAAGCTTGAGAAATCCCTCAACGCCACATTTATTGCTTTGATCCCAAAGATTGTCGGAGCTACGGAGTTAAAGGATTTCTGCCCTATTAGCTTGGTTGGCGGGTTATATAAAATCATCTCGAAGGTGCTTGCCTGTCGTATGTGTTATGTGATGGACAAGATATTTTCAACACCTCAAAATGCCTTCGTGCTGGGCTGACAAATTTTGGATTCAGTCTTGATAGCCAATGAGTGCTTGGATAGTAGGTTGAGGGATGGCATTCCTGGATTACTTTGCAAGCTCGACATGGAAAAGATTTATAATCATGTGAGTTGGGATTTTTTGCTTTACATGTTAAAGAGATGTGGATTTGGAGATAGGTGGTGTGGTTGGGTTAACCATTGTATTTTAACGGCTTGATTTTCCGTGTTAGTCAATGGCAAACCATGTGGCTTTTTCTCGAGCTCAAGGGGTTTGAGACAAGGGGACCCACTCTTTCTTTTTCTATTTGTCATAGTAATGGAGGCGCTGAGCTGTATGATGGATGTTGCTGTTACGGAGATAATTTAGGGATAGCTGATAATTAAGTGTAAATTGAGTGTAAATAATTGACTAAACTAAGTAAACAATTGAGGCACCGAAAGTATTAGTTGTAGGTGGCAGAAATATTTGACTATGAGATGTATAGATTTTCTATATAATTGAAAGGAAATACAAGGAAAGATTATTTAGACCAAAATTGACATGGTATTAGAGCTTCTCTGATTTCCGTCGGCTTAAGTCTAAATCACTCGTGCGATTTTTTTTAGAGAATTCTCTTTGGTATTTAGCAAGTTATTTCTTGTTGTTAGTGCCTTCTGTGTGTCAAACAGTGTGGGTTTGAGCTTCTTGAGACTGGGTTTTTAGAGTTGCGTACTCTGTTTTCTTGAAAATTTCTTATTCTAGTGTATCGGTGGTTGCTGGTGCACTTTGGGGTGGCCGTGTGCCGATCGGTATCTTCCGTGGACGTGGGTAACTCTAGTTATCTGATTGATCGACTATCTCTGTGGTCGTCGGAGCTATCGTCTGTGGTCATTGGCGATCTTTGTGGTAGAGCTCAGCTGTTTTCGGTTCGTCGGAGTTCTCGTCTGTGGTCATCGGCGATTTCTGTGGTGGGGCTTAGCTGTTTGGGTTAGTCGGTGAACTTTGTGCAACTTCCGACGTGTGTTCTGCGTTAGACATTTCCGGCGGTTTCTGTGTTCTGTCGGCGGTTTTTGTGGTAGAAATCTCAACTCATGTGTTGATCTCAGGAGACTCGAAATTAAAGGAAGAGGTTAGTAGTCAATTGCCATTATTTGGGTGGAATTATTTTGTGCTTGTCGGTGGTGTTGACTTCCTAAGTGGATCATCAAGAATTATTTTTTATTCTAAGACACATCAATACATTTAATTTTCTTTGAGCTGTCGGCACATTTAAAAAAATAAAATAAAATAAATAGTGGGTTTAGTCAAAAGGGTGGGTTTAGTCATGTCTATTGAAAATTCTATTATTCAATTTAATGGAAAGAATTTTCCAACATGGAAATTTCAATTTAAAATGTTCTTAAAAAGGAAAAGAATTAGTAGATCATATTGATAGTTCTGATAAAATTCCCACTACTAAAAATGAACTTGCCCAATGGGAAATTAACGATGCTAAGGTGGTTTCTTGGTTGTTGGGAACACTTGAACCACATCTTGTCACAAATCTTCGATACTTTGCTACGGCACAAGCTATGTGAGACTACTTGTACCGTATTTATCATCAAGATAATAGCGCTCGGAAGTTCCAATTGGAGTTAGAAATCAATACTTTCAGTCAAGGTAACTTGACTATTGAACAGTTTTATTCCGCTTTTATTAATCTTTGGAGCGAATATTTTTCCATTATTTATACCAAAGTACCCTTGGCGGCACTTGCAGCTCTTCAAATGGTTCACACTGAGAGTCAACGCGATCAATTTTTGATGAAGCTTCGATCTGAGTTTGAACCTGTTCGAGCCAGTTTATTGAACCGTAATCCAGTTTCTTCTTTGGATATTTGTTTCGGAGATTTATTGCATGAAGAAAAACGATTATCCACTCAGATGGGAATGACTTCTAAAAAAGTTGTTTCTGAGCGTTTCAATGTAGCCTATGCAGCACAAGAGAGTGGGAAGAACAAGTTGCAATGTTACAGTTGCAAGGGGTTCAGTCACATCGCTTGCAATTGTCCTAAGAAAATATGTAACTACTGTAAGAAAGAATGTCACTTTATCAAGGATTGTCGGATGCGGCCTCAAAGTCGCCAATCCCAAGCATTTAGATCTAATGTTCAGTCATCTTCTTCTGCACCTACCACCGTGAATTCTGATTCCTCTGTTCTCACACCAGCAATGGTTCAACAGATGATTGTGTCTTCTTTTACTGCTTTAGACCTACAAGGTACATGTAATAACTCAATTTCCTCTTGGATTGTTGATTCGGGTGCTTCTAATCATATGATTGTTACTGAGACAAGTCTTCATGATGTTCGTAAGTATGAGGGCACGCAAAATATTCAAATTGCCGATGGTAGTATTCTTCTCATCACTGCTGTTGGTAATTTAGGTCCTTTCCGCAATGTCTTTGTCTCTCCTAAATTATCTACTAATTTGATCTCCGTTGGACAATTGGTTGATAATAACTGTGATGTTCACTTTTCTCGTGGCGGTTGTCTTGTGCAGGATCAGGTGTCAGGGACAGTGATCGCGAAGGGGCCTAAAGTGGGACGTCTCTTTCCTTTACAAATTTTCATTCCTAATGTTATTTCTCTTACTTGTACGGCTACAGCTAATAATAGTGAAATATGGCATAAGAAATTAGGTCATCCTAATTCTACTGTCTTAACTCATCTTTTAAAAAATGGATTATTGGGTAATAAAGATTTGTCTTCCTCTTCCAATGTCTCTTTTGATTGTGTTACTTGTCGTCTTGGTAAAAGTAAAATTTTACCTTTTTCTACACATGGTAGTCGTGTAACTACCTGTTTTGAGCTCATACATACTGATGTTTGGGGTGTGAGTCCTGTTATTTCTCATAGTCAACATCGTTATTTCGTGACATTTATCGATGATTATAGTCGATTTACCGGGATATATTTTTTTCGCTCTAAAGCTGATGTGTTTTCTGTCTTTCAAAAATTTGTTACACTTGTTGAGATACAGTTCAGTACTTGTATCAAAATCTTACGCTCCGACTCAGGGGGGGAGTACATGTCTTAATCCTTTCAGCTTTATCTCCAACATAAGGGAATTATTTCCCAGAGTTCTTGCCCATATACCCCTCAACAAAATGGAGTCGCTGAGTGTAAGAGTCGTCATCTCTTAGATGTTACTCGTACTCTTTTAATTAGTTCCTCTGTGCCTTCTCGTTTTTGGGTAGAAGCTGTATCTACTTCTGTATATTTGATTAATCGTTTGCCTATTGTTATTCTAAATTATGATTCTCCTTATTTTCGATTATTTGGCATACTTCCTGAGTATCACTCTCTTCATACTTTTGGATGTGTTTGTTTTGTTCATCTCCCTTCTATTGATCGTTACAAGCTTGCCGCCCAGTTTGTTACGTGTGCATTTATGGGCTATAGTCCTACTCAGAAATGATTTGTTTGTTATGATGCCTATGCAAACAAAATCCGGATCTCTCGAAATATGATTTTCTTTGAAATTCAATATTTCTTTCA
This sequence comes from Platycarya longipes, assembly GCA_036559045.1. Classification (NCBI taxonomy): domain Eukaryota; kingdom Viridiplantae; phylum Streptophyta; class Magnoliopsida; order Fagales; family Juglandaceae; genus Platycarya; species Platycarya longipes. The sequence continues at coordinate 22,417,747 of CM071792.1, read as the reverse complement.
GTCTCAGGTTATTTCTGAACCTCCAATTGCTCATTTTCCAGCTTTTGATGCTGTGTCTTCTTCTATTGAGCAGTTTAAACCAAGACTGGTGTATTATCGACGTCATCCAACTTCTCCAATGCTTCTTCCAGATACTGATCCGCCACCTGATTCTATGGCTCCTCTACCTCTGCGCTCCATCCGAGATAGACATGTACCTGATAGGTATGGTTTTTCTCATACCTCGTTTATTGTAACTCTCGATACTATTCCTATTCCTCACTCTTATGCTCAGGCAGCTTCTCAAGCCTATTGTAGCAGGCCATGAAAGAAGAGATTCAAGCTCTTCAAGACAATCACACTTGGGATATTGTGACTTGTCCATCTGATATGAAACCAATTGGATGTAAATGGGTGTACTCGGTTAAGTTTCGATCTGATGGCTCACTCGATAGATATAAGGCTCGACTTGTGGCTCTTGGGAATCGTCAAGAGCATGGCATTAATTATGAAGAAACATTTGCCCCTGTTGCCAAGATGACTACTGTTTGGACTATCTTAGCACTTGCTGCCTCACAAGGATGGTCTCTCAAGCAAATGGATGTAAATAATGCTTTTTTATATGGAGACCTCAAGGAAAAAATTTATATGTCTCCACCTCCCGGCATGTTTACTATACCTTCCTCAGAGGTTTGTCGACTACGCCGATTCTTGTATGGATTGAAACAGCTCCACATGCATGGTTTGATAAATTTCGCTCTACTTTGCTTACCTTTCAATTTACTCAGAGCTAGTTTGATTCATCTCTTTTCATTTGCAAGACCTCTACAGGAATTGTGTTGCTTTTAATATATGTTGATGACATTGTGATTACTGGCTCTGATATTGAATTAATTCGGCAATTACAAATGCATCTCAAGGGATCTTTTCATATGAAAGATTTTGGTCCTTTGCAGTATTTTCTTGGTCTTGAGGTTCAAATTACTCCATCTGGTACATTGTTACGTCAGCACAAATACGCACATGAAATGATCTCATTGGCTGGTCTCCAATCGGGTAACTCTGTTCTTACTCCTTTGGAGGTAAATCTCAAGCTTTGTCAGGAGGAAGGCGAGCTTCTTTCAGATCCATCCTTATATCGGCAACTAGTTGGAAGCTTAAACTACTTAACAATTACTCGACCTGACATTTCTTTTGCTGTGCAGCAAGTCAGTCAATTTATGCAGACCCTTCGACATCTTTATCTAGCTGCTGTCCGCCGCATTATTCGATATCTCAAAGGCACTTCTACACGCGGATTGTTCTTTCCTAAGGAATCTTCCTTACAGTTGGTGGGATATAGTGATGCTGATTGGGCAGGTTGTGCAAATACTCGTCGTTTGATCACTGGTTGGTGCATGTTCTTAGGAAATGCACTCATTTCTTGGAAGAGTAAGAAACAAGACAGAGTTTCTAAATCTTCTACTGAGTTTGAATATCGTGCTATGTCTTCCACTTGTTCAGAGATCACGTGACTTAGTGGGTTATTGGGCGAACTTGGTTTTTCTCAACTTCATTTCACTCCTCTTCATGCAGACAATACTAGTGCTATTCAGATCGCTGCTAATCCTATTTTCTATGAACGTACGAAACGTATTGAAGCCTTTGATAAATATATCATTACTCTTCCTCACATTTCCACCGAGCATCAAACTGCAGACATATTCACTAAAGCGCTTTCTCGACAACGGCATCAGTTCTTGGTTGATAAATTGATTCTTATTGATCTACCAACATCAATTTGAGGGGAGATGTTACGGAGATAATTTAGGGATAGCTGATAATTAAGTGTAAATTGAGTGTAAATAATTGACTAAACTAAGTAAACAATTGAGGCACCGAAAGTATTAGTTGTAGGTGGCAGAAATATTTGACTATGAGATGTATAGATTCTCTATATAATTGAAAGGAAATACAAGGAAAGATTATTCAGACCAAAATTGACAGCTGCAACCGGGGGAGATTTTTTGCAGGGTTTGCAGTGGGTAATGGGTTATCCATCACCCATTTACTTTATGCAGATGACACTAATTTTTTGTGATGCAGATAGCAACCACATTCAAGCGCTAAGGGCCATACCTCTATGTTTTGAGGTGGTTTCGGGCCTTAAAGTCAACTTAGCAAAGTCGGAATTGGTCCCGGTAGGGGAACTGGAGAATATCAACCATTTAGCCAAATTGTTGGGTTGTACAGTGACTACCCTTCCTATGAAGTATCTTAGACTCCCTTTGGGAGCTACTTTTAAAGCAAGATCCATATGGGACGGAGTTGTAGAGAAGGTTGAAAAAAGATTGTCAAGATGGAAGTGGCTTTATCTATCAAAGCGTGGGAGATTAACCCTCATCCAAAGCACTCTCTCTAACCGCCCTATATACTACCTCTCTTTGTTCCCTCTCCTAGCGGGGGTAGCAAATCAGATTGAAAAACTATTTAGAGACTTTCTGTGGGGGGGCTTGGGGGAGGAGCATAAATTTTATCTAGTGGGTTGGTCCAAAGTGTGAATGCCAAAGGAGTTGGGTGGCTTGGGGGTGCGGAACTTAACTACTTTCAACAAAGCTCTTTTAGGAAAGTGGTTGTGGAGAAGGGTCGTGGAGGGGAAATATGGTTGTGACCTGGGGTGGGGGTTGGGGGGGGGGGTATGGGGACTTATGGAGTGAGTCTTTGGAAGTATATTAGGAAGGGGTGGAACACGCTTTCAATACACATTAGGTTTGAGGTTGGCGAGGGTGCAAAAATCAGATTTTAGTTTGATAAATGGTGTGGAGAAAGCGCTCTTTGTGCTACATTTCCAAGAGTTTTCAGTTTAGTTGAAGACCAACAAGTTGTTGTATCAGATGTGCTGTGTAGAGCCAGTGGTAAAGTGTATTGGAATTTGACTTTTTCTAGAAACTTGCAGGATTGGGAAGTTGAGAAGATCGAGGATTTTTACAGCTTCCTTTATTCTAGGCAGGTTGGGAGAAATAGGAGGGATAGAATGCTGTGGAACCACTCCGGAAACAAAAAATTCAGTGTCAAGTCTTTTTACAAGGTGTTGCAAACTGGCCAGCCAGGTGGGTTTCCTTAGAAGGGTATATGGAAAGCTCCAATGCCTCCAAAAGTTGTCTTTTTTGTCTAGACAGGGGTGTGGGATAAGATTTTGACAGCCGACAATTTAAGAAATAGAGGGATGATAGTCACGAATGGTGCTACTTGTGCAAAAAAAGTGGGGAATCAATCGACCATCTCTTTTTGCATTGCGAAGTAGCAAGGATGTTATGGGATGGTATCATTAGTAGGGTTGGGCTGAACTGGGTCATTCCCAAAAGTATGGCGGATCTCCTAGCATGCTGGAATCAACATCATCAGTGCAATCAATTGGTTGCGACGTGGAGGATGATCCCTTCGTGTCTACTGTGGTGTCTTTGGATGGAAAGAAATGAGAGATGTTTCAATAGTAAGGAGAGGTCCATAGGGGAAATTTGAGACTTTTTTGTATTTACTTTGGTACAACGGTTTTCGGCCCTTGTACTAAAGGGAGGGAATGTCCATGTTTTTTGACTAATTTTCAGCTTGTTAGAGTGTAGCTAGGTCTCTTTTGTATACTACCTGTGTACAGGGGCTTTGCCTAGTTGCATTCAAACAATAAAGATTATTACTTATCAAAAAAAAAAAAAAAAGAAGTCCGGTGTGACGGTGGATCATGTATTACTACATTGCGAGATTGCTAGAGTTATGGAATGAAGTGTTCAGTAGAGTCGAGTTTGCTTTGGTAATGCCCGCCACTATGGTAGAGTTTTGGCCAGCTGGATGAATCGAGGAGGCATCCCACAAATCAAAGTTGTGTGGAAGATGGTTTCTATCTGCACTATGTGGTGTTTGTGGCGGGAGCGCAACGATCGGACTCTCAAAGACAAGGAGTGCTCAATAGAGGAACTTAGATCTTTCTTTTTTAGAACTTTATTCCTATGAGCCATAGTTGTATACTTTAATGGCCTTGATTTTCATGACATTCTTGTTTCCATTGCTTCGACCTAAATAGGTCTTATCTCTCGTATACCATCTTGTATACTCAGGCTATGCCTATTGTTATTAATACAATTGTTTACTTATAATTTTTTTTTTGTTAAATTCCTTTTATTCTCCTTATGGCCGAATATCTCTCTGATTTTCAGTAAAGTTAACTCATAAAAAAATGGCCATTATGACATTAATTTCGTGTAGGCAATTGTGCAAGAGCAACAAAGGCATCCTGTATGGGGATCATATGCCCAGCAGTTGTTGGATCCGGGAGCAGGACTTTGGAGGAACCCTGGTAATGGTGGACATGATGACAAGGCCCATCCACCCATTCATCCAACAAAATTCTTCTCTGGGGAAAATGGATTGAGTCAAGACCACCACGTAAGTAGCGCCACCATCATAATTGGCATTTAACTATTAACTGCATGTTTTTGAACTGTATTTCATGGTCTGAGATAAGATGCTTGTTTTTAATGTTTCTTTCACTCTGTGACAGAGATTATACGAGCTGGTCGTTCGTCATTTCCTGGCTTGTGTCTCTCAGCCAGCAGTAGGGGCTGAAACTAATGTTGAAATCGATATTTCTGGTGAATTGTTTTCTGCATCAGGGAGAGTAATACTATCGGTAAGTTTTTTTGAGAGAAAAACTTTTTTATTTGCAATCAGGAGTTCCATTATAACTCATTGTTGGGCTTATGAATAGTGATGTTACATATATGTCATATATATTAATGAATACTAATGTGTGCTCATGACACGTGGTATGATGTCTTGAAGTTGGGTATGCTGATACAGAAATTTGAGAGAATTGTAATCTTTACAATATTATAGAATCTTTAGTTGGTGGTTACTGTGTAGTGTTACCTTTTAAAAGTTCTTGAGCTACCACGAATGACAGTTTTATATGCTACCAATGTTGCTTCATTCTTTGGCAAGTTTTAAGGGATGTTTGACAGCCAAAGATGTTTCCCAAATATATTACATGTATTGTATAAAAACTCAAGTTTTTTTTTTATAAGTAAAATTTTATTAAACACGGCAAAAGCCAATTACAAGATTCACCATGACCTATCAATTAGGCACATTGGTTTCTAGGAAATCATGGAGGTCCATGCCGTTGAAATCCACGGCGATGGTCCAAGTACAAAGATTTCTATAAAATAAAACAATCAACTCCTCCTTGGTTCTCTCATTGTTTTCGAATGTCCTTTTGTTACGTTCCAACCAAAGATACCACATGATGCATATGAGAATCATCTTCCAAACAGCTTTGATATATCGCTCACCTTTAATGGTGGTCCAACATGCCATTGTTGCGTTTACGGTCTCTAGCGTCACCCAAGAAAGTTCCACTCTACTCAAGACGCCATACCAAAGAGTTCTGGCTACCTCGCAATGTAAGAGAAGGTGATTGACCGACTCCCCCTCATTGCGACACAAACAACACCAATCTGTGACAATAATTCCCCTTCTCCTCAAGTTGTCTGTAGTGAGAATCTTCCCCAACGAAGCTGTCCAAACGAAGAATGCCGCTTTTGGAGGTGCTTTATGTCGTCAAATATTCCTCCACGGAAACTGAGTTGCAGGTCCTTGAATGAGAACCTTATAGAATGAACGAAATATGAAGATTCCTCTGGTTGTTGGGATCCACCATAAGCCATCTTGAGTCTGAAGGTTTGGTCTTTGTGAGTAAATGAGACTAAAAAAATCCACAAAGAAGTTTAGTTCCCAATCCTGCGCCGCCCGATTGAAGTTGATATTCCAATGTAATCGGCGTCCATTTGACTCCACCGCCTCCGCCACAATGATATTTTTTGCTCAAGCAACCTGAAAAAGAGACGGAAACAAGTCAGACAAAACCCTATTGCCACACCAGGCATCCTTCCAAAATCTAATTCTTGAACCTGCACCACAAAGGAGCCTGGTGTGTTGATGAAAAGTATCTCACCCATTTCTTATGTTTTTCCACACCCCAACACCACTCGACCCCCTAACAGTATTTGAACTCCACCCTCCCTAGGCTTCCCCATACTTGTGGTCGATCACTATTTTTCCATAGAGCTTCTGGTTCTTGATGATATCTCCACAACCATTTACCAATCAACACTCTATTGAACATCCTCAAATTACGAATGCCCAACCCACCTTCCGATAAGGGGCGACGCACCTTCTCCCATTTTACTAAATGAAACTTAAACTCCTCACCCAAACCTCCCCACAAAAAATCTCGTTGCAGCTTTTCCAAGCGGCCTGACACCTTAGCCGGAATAGGAAAAAGAGAGAGAAAATATGTGGGTAAATTCGAAAGAGTACTCTTGATAAGAGTGACACGCCCCCCTTGGTCAAAGACATCTTTTTCCACTCTGGTAATTTCCTTTCCATTCTTTTAAACACATTATCCCAGATCTCAACTGCCCTTGAAGGTAAACCCAAAGGAAGTCCCATATATGTCAAAGGAAGCGAAGAAATCTTGCATCGGAGGGATCTAGCCAACTCTTGTATATTACTCACGTCACCAATGAGAACCATCTCAGATTTGTTATAGTTCACTTTTAGCCCCGACACGGTTGCGAAACAAAGAAGTAGAGCCTTTAAGGCTCGCACTTGCCCTAGCTCCGCCTCACACAGGATAAGAGTGTCATCTGCAAACAACAAATGAGATATATTAGCAAAACCTCTTAGTGGTGATCCAATTGGAAACCCTCTTACCAAACCATTATCCACCAAGGCTGACATCATCCTACTCAGTGCTTCCATAACCAAAAGGAATAATAACTGGGATAATGGGTCGCCTTGTCTTAAACCACGAGAGTTAGAAAAAAAACTTTTAGGACACCTATTTATCAAGACCGAGAATCTTGGAGTGGATATGCACCATTTTATCCACGACTTCCATCTTTCTTCAAAGCCACATCTGCCAAGAAGATACAGAAGGAACTCCCAATTGACGTGGTCATATGCCTTTTCCATATCTAATTTGCACAGGATCTCGGTCTCACCTGCTTTAATTTTACAATTGATACATTCATTAGCTATCAGAGCAGCGTCATGAATTTGTCTGCCTTTCACAAAAGCATTCTGAGAATTAGTGATAATCTTCCTAATAACCTCACTGAGATGGTTAGCCAACACTTTCGAAATTATTTTGTAAACCCCACAAACCAGACTAATAGGTCGAAAATCTTTGATTTCTATGGCCCTTACTTTTTTGGGTATGAGAGCCAAGAAAGTAGAGTTGAGACTTTTCTCAAATTTATGGCATGACGATAATTCCTGAAACACCCGCATGAGATCTTCTTTTATTATCTCCTAACATTCTTGAAAGAAAGCCATCGAAAAACCATCAGGTCCGGGAGTTTTGTCTTTGACTATTTTCCGAATGACCTTATGGACCTCCTCTTCCTCAAACGTCCTCTCTAGCCGAGTCACATCCTCTGAGTCAATAGTATTGAAAACGAGACCATCCAGGTTAGGTCTCCAGTCCTGTTCCGTCAACAAATTCTCATAAAAGTTGACAATGTGACTATAGATAACCCTTTCGTCTTTGCACTCCAAACCATCAATCTTAAGCACCTCAATGTTATTATTCCTACGATGGGAGTTTGCAACTCTATGAAAGAACTTTGTACTGCAATCCCCTTCCTGTAACCACAAAGCTCTTGATTTTTGCCGCCAAAAAATTTCTTCCATCAGAATCACCCACTCGAGATCTGCTGTTAGAGAGGTCTTTTGCACTTGTTCCTCCTGCGTGAGAGCCCGCCCTTCTTGAATTCTTTCTAGTTCTTGAATATCCCTCCATAAAGCATTCTTATTTTCTCCTAAGTTGCCAAACGATTGTGAATTCCACAACTTCAGGTCTCCTTTTAAGGCTTTAAGCTTATTAGTGAGGATGTAACAAGGAGAGCCATTGAACTGATAAGAGGACCACCATTGTTTAACCCTTCCAACAAAACCATTTAACTTCAACCACATATTCTCGAATTTAAAGGACTACCTCCCATTGCTGAAGCCACCATAGTCTAGCAGGATCGGCCAACGATCTGAGGATAAGCGATCCAAAAGCTTCTGTAGAGTGTCAAGAAAGTGACTTTTCCACTCTGGGGAAATAAGAAAACGTCCAGTCTAGACCAGGTCTGATTATTTGACCAAGTAGCTGGACCCCCAATAAGCGGTAGATCTACTAGATTTAGGTCAGAGATATATTCCGAAAATTCTAGACTAGCAAGCCTTACTCTTCTATTACTACGAGTTTCGTTGGCGAAACGGACAATATTAAAATCTCCACCTATGCACCACTGGATATTCCACACACTATGAATTCCTACTAGTTCTTCCCACAGAAGTCTTCTATCAGCATCTACATTAGGCCCATAAACACCTACAAAAGCCCATATAAAATTATCAGTGACACTTTTGAACAGACAAGCTACCGTGTACCTACCGATTTGCTCATCCACTTTTTCCATCACTCTCGGGTCCCATAGCACAATGACTCCTCCTGACGCCCCTGAGGACGCCATATACACCCAATCAACGTGAGCACCCCTCCACAAACTCTTCACTAGTCTCCTATCAATAGTTTGCAACTTAGTTTCCTGTAGGCACACAATATTAGCTTTCCACTCCTGAAGTAAGTTTCGTATCCGAATGCGTTTATTCACCTCATTGAGGTTCCGTACATTCCAAGACACAATTTTTGGCTTCATAAAGAAACTGCCAGCCACTTTCATTTCGCCCTTCCCTTATTGGAAGGACCTTCCAAATTCAAGGACCATGTCAACCGGTTAAGCTCTCTAGATTGGGGGTCTGGCCAATCAATTTTTTTTTCCCTTCAAATAATTTTTTTCCCTTCAAATAACAAAGAAGAAAGTAGAAGCCAGCCCTTGTGGGTGGCCTGCTTTGCTGCCACCAGCCATCCTATATTGGGCTGCTTGTGGTGGCTCCTTTAGCCACCAAGGATGGCCCAAGTCTCTGGCTGCCATGGGCCACCCTGTGGTGGCTGTTAGGTTTTTATTTTTTAAAATACAAAACAAATATTTTTATTTTGAATATAAAAAATTAAACACCCTCCATAAACATTTAAGGATAAAACTTTTCATACATACATATTCTCAATGGGTTGCACCACTGTTATAAAACTTATTAAAATCTCCTCTCAATAAGTTTTTACTGCTATTCAAAAACATTTTTACACTATGCATGAAAGTCCTTACATATAACCATCCTTTGAGTTCAATACTTGATAATCTTTATATAATGACATTTCCTTCTGCTTTGGTTAGCTCTATTTCTTTTAGTGCAATTAAGCCCATTACAGCACAAGGGAAGAGAGTTTTGTGTTGTGTAGCTAGTATATCACTAAGTCATTATGGTAGCTACAAAATTTTAATGACATGCAAAGGCGTTTATGTTTCAGCATTGCATAAGTTGTGTTGTATTGGTACCTGTTTCAGCATTGGATTGCCTATGCTGTATTGGCCCTAGGTGTGACATGATTGGGCGTTAGAGCTGATAAATTCCTGTTTTTTAGATGTTGTGCTCAGTGGTAGGAAGGACAACAGTAACTAATGTGTTGGAAGTTGAAAGCAAAGAATCTGTTAATGATCGATCGATCTGATGACCCTTTGACAGAACCAAAAAGTAGCATCCTTTTGGACGTCTGTAATGCGGGGAAATTCTTATGGTAGATAATCTGTTTTAAGACAAATTTTGTGGGTTATGCAAGTGTAATGATGGAATGCTAGATCATCATTTCTTGATTGCTTGGTTGTAAGGGATGTTCACTCTTCTAGTATTTGTGCTCCTTGGTGCTAAATGTTTATGCTACTGCATGGTTAATCAACTTAACTATTTGAGAGGAAAGCCTGAAAGGTATAGGAGTAATAATATTTGGAAGCATTGCTCCTTTGTTCTATGTTGCCTATACTGCATGTAATGTATTGGCTAAACTTTGATGGGAATGGACTTTCTCTAGATAGTGTCAAGCTTTTATTTCTCAGATCACTCTTTAAATAAAAAACACTCCACTTGGGCTATGCCTATTTACTTGTCAATAAAATTCTCTTTTTACTTATTTAAAAGAAAATCTACAGCACTCTCTCTCTCTTTTAAATAAAGTCAGCTGCCTGGAGAAGAGGGAGGAGGGGGGGGGGGGGTGGTCCTTTAGTACACTGCCTGTGGATTTGAGTTGTTCCTTTGCTTGTAGTTGTATGAACATACATATTATAAATTAATACAGGGCTTGGTTAAATATACGTGGGCATCTCTTAGGTCAAGTCCATTTTAGGGTCTCAGCCAAACACCAATAACATTTACTTTCGAATATTTTATTTATCATTTCTGTATGTAGAAAGTAAGTCCCTGTCCATCCAAAAAAAAAAAAAGTAAGTCCCCACTTTGTCTCAGTTCATTTTTCTCTCATAGCTTGATTAAATGATGCATTTTTAGTATAAATGAAAGGAATTCTCGAAAAACTAATTGAAAGAACAACATCGGTCTTGTTTAAGGATGGAAAAACAGCTTTATGCTAAGGTAAATTTATATTCTCCTGTTGTGATTGATGGATCTCAAGAAAAAATTGATGACCATAAAAATGGAGAAGCTGAAAACACCCTTTGGGCTGCACGATCCATCTTGCTCTGTGTTACATGGCCAACAGATGGCCATTCAAAAAATCTAACTTACTTTTGTTATGAGATTGCGATTGTTATATTTGGCATCAAATGTCATGATGTTCCTAAAACTCCTTATTTATTTTTTGGTTTTTTATGGGGTTGAAGGTCTTTGATAATAGTTATATACCTGACTTCAATTGCTTCTTGTTTGAACAGAAAAACTACTTAGATGTGTACCGCTTTGAGTCTTGGGGAAGTTCATTGATCCCAACATATGTCTCTGGACAACAGGTTTGCTATTCATAATTGATGCATCATGAAATAGAGTTGAGGTTTCCAATTGGAATTCATTATTGTCGTATACTTTTACTTTAATTTGCATTTCACATGCCTCTGCTTACATCTTATCATTAAGAGGATTCATCAGCTAGCATCTAACTCCTTGGTGTCTTTTCTACCTCTATATATGTCATCATTGTGATTTGCTTGAACTGCTAAAATGTGTTTGGCTCACACAAATAATTAAATAGCTTTTGGACCCGGGAGGTTTAAAGTTTGACAATAGCTTTAGGTAAGTTGTGATACAGATGAAGAAAGCATGCATATGTTTTAATAGCCATTACATTATGTAATAATTGTCATTATTCAACTTAACAATCATGTATATTATATAGTAAGTAGTCAACTTAACCATCTGTTTGAGTTTGTTCACAAATGTGATGGTGTCATTTTTCAAAGGCTGTGACATCCTTCTTCCTTGAATCCTTAGTCACGATTTGGAGAGTGTTTTTTCTTATCAATAAAATGAATTGAAGATCAGTGACTTGGAAGAGTAGAATTTTCATTCAGCGTGATGAGATTATATATGACCCAATCTGTTGTAGATTTGGATGTTGAAACTCTTATATATGCACTTCAAGAACTTGTGCAGTGCATATTTCAGGTTGTTGGGGCAATGGGGTTACAGTATGTCTTATTGGAGATCACTTCCGACCATGATTAATTGTTTTTATTTTGTTGATGTGGTATCTTGAGGGCCTCCTTTTTCTGTACTCTCTCTCTTTCTCTCTACACACACACGTGTGTATATTTATATGTATGCTTTTTTTCCTATTCTATTTTTTTTTTCAATGTGCACCAAAGAAGACTGAGATCTTATCTTTTTTGTATTTTTCAATTGGTAAGACACTGATCTTATCTTGCAGTAACTTCTCTGTAGCTTGTATATGCAACTCAAAGGTTTATGTGGATACTGATTGTGTTACAGTTTATGCCAACTTCGTTGACTCTCGATTCAGGAGTTACTAGACCACCACCACTTTTGAGTGAAGCTGATTTGCTAAGTTGCATGGACAAGGTAAGGAGGATAGTTACTTAAACTGGATATTTTTGCCATTTGTTATTGACTATTTATGGTATGAGATGGGGGTATATGTTACTGGCTAATCTGGCTGTGATAATTGTATCTCTAAATTATCACCTCTCCTTTTGCCTTTTTTGATGTAGGAGGGAATTGGTACTGATGCCACAATGCATGATCACATAAAAAAGCTGCTTGATCGGTTTTATGCAACTAAGGACTCAAACACTCGGTTCTCACCAACTAATCTTGTACCTTCTTTGGCTTAAACTCACTACAATATTTAACTTGCCTTCTTATGCCCAATAATCTTCTCATAATCTATTCATGTTTCCTAATTTATTTGGGAAAATGGAGTATCTAGGTTTAAAATGAAGTATAGAGTGTAGAATTGAATAGTTTCTTATTTAACTAAAAAGTTGGGATTGCCTAGTGTGTCACCGTCTTCTTTAGGAGAAGTAATATCCATTATTTCCAAAGTTTAAGATTTTGCTTCAAAACAATTAACTGTCCACATATCAATAGAGCATAAGTGTATGCGCATGTTCTTTTAGGCATTACCAGGCTTTGATTTGCCTAGAGATGACTTCTAGCAAGGTTCACTTCACCTTATCTACTCTGACAATTTTACCTTGTTTACAGCTACATTAATGGGAATAATGTGTGGGTGTGTGTGTGTGTATAAAAACATGATGGAAGTGATGTGGATATCACAATTGTAATTGTGAGGCTTTCTTTGTTGGCATTTGGCATCAGGGTAAAATTTAGAGAGCTTGACCCCACTATTTTTTTTTTTTTTTAAGAAGTTTCTGATTTGTTTGATTATTATGTGCTATGAAGATTTGCTAGATATTGAATTTATAGAACATTGATGGAGTTAGCTCAAGGGATATCGTTTCTGATAAGTGGCTCAGGAGCTGTCATTCTGATACTATTTCTATATTACCTATATATGTTTTAATTGACACAAGGGCTCTGGATTTTGGGATTTTATCCTTATATTTACCCACGTTTGCTTATCCCTGTGTATCTCAGCTGTCACAAGATTGCCTTACTCTTTTTTCTTATTTCTTTAGAAAGTATATAAACAAAGTTTACTCTTTAAATGATACACACTATTTTCCCAAAAGCTAATATGCGCTTGATCCTGCTTTCTTTAATCCCGTAATTCTTTCAATTGATTTCGAGTTTTTTTATATTTTCAGGGCGAGGCACTGGTTATGGGATATGATGACATGGGGTAAGTAATATAGTTTTGTTTTTGAAGATTTAGCAGTGATTTCTTGAAAGTCTTCAGTCCTATCTTAGATGTGGTGGCCTTAAAAGCAACTAAAAACTGGTTGACTGTAGAGTTCGTACTTATTAGAATTGCATATATTTGCCTGCATGGTACCTAAAAAAAATGTATTTGCCTGCTTGGTGCTATGGATGGAATACTAGTTATCAATGAAGATACAAGTTCTATTATTTACATTAAGTAGGATTATGATTTGGATATTGTTGAAATAGAGAGATATTTCTGCATGACGCCCAACAGATATATAAATACAGACATGCAAGCACATTTATATCATACGATGTGCCATAAGGATATTGATATTGAACTTTAACTTTATAAATGTTAAGGTAAGTTTTACTTGCAGTTTTCCAATCACAACTGTAGTCTGTGATACATTACACATGGGAGTTCCCAAGTCCCAAAGCTGTGTAGGGAACTAGACTTCAATCCACATTTTTTTTTTTATAATTAATAGAGTTCATTGATCTTCAAAATTAGACATAGCCCAAGTGCACAGTTGGCATACAAGAGAGAAATACCTAATTACAACCTATGAACAAAAAGAGACACATACAAGTCACTATAATTACCCCAATCTAATACAATAGTCTTAGCCCAAAGTAACAAAGTTTGGAAATGGGGGTCTCTAATCCCCTCCAATAAGGGTTCACTATTTTCAAATATCTTCCATTCCTCTCATTCCATACACACCATATAAGACATAAGGGCCCCATCTTTTAAACATCCTCTACTTGATGATTTCCCCTTGTTCCGCTCCAAAAAGCCAAAAGGTCCACCACTTTCTTGGGCATCAGCCAAGCAATGTCCAGCCTGAAGAAGAATTCATCCATTGAGGCTTTACCACATCCCAACGGAGAAGAAGATGGTCCATTAACTCGACATTCCTTTTGCACATGAAGCACCAATCCATTATAAAGAAACCATGCTTCCTCAACTTGTCTATGGTCAGGATTTTCCCGTGAGAGGCCAGCCAACCGAAGAATGCAACTTTTAGGGGCACTTTGTTCTTCCAAAATCTTTTCCAAGGGAAATTCTGAGAAGAGTGGGTAGACATAGCCTTATATAAAGATCTGACCGAAAAACTCTTGTTCCCGGGGTGTCCACAGCAATATGTCCCATACCATCCTCCAAATTCCATGCATATAAGGTGCTGTAAACATCAGAAATGTCTCCCACTTCACAATCTTAAACTGGTCTGGTAAATGACACATTCCACTGCAGCAGGACATTCAAAAAGTCCATGTGGTTAACTTTTCACTACAGCAACCTTCAATACACCTAGATGGATAACATGATGTGTTTAACATCATGATGTGCTGTCTATAGCCCCATTTCATGCGTCCCATTCACCTCATTGGTACACCAGCCCCCCCACATTCCTCCATGCTTGCAATCTACCACCATTTTCTTAAGAGCGTTCGGTTCCGTATTGTATCTCCATAACCATTTTCCAAGCAAGGCCCGGTAGAAGATTTTTATATTTTTTTATGCCCAATCCGTTTGAAGATAATGGCTTACACACTTTGTCCCACCTGATTAAGTGGAACTTTGATTCGTCCCCTAATCCGCTCCATAAGAAATCGTGGTGAATTTTTTCAATCCCTTTCGCCACTTAGCTTGGAATGAGAAAGAGAGACAGAAAATAAGTTGGTAAGTTGGAGAGGGTACTCTTGATCAGAGTTATCTGACCTCATTTTGATAAATACAATCTTTTTCATCCTGCCAGTCGTCATTCTATCTTCTCAATCATCGAATCCCAAGTTGACAGAGCTCTTGAAGTTGCCCCCAAAGGTAGTCCCAAGTATCTCATAGGAAGAGTAGCAACTTTACACCCACGAATGGAGGCCAATTATGGAGAATTGTTGACATTCCCAATTGGCACTGGTTCACATTTCTCAAAGTTGACTCTCAAGCCTGATGCTGCCTCGAAGCACAATAGGAGAGCTTTCAACACCCCAAAAGAGAATCCCACCATAAAACTGTTTCGGACCACAGCCAAGAGCATCCTACTGAGGGCTTCCATAATGACAATAAAGAGGAGTGGAGATAGAGGATCTCCTTACTTCAAATTGCGATAACTATTGAAGAAACCAATTGAGCTGCCATTAAACAATACCGAGAATTTTGCTGTTAAGATACACCATCAAATCCACCCGTACCATCGAATCCACCTGTACCATCTCTCCAACAAATAGATGAGGAAGTCTTAGTTTACATGATCGTATGTCTTCTCCATATCTAGTTTGTGATGATTCCTGCAACCCCTACCTTTAATCTGCTATCCAGGCATTCATTGGCTATTAAGAACGAACCCAAAATTTGACGACCCTTAACAAAAGCATTTTGCGGCTTTGTGATAATTGTACCTAATGTCTCTCCAAGTTGGTTTGCAAGCACCTTGAAAATAATTTTGTACGCCCCGGCTAATGGGTCTGAAATCTTGTACCTCGGAAGCGTCGTTTTTCTTGGGAATCAATGCATTAAAAGTAATGTTAAGGCATTTCTCAAACTTTACTGCCAAGAAAAATTCATGGAACATCTTCATTATGTCCTCTTTCACTATCTCTCAACAAGCTTAGAAGAAATCCATTGAGAAGCCATCGAGACCGGGTGCTTTGTCACTTGTCATTCTTCGAACGACATCGTACACCTCTACCTCTTCAAAAAGTCTTTCTAACCAAACACGGTCTGTGATCTGATGGAGTAAAAAAAAAGTCATAAGGTTTTGGCCTCCACCCATTGTTTGGTAAGCAACTATTCAAAGAACTCCACCAAATGGTCTTTTATCGTCCAAGCCTCCGTGCAATCCACGCCATTGTTTTTTAGCATCTCAATGACATTATATCTCCTGTGAGAGTTAGCCATCCTGTAAAAGAACTTTGTACAACGGTCCCCTTTCTTGAGCTATAACGCTCTTGATTTCTAGCGCCAAGAAATCTCTTCGAGAGTAAGAACTCTCTCCAACTCTGAAGCCAACTCTATCTTCCGAACTACTTCCTGGGAGAGGGCTTTGGCCTCAAGAATCCTCTCGAAACCTTGAAGGTCCTCCTCCAAACTTTTTTAACACTCCCCAATGTCGCAAAATGATTGAAAGTTTCAAAATTTTAAGTCGTTTAGCGCTTTTAATTTTCTTGTAAGTATAAAAGAAGGCATACCATGAAATTGTTAAAAAAAACCACCAATTTCTTATCCTGTCCACAAAGCCTTCATTCTTGAGCTACATGTTTTCGAATTTGAAAGGATGATGCCCACGTTGAATGCCGCCTCCATCCAACAAGATGGGAAAGTGATCCAAACAAAGGTGATGCAACCTTTTTTGATACACCTCTGGGTAATGTGTTTCCCATTCCGGCGAAATAAGAAATCTGTCTAACCTCGACCATGTCTGATTGTTGGACCAAGTGAAGGAACCCCTATTAATGGAAGATCCACCAAATTCAAGTAAAAATTGCATGCTGAAAAATCAGCCATATCGGGGTGCAGTCGACAATCTCCTGATCTTTTACTAGGGAATCATATTATGTTGAAATCTCCTCCTATGCACTAGGGGAGATCCCACCAAGAATGTAGTGCGGCAAGTTCTTCCCATAAAAGACTACAAGAACTATCAACATTCAGCCCATAGACACCTGCAAAAGTCCACAAAAACTATCTTCCATGGATTTAAAAGAAACGGCCACTGAGTGTTCCCTTATGAAATCCTTGAGTTTCTCCAATACCCTTTTGTCCCACATCACTATGATTCCACTCGAAGTCCTGTCCGATGCCAGAAACACCTAATTGACATAGGTACAACTCCAAATGTTTTGCACGATTTTCTGAGAGACCAGTTTCAACTTAGTTTCTTGCAAACAAATAATGTCCGCTTTCCACACCCTGAGCAAGTTATTAATGCGACAACGTTTGTTTGTCTCATTCAACCCTCGAACGATCCATGACACTATTTTTGGCTTCATAAAGATAATAAAGTATCCTTCCCTTTTGATCGATCACGACTTGAGTTACCCTCATTCAAAGACCAATTTAGTTTCTTGAGCTCTCTTTGCTTTATGGACTCCCTTTTCTTAGATTAAGCATTCTCTGACTCAATGGTTGTGAGAAAAACCATTTATGCACTTATCCAAACTTTGTGGTAATATGGTGATTTGACACATATAGTTAGAGAATTCTTTTGCTTAAGTATTCATATGAATTTTAGAAAGAGAATTGAGAGCTTACAAATACAGAAATTGTGATAAGTATCCATTGATCTGTTGAATTGGACACTTCTTTTGAGAATATCATTACATGGTTTGTGGTAAGATGGCGGATATACTTGGGATATGACGAAAGTCAACTTAGGATTAACGTTTGAGCTTTTCAAGCTGACCATTTTTCATCATAAATCCCTAGTAGCCAATTTTGAGCCAATATACACATGGCCTTTTCTTTTCACACCTACATCACCCATACCTCTCCACATTGGAGTATAGCTTATACACTAATTTTTCTTACCCTTTTACTTCCAAGTGTGTACTAGGTATGAAATTTTCATTTCCAAAAAAAAAAAAAAAAAAAGAGAGAAGAAGAAAAAAAAATGGCAAGAATACCATGACAAAAATGATATGGTGCTAGACGTGTCCATCAAATTATTCATCAAAGTGTTCATCAAATGGCAAAAACACCAGTGGCAAAAGAAGAAGGAAAAGCATTCTTAGCAAAAAAATTTGAAAAGTTGAAAAATACATCAAAAGGAAAATATGGTCTACTGAGATATTTAATAGATTCCCTTTTGTGTATACTTGGAAGTTTTTGAATTCTCTTCACCCTTTCCTTCTTATAGCCCCAAACCTAAGTCACGTTGCAACCTTTTTGTGTTGATTATTCTGATTCTAAGTATGTTTGTGGAAAGAATGGTGGAATTCTCAATTGTTAATATTCCTATCATAAGATCAATGTTTCTTGTTGCTTATATATAATTGCCTAAATTTTCATAAGAGTGTGTGTACACTTTTTGTCAACTCCATAGAGAGAATCCTTACACAAAAACACTTATATACCCATGAGTTATGGAGTTAAGCCTTTTGCTTGAGATATTTTTGATGTTGCATGTGTCGGAACCTCTGATTTAATAAAAAAATAGTTTGGAGCACACACACACTCTGTGGATTGCTATAAGAATTACTTGTGATAGGGTTATTGAATATGTAAATTTGGAAAATGTGTTTAGATGGCCCCTATGTGTGATTTTCTTATTATTTTGCATGAAGATTGCTAGGGATTAGCAATGAGCAAGTTGAGAGATGTGATGAGTGCACAAACTCTAAATACCTTATTTAAATGCTAAAAGAAAAGAAAAAATAATAATATAACTCATTTTATTCAATTTAATAGCTATTTATCTTGAGATGGATATGAGCATGATTTAAGATATTCAAGTCTCAAATAAATACAAAAAGAAACACATGAGTTAAATCTATTAAATAAGTCCTATAGCAATTCATTTTGTCTTACACTTCAAATATGCTATATGCATTCACGTTTGACATCACAAAATGACACCTCATGCTAAGCCCCACATATCCCATTAAGTCCCAAATGTTGGGTAAAGTTTTAAATCCATCAATTAGATATTATTCATTAATGCAAAGTTCAAGCAAGCACAAGTCAACAAATAATTTGGATAACTTCATGCGTATTCAAACTTGCACCTTAATAATCATGATTCTCACTTACATGGTTTTAAATCATGGAAGGCCCCATAACATTTAATCTTGTCTCCCACTTAGACTTTAATTTATACACTCTTGGTTTTATTTGTTGATAGCCAACAACAATGATGGAAGCAAATGGAAACACACGGCAACTCCTAAGTGCCAATTCTACTAAGCATCAACTTCATCATAGCACAAGGTGACAAATCAATTGGTGGGCTCCACTTGCAATCATGTTGAGACTTCACATCTCTCAAGTTGAAATTGTTGACCAACAATTCTATGGCATCCAACTAGCACACGACACTTCCTCATGGAATTAAACCGGCAGGAGCACTTATATATACACTTCCAAATTGAGACAACTTATTTAAATGATGGGCTCCACTTGTGATCATTTCAAGAAAGACAAAATTGTTGACCCTTTCAAAGCCACAAGTTATTACATGCAAAGATGGAACTCAAGGCAATACACGACAACTCCTTTGAAGCATGACGAAGTTGACAACTTACTTTTTTCTCAAAAGCAAGTCATATGGCCTAGCCACTTGGATTTAGATACTTGGTTTCACATTCAAATAATATGACTGCATATATACCACTCATTCAACCGAAAATATGGACCAATTCTACTCATCCAAAGCTTGTATATTTTGGCTACAACTTGTAAAGTGGTACACAACAAGATATATGGCAAGACGGCTTGAACTTATGATGATTTAGTTAGGCAACTTGCTCATAGAAATGTCTATATATATGGATACAACGAGAGCAAGAGAGATGCTTGGAGAGCCATTTGTTACGTTGAGAGAAAGAGAGAAAACCAAAGAAAAGAAACCCATGGCCGGCTCTATCATAGTATCCCTTGGAGAATGTTTATTGCATATTTTCAATATGTGTAACTAAATTCTCAAGGAGGGTTAGGGATGAACTTGTGTATGTGATGGTGTTTGTAATTTATTTTTAATTCACATGTCTTTAAATATTAAAACTCTTTTGTTCTATCATTCTCAATTTATTTGTGATGTTTTTTGTCTTCAAATAATTATAGAATCTATTTCGTTTATGGATTCAGTCATGCTTTTTCCATTGAAAGGATTAGCTCTATGATTATGTTTGGAGCAATTGATTGTCTATATTGATTTAATTCTCTGTTGCAGTATCGCCTCTTGGGTATATTACGACGTTGGATTTTCTCAATAGTGATAACATTTTTTGTTCTTAAATCGCGATGAATGATTTTTCAAAAGATTACATTTGATTTAATTTTAGTTATTAATGTTATATCTTTCGATTGAAAATTTGGACATAGAATTCTCAATTGAGTTTTCAATGAGTTAAGAATAAATTTGAACACCAGAAATATGCAAAGAATTCCCTGCGCTCTACTTTTTGTCATATTTTTATATGATTCAAATTACTCATTTAGTTTTAATTTATATTACACTTCAAAAATCACTTTTTGCACACTTCTACACATTTTCGTTAGTTTCGGCACTTTCTTTCAATTTCTCAATCCATCTCCCTGTGGAATCGACACCCCAAAACTATACTACAAATGACCGCATTATTCTTTGGGTGTAATCAAATTTTGGCGCCGTTGCCGAGGAGATAGCAGAAGAATTGTTAGATAGTTTTTTTTTTTTTTAGTAGTTTGTAAAAAAAAAATCAGTAACTTCGTTCCTTTTCTTTTTAGCTTTCTGCATCTTTATTTTATTTTATTTTTCTTTTCGTAATTATTTTATTTAGTATTATGCTTTTATTTACTTTGCATGCGCAGATATAGAGACGCTTTTGGACGGTTTGCTAGTAGACCCGTGCTTGACTTAGACTCAGAATCTAATTTCTCTAATCGCTTGTTTGATAATTCTTCCAATTTTGACGCAATGAGTGAACACGTGGACCAACCTATTAGAACCCTCCAAGATTATCTTCATCCCGCACGAACAGCCACACCATCTTGTATTATGTTTTCACCTAACGCTCATTATGTAGATTTCAAAATAGGAATGATACAATTACTTCCGACTTTCCATGGATATGAGAATTGGCTATGTTGAGTATGTGTCCTCACCATGGATATGAGTATAAGAAATTGAAAGATAGTGACGAAACTAACGAAAATGTGTAGAAGAGTGCAAAAAGTGATTTTTGAAGTGTAACATAAATTAAAACTAAATGAGTAATTTGAAAAGTATAAAAATATGACAAAAAGTAGAGCGTAGGGAATTCCTTGTGTATTTCTGGTGTTCAAATTTATTCTTAACTCATTGATAACTCAATTGAGAATTCTATGTCCAAATTCTCAATCGGAAGATATAATGTTAATAACCAAAATTAAATCAAATGTAATCTTTTGAAAAATCATTCATCGCGATTTAAGAACAAAAATTGTTATCACTATTGAGAAAATCCAACGTCGATAATATACCCAGGAGGCGATACTGCAGTAGGGAATTAAATCAATATAGACAATCAATTGCTCAAAACATAATCATAGAATTAATCCTTTCAATGAAAAAAGCATGACTGAATCTATAAACGAAATGGATTCTATAATTATTTGAAGATAAAAAACATTACAAATAAATTGAGAATGATGGAACAAAAGAGTTTTAATATTTGAAGACCAAATATATGAATCAAAAATAAATTACAAACGCCATCATATACACAAGTTCATCTCTAACCCTCCTTGAGAATTTAGTTACACATATTGAAAATATGCAATAAAAATTCTCCAAGGTATACTATGATAGAGCTGGCTATGGGTTTCTTTTCTTTGGTTTTCTCTCTTTCTCTCAACGTAATAAATAGCTCTCCATGCATATCTCTCTTGCTCTCGTTGTATCCATATATATAGACATTTCTATGAGCAAGTTGCCTAACTGAATCATCATGAGTTCAAGCCGTCTTGTCATATATCTTGTTGTGTACCACTTTATAAGTTGTAGTCGAAATATGCAAGCTTTGGATGAGTAGAATTGTTCCATATTTTCGGCTGAATGAGTGGTATATATGCAGCCATATTATTTGAAGGTGAAACCAAGTATCTAAATCCATGTGGGTGGGCCATATGACTTGCTTTTGAGAAAAAAGTGAGTTGCCAACTTTGTCATGCTTTAAAGGAGTTGTCGTGTATTGTCTTGAGTTCCATCTTTGCATGTGACAACTTGTAGCTTTGAAATGGTCAACAATTTTGTCTTTCTTGAAATGATCGCAAGTGGAGCCCATCATTTAAATAAGTTGTCTCAATTTGGAAGTGTATATATAAGTGCTCGTGTCAGTTTAATTCCATGAGGAAGTGCCGTGTGCTAGTTGGATGCCATGGAATTGTTGGTCAACAATTTCAACTTGAGAGATGTGAAGTCTCAACATGATTGCAAGTGGAGCCCACCAATTGATTTGTCACCTTGTGCTATGATGAAGTTGGTGCTTAGTTGAATTGGCACTTAGGAGTTGCCGTGTGTTTCCATTTGCTTCCATCATTGTTGTTGGCTATCAACAAATAAAACTAAGAGTGTATAAATTAAAGTCTAAGTGGGAGACAAGATTAAATGTTATGGGGCCTTCCATGATTTAAAACCATGTAAGTGAAAATCATGATTATTAAGGTGCAACTGTGAATACGCATGAAGCTATTCAAATTATTTGTTGACTTGTGCTTGCTTGAACTTTGCATTAATGAACAATATCTAATTGATGGAATTAAAACTTTACCCAACATTTGGGATATGTGGGGGCTTAGCATGAGGTGTCATTTTGTGATGCCAAACGTGAATGCATGTAGCATATTTGAAGTGTAAGACAAAATGAATTGCTATGAGACTTATTTAATAGATTTAACTCGTGTTTTTTTTGTATTTATTTGAAACTTGAATATCTTAAATCATGCTCATATCCATCTCAAGATAAATAGCTATTAAATTAAATAAAATGAGTTATATTATTATTTTCTCTTTTTTTTTAGCATTTGAATAGGGTATTTAGAGTGTATTTTTGTGCACTCATCAAGTACCTAGCTAGACACATTATACTCCAATGGAAATTCGCAGTTCAAAGGGGGAGAATCTTTGACTCCAGAGTCCCCTTGTGCATTCGAAAATAGCCTGTTTTCCTCTCCCTCAAACAAATTTTTGCCTCCCCATTCTACCATAGTGCCATCTTGTACCACCACCTCATTAGCATATAGTGGTGTTAATGAGTCAGGAACCACCTCCTCAACACTTCCAAAGAGATGAAAAGGGCCTTGAGAAATTTCCCTTTCACTGTTTGGATTTTGCACCGTTAGTCCCTTCGATAATGCCTCTAAGTGATCTTCAACGGATGAAATGCCTTTGCCAGAGCTAGGGAAAGATCCAATGAGTGGATTGGCATTTTCTGGCTAGCCTGGATGTCCGTCGTCGAGTTCTGGACATCTAAGGAGGTTGTCAGCGCTATCGATAGAGGAATCTCCCTCGTGTCCTTGGTCTTAGACATTGCCGGCACTATCTTTATCATCGCTAGCATTTTTTGACAGTCGAGGAGGTCTGAGACGTTGCTGTCACTATCTCCATCATTGCCGGCATCACCTCTGACTGCTGAGGCATGGGTGAAAGCACTTGCTTGTTCAACATAGGCTTTGTGGGCTCGAGGCCATTGTGGATATGGATAGGAGGCCTGCTACCTGATTGACTAGGCCTCACTTTAGGTGCTTGTGTTGAGCCCAAAGAAGAGCCCTCTTGATCCACTCTCTTACCAAATTCTTCCCCACCAAGAAACGGGCCACAAGAAGGTAGTGGATCCGCAGGCCCAGCTCCAGTCTCTCCCAGGCCTGAGTCCCTTTCCTTCTCACTATTAAACTCAACACACCATTTAATCCAAGCGATATTTTGGTGCAAAACTGACATTTGCTTTTCCATCTCTACCAAAACCTACAACAAAGTTTCCTTGTTGAGGCCAACCATGTCCCTGCCACCTTTCTCCTCAATCAAGCCCCCTGCAATGATGGTAGTCCTCATACTTGCAGGTTCCTCTCGAGCAACACCCATAACCCTCGAATGCTGCAAGGCCTTCATGTACGACTTGCCCGACTGCAGAGGAGGTACGTGTCCCTGCGTTGGAGGAGGAGGAGGCACCCGTGGTTCACAGCCTCTGTCCTTACCCCTCAAACCAGGGAGCTCCATGAGAGTGTAACCAAAGTATTTCCAACCCATCCCCATCCTCCCTTCTAGTACAACAATCAGACCACGTCTCCTCACCGAGCTGAGTTTCGATAGGGAAAAAAATTTTCCCATAGGAGTTCTGCTTCCTCCGGACCACCAGGACTTGGTTTCCTCTTCTTCGGGATCTAAGTAACTCAGAGGAAACCCCATGTGGTCCACCTTCCTTTATCACGGTAGCCAACTAACCTAGGTCATCTTGGTCAATAAGGACATGTTTCACAAGCTAGTGACTGCTCTCTGTGATCTAGCCTAACATTTTCCTTCCTTTTCGACCCCATCAAACTTGGGGAGTTTTCTCTCGCCACACCAAACTTGTGGTGGGTGAGGGATCGTGGATAAAATTTTGGAGAGATATTTGGTATGGGGAGGAAGCTCTAAAGAAGTCATTTCCTTCTGTATTCCGCATGCGATCAAGAAGCTTCTGTGGCGGTTCTCATGATTCGATCAGACAACCAAACCCAATGGAATGTTACTTTTGTTAGAGCGGCTCAAGATTGGGAAGTTGACGACTTAAAGGCTATTTTTAAAGCCGTTGATTCTGTGAAAACAAATGGAATATGTGCAGATAAGTTATGGTGGACTCCTGCAGTAAGGGTGTTTTCATTGCTCGATCTATTTACAAATCCTTTACGTTCTTTTCAAGTACTTAATTTCCTTGGAAAAAACTTTGGAGGAACAAGGGCCCTCCCAAAGCACTATTTTTCACTTAGATAGCTGCCCTGGGTAAGATTCTGACCATTGATAATATGAGAGAGCGCTGGGTTATTATCATTGATTGGTGTTGTATGTGCAAAAAATTTGGAGAGTTTGTGGATCACCTCTTGTTACACTGTGAGACAGCTAGGTACCTGTGGATTGAAGTTTTAAACCAACTAGAGTTGAGTTGGGTAATATCTGCCACTGTGGTGGAGTTATTGGCTTACTGGACATCTATCGGAGGTGTATCACCTATTAAATCTGTGTGGAAGATGATCCTTATCTGCGTTATGTGGTGCATTTGGCGAGAGTGCAATGACTGGACTTTTGAAGATAATGAGCGGACTCTAGAAGAGTTTAGATCTTTATTTTTCCATACATTTGTATCTTGGGCCACATCGATAGATTTCAATGGTCTCAATTTTCATGATTTCCTTGTTTCTCACTTACCACCTACGACCTAAATAGGTCCTGCCTCATGTATACTATTTTTTGTACTTGGCTTTGCCTATTCTATTAATAATACCGTTTACTTATATAAAAAAAAAAGAAATGCTGGGGAAGTAGAGTTTATGCAATTGATGCATGCATTTGATCTATAAGTTAAATGTTTAACTTTATTGCTTCAAACCTATATTGGAGTGTGGAACCATGAAATCCATGTATAGATTATAGTGATATTTATACATATTAGAGCTATGATTTATCTGTTTATTTATTATTGTTGTAGGTATAAGCTTTGGAAGCCGTATCTTAGGGCAGTTATGGAGCGTGACATGAAGGCAGTTAGTGAGGGCACTAAGAGGAAAGCTGAAGTTTTGTTAACTAGCTTGCAGCAGATGAAAGCTTGCTTCTTAGATGTAAGTCTATAGTTAGATATCAACATGATGATGGAATATCCGTAGTTTGTTCATTGGAGGTTGTCGCTAGGCTTCTATAACCTCTACGCTTTAATTGCTATCGAAGAATGGTTTGCACGGTTGTAGAAACGAAATATATTGAGATGGCATTATAAGCCCTGCTTAATGATCTTTCTTAAAGATGGTGCTTCAAATTAAGGCCCCGTTCGGAACTTGGACTGAATTGAGATCAATTCAGTTTAGTCTAATTTTAAGCTAATTCTAACATTTAAATACCCAACTCTCAACTCACTAAACTCATCTCTACTCAAAACCTCTTTAAATGTAGGACCCACAACCCTTTTTAATTCAACACCTCTTTATATACGGGATCCACAACCTTTTTTAACTTCCCTTAAATACATCTGAATTCATCTTCGATGGGCTCTATAAAACTCATTCCACCATCTCAACTCACTATTATTTATAAAAAATTCAACTTATCTCAATTTAGCTTAACATCCAAACGGGGCCAAAATTACCAAAAAGAAATTTTTTATTTAAATACTTTACACTATCCATGAAACTTTTTCAGATAGTAGTCCCTTGTTTTCTTTAGTTTAGTTTAAAATATTTGATATTAAATATCTGCTTGCATTGTATCCTTTGTTGATGTCAATTATTACTTCCAACCTGGCCATTTTGCAGGCTAGATTGAACAAAGTAAAACTTTTTGAAGCTATGGGAATTTTCTTTGAAAGGTCTGTTCTTAGTGTCCTTCATCTTTGCAGTCTTTATGTTTCACTATTGTAATGCACGTTTAACCACTAATGCAGGTCCAATCGATCTAGTGGAGATGAGCAGCATGCACATGGAGGAGTTGTCAGGCAATGTGGACTTTGCCAGGAATCAGATATGGTCCTTCGGCGTAACCGGGTAATAATTTATAGAGGCCATTTCCTATTTAGACAAACAATGGATGTGCTATAATTTCCTTCTGTGTAAGACTATTGAATCTTTTGGTGCACTGTTAGGTCAATATTCTGGTCGTGTTTGTCTTTTGAATGGTGTTGGCATGTAATTATTTAGTTAGTTCTCATCACAATATCTTAATGTTTTGTTTTGACATTAATAAACTGATGAGTTAGTCTTATTTAAATTACAAAGTGTATGTTCATCAGCTAAACACTAATCTTCTGGCCTTAATTGCTTCTCTATTCAAAGCTTAAGTCTGTCAATAAATGGTTGGGTGGTTTGTAGTATTATTATTTTTTTTTGGCAATTGCCTTTGATCAATTCTTGCAAAATCCTTGTCGGTTATACTTAGCTTCATTTGCCTAAGGTCCAGACCACCTCCCTGAGATGCACAACATTCTAATAAAACTCACTTGACTTTTCCAGTAATGAAAAGCGGTCTTTTTCCCACTGATAGGAAGCATAGAGCAGCATGTCATTAATGTATTGGATGGCAATTGAACTTCTGTATTAAGGCCACATAAAATTTAAGAGCACCAAGTCATTACAGAGGATACACATCTTTCCTTCCCGTCCCTTGCTTGCACTTTGCTGCTGCAGACTCTGAGTCGAGTAGGTTATTATTAATTGCACCAAATGAATCCTATCTCAATAGAGGTCCCTTCTTCTTTGCAAAATACATTTTAAAGTCATTGACTAATTTTTATTAGCTATACAATGCTATTTCTAAACTATATAGCTTGTCATTGGCATGCAGTTGTCTTTCTGAACTTCCATTTTGCTGAATCCTATGCCTTCACTGTATCAACAGCAATTGCACATCTAGTTGGGGAAAGGATCTTCATGATTACTTCTCACAAACTTTTGTGCTTCCGACATTTTCCCCAATTCTCCGTTCCTGAATAATAGCTGCCTGTTTTTTTGTCTAATAAAACCTTGAAAAAAGTGCCGATTTTAATTATCCCATTTTGGTGGATTCTGCATTTTAGGTACCAAAGTTATATTCCATTTGGCTTCTCCAACCAGCTTCTCAGTTTGAGATAGTAAAGTCACTGCATCTGTAAAACGTGGAACAGCATCTCTCATGCAGCAGAAATGGATCATTATTAAAGGAAAACGACTTTGCTTTAACTAGTAACCTTGTGCTTCTGCAAGTTTTTCCATTCCTCAGAATGTTCATTCTTCAGTGCCACTGATTTGGCCATGCTTTTCTCCGTAAGCTAAAGTTCATCACTTTTGGGTCCTAGAGATTTTTAACTCTTTTCTTTGACCATGGTCTTCCAAATTCAACCTATGCTGAAAATTATGCCATTTGGTGGTATTGACAGCACTATAATTTTTTTAAAAGAAAATATTTCCATAAGTACTTAGGACACTGCTTTCCATTGTCTACAAATTCTCCAACTCCATCAGTGGGATAAAACTTGGGCGAGCAGCTTTCCATGCAGCTTTAGCAGACTTCTGGTGATATTTCAAACTGTTGCTTATTCTGCTTCCTAGACTCGTATATCAATGCTTTAGAAGTCAGATGCTGTACTGATAGATCTATATGGTGAAAAATGATAGATGTAGCGAACCAAAAAGAGTTCAGTTTAATGGTTTTACTGTGTTGGTTTAGTTTTAGGAGAACTTAAGGGTCCGTTTGGCAACACAACTATTCTCAAGTATTTTCAGATATTTCCTTCCCAAACATAGCTGAAACATAAAACACTTTTCAATTTCAAATCTTTTAACTTTTTCATCTAATCATTACCTAATCAACTTTCCCAAACTCCCAAACAAAACACAAAAAATTACAAATTTCAAGACAAAAATAATATTGAAATAATTGTTTAACCTTATAATATTTTTATTCAAATTTATCTCTCCTTCCCCAAAACCCAATAAAATATCTTAACTTAAACTATTTGACTACTATTCATAGATAGATTGAGATATTCCAAGTATCCAAACGGGGCATAAGTCTCCCTTATGCTTTTTTGCAAGTCACTGTATATGATACTTTTTTTTTTGTAGGTATGTAATTTGTAATTTAGTTCTTGCAATATGTATTCTATGCTATAGAAATAACTCTCTGTAAGCAATTTAGTTATTTCTTTACAGGATAGCAATTTCATGGTTGGATGCTTGGCTTTTCCACAGGTTGGGATACTTGACCTTGCTATCTTCATTGTACTGTAAATCATGTGTGGACAGAAACCTTGATGCTTGGGCTTTCAAGTTTCCACAGGTTGGGTTTGAATGATTGGTTCAATGAAGGGCATTCAATGCATTAGATAGACGGTTTTGCTCGTTTAATTTGATTGTTGACATGATCTCCAACTTATAGCACCCATATTCATCTTACATCTATTAGTATCTCTTTTGATAGGCTCCCCTTAATTTTTTTAGGGTTATTTTATGTAGGAAGTCACGCAGCATATAGAATATGTTGTGTACTACTGGTTGTTGTTGATTGCATCATGCACGAAAGTAGGTTGATAATGCTTCATATAATCACTTAATGGATGATGATAGTGGTAATTATCCTCTATCAAAGGGTGTAGGAATTGTGATCACCAATGGGATGAAAACTCTCAAGAGACAGATTTGCTGTGCTTTGAAGAATTTCAATTTATGTGGCATGATCCCAGAAACGAGTGAGTTTTTATTATTTCTTAGTTGGAGATGGTATGATTATTAACTTAAAGATAACAATGTGGTGATCTTTTTAACTTTGGGTTCTGCTAGGGAGCCATCATATTTTTAACACACTGGTCACACCGGCCAGCGTGTAGGATGATGTGGGGTTCCAGCTAAAACAAAACAATTACATCAGAGCCTTCTCATTCACCGTGTTGTGCATCTCGATAAAGAACAGAATCACCATGCTATGCATCTCAACCAAGCCGCGTTCCCACTTCCGCTTTCCCAAGCTGCGTTTGAAGTCCACCGACGTGCACTGAAATCTAAGGTGTTCGGGTCTATGCTCCGTGCTCACCTCTCAACATGCGGTTGTTTCCTTTCAGTCTCCCTGTTATTTCTCCTGATCTCATTACCCAGTTCTTCCTCTGCATATTGACTCTCTCATTCTCTTGCCAATGATCTTTCCTCTGTATCTCTTTCCACTCCCCAATGAAAGGATTCTCAGTTTTTTCACCGTAGTCAGCAGGATTTGGATTTGCTTTCCAATCCTTTCCTTTCATACCTCTTTCAGTTCTGAGAACATTATGTTCAACCCTTCACAAAACATTAATAACTAATTGAGGAAAGAAGTATCTAAAGACAACAAAGCTAGGTACATAAGATAGAAGAAGAAAATATAGAATACAGATTCACTACCTATCAAATTGTTGAACCTAATCATGTTTGTTGATGGTAACATCACCAATCCCTCCTTCAGAACCTGAAAATAGGATCAGCAATGCTGTTGAGATGGGAATATGAAGGCGCTGAATAACAAGAAAGAATGCAAATAGACGGTACCCACAGAGACTAGTGAATATGGAAGAAGAATAAGAAAAGGGGGAAGGAAGGGGAAGGGGAAGGGGAAGGGGAAGGGGAAAAGGGGAAAGGGAAGAAGGCCAAAGAGTTGTCTTGCAGAGCTTTTTATTTCTTGATTAGTTTTTTTTTTTGTCTGTCAGATGGCTGGGCGGATGGTGTGTTAAAATTCAGGCTGAAGAATAGATTTTTCCTTTAACTTTTCGTCTATTTTATGTGAAGGTCCACGACTTTATCAAACATTGTATTTGCAAATAGAGAGTTGTGGAGATGATAGAGGTTTGTATTGGTGTGTTCTCAATGGCTGCATCCTTTAAGAACATTGAGGATGGGTGGTTGTGGGCGCTAGTGGGTGTTTATGGTCCTAATGTAGATAGAGATAGAAGCCTTTTGTGGGAGGAATTGACGGGTCTTTATACTTTGTGGGACTTACCTTGGGTTTTTTGTGGAGATTTCAACATTGTTCGGTTTCCTAGTGAGAGGACGGGAGCCTCTACGTCGACAAGTGCTATGGAAGCTTTCTCAGAGTTGATTTTCGGTTTGAACTTTGTGGATCTTCCGTTGGTAGGGGGGGCCTACACTTGGTCCAATAGCCGTGGGGGGTCCTGGCTGGACAGATTTCTAGTTTCCTCCTCTTGGGAGACACTTTCCAAACCTTTGTCAGAAAAGGTTGCCACGTGTTTGCTTCAATCACTATCCTGCTTTGCTCAGTTGTGGGGGCCTCCATGGGGGTAGGCATTCCTTCAAATTTGAGAACACGTGGCTGGAAGTTGAAGGATTTGTAGAGAAGGTAAGGGCTTGGTGGGAGGGCTATTCTTATGACGGCACCTCTAGCTTCATTATGGTGAGTCCGACTTAAAGAAGTGGAATAAAGAAGTATTCAGACATACAGAAGTGCAGAAAAACAGTCTTTGGGCTGAGTTGCATGCTTTGGAGGAAGGGGAAGTTAATGAGGTTTCTTTGGCAAGGAAGAATTTGGTGGTGACCGAAATTGAGAAAGTTTTGTTGATGGAAGAAATTTGTTGGAGACAAAAATCAAGAGCGCTTTGGTTGAAGGAGGGGGATAAATGTACTAAGTTCTTTCACAAAGTTGCTAACTCGCATAGGCGCAACAATGCTATTGAAGTTCTCCATTCCGGCCCACAAGTGTTACTCTTTCCCGAAGATATCCAAGATCATACAATGCAGTACTATGAGGATCTTCTTGCTGAAAAAGGAGAATGGCACTCCAAACTCGATGGTTTAATGTTTGATCAGCTAGATTCGGATGTAGCAGGCTGGTTGGAGAGGCCATTTGAGGAAGAAGAGGTGCATCTTGTGGTAAGAAGAATGTGCAAAGATAAAGCTCTGGGCCTGGATGACATTTCCATGGCATTCTTTCAAGAGGGTTGGGACATAGTGAACGAGGAAATGGTGTAGATTTTTCATGATTTCCACTCGAGCCAAAAATTTGAGAAGTCACTAAATGTCACTTTCATCACTCTTATTCCAAAAATAGTTGGTGCCCATG
Organism: Platycarya longipes; assembly: GCA_036559045.1. Classification (NCBI taxonomy): domain Eukaryota; kingdom Viridiplantae; phylum Streptophyta; class Magnoliopsida; order Fagales; family Juglandaceae; genus Platycarya; species Platycarya longipes. Next base: position 22,386,059 of record CM071792.1, on the reverse strand, counting down.
ATTTGAAAGACTTTTGGCCTATTAGTTTGGTAGGTGGGATCTATAAAATCATTTCAAAGGTACTCACCAATCATATGAGTTTGGTGATGGACAAACATATTTCCAAACCTCAAAATGCTTTTGTAAGAGGCCGGCAAATCCTTGATTCAATTTTGATTGAAAATGAGTGTTTGGATAGCCGGTTAAAAGATGGCATCCCAGGGGTCTTTTGCAAGATGGACATGGAAAAGGCCTATGATCATGTGTGTTGGGATTTTCTTTTCTATATGCTTAGAAGATGTGGCTTTGGGGATCGGTGGTGTGCTTGGATTAAACATTGTATTTCGACCGTGCTGTTTTCAGTTTTAGTCAATGGAAGATCTTGTGGTTTTTTTCCGTCTTCAAGGGGTTTGAGACAAGACGATCCACTATCCCCCGTCCTTTTTGTTCTTGTAATGGAGGCTTTTAGTTGTATGATGGGGGCTGCTGTAAGGGGGGGCTTTCTAGCTGGATTTTCAGTGGGCAGCAATAGTAATGGCAGCTCCATTTCTCATTTACTATTTGCAGATGATACACTTATTTTTTGTGATGCTACCAGCAACCAGATGCAAGCTTTAAGGGCAGTTTTGTTGTGTTTTGAAGTTGTCTCGGGCCTCAAGGTGAATCTTGGGAAGTCAGAATTGGTTCCGGTAGGGGAGGTGAGTAATATAGCTTCATTAGCGGAGTTATTAGGCTGTAAAATTGCTTCTCTTCCAATGAAATATCTTGGACTTCCCTTGGGGGCATCATTCAAAGCCAAGAGTATATGAGATGGGGTGGTAGAGAAGATAGAGAAAAGATTATTGAGTTGGAAGAAGTTATATCTATCAAAAGGGGGGAGACTAACCCTCATCAAAAGCACCATTTTCAACCTCCCCACTTATTACCTTTCTCTCTTTACCTTACCGGCAGGGGTGGCAAAGCGGATAAAAAAGTTATTTAGAGCTTTCTTGTGAGGTGGCATGAGGGAGGAATTCAAATTTTACCTTGTAAAATGACAAAAGGTGAGCTGTCCAATCGTGTATGGGGGGCTAGGAGTACGAAACTTGTGTGTTTTTAATAAGGCACTACTAGGAAAATGGTTGTGGCGGTACCAAAAGGAAGGGAATTCATTGTGGAGAGAGATTATTGATCATAAGTATGGTGGTGCGTGGGGGGGATAGTGTACTAATGAGGCTAGGGGGTCTTATGGAGTAAGCCTATGGAAATTCATAAGAAAAGAGTGGAACACTTTTGAAAAACATCTCAAGTTTGAGGTGGGTAATGGAGCACGAATCCGCTTTTGGGTTGATGCTTGGTGTGGGGAGAGGCCTCTTTCCACTGCTTTTCTAGTTGTTTTTAACATGGCTGTAAATCAGCAAGCTCCAGTTTCGGAAGTACTATGTAGAGCTAACAGGATGGTAACTTGGAATGTCACTTTTACAAGAAATGCTCAAGATTGGGAACTTGAAAAGCTGGCAGAGTTCTACAGTTACTTGTATTCAGCAAAGCTATGGGCCAATGTGGATGATCACATATTGTGGAAACACACAAGGAGAAACCAGTTCACTGTTAAATCCTTCTACAAGGTTTTGACAGTTCTACAATCCACTTTCTTTCCTTGGAAGAGTATATGGAAGGCCCCAGTACCATCCAAAGTGGCATTTTTTACGTGGACAGCTGCACATGGGAAGATCTTGACGGTTGATAATCTAAGAAAAAGGGGAATGATTTTCATGGAGTGGTGCTACATGTGTAAAAGAAATGGGGAATCTATAGACCACTTACTCTTACATTGTGAGGTGGCTGGAAGGTTATGGGCTAGTATCCTTAGTAGAGCCGGGCTGAGTTGGGTCATGCCTAAAAGTGTAGTGAATCTTCTAGCTTGTCGGAATAGGTCTCACCCTTGTACTCAAATGGCAGCAGTGTGACGGTTGATTCCCTTGTGCTTAATGTGGGTTATTTGGTTGGAAATGAATGATAGGTGCTTCAATGATAAGGAGCGTGCATCGGAAGTAATCTGGAATTTTTTTTGTTTTATCCCTCTTCCAGTGGTTTTCTACCATTGTTTTGAGGGGTGGGAATGTTCATGAGTTTTTACTCACTATGCAGCCCACTAGAGTGTAATTAGTTGTCTCAACTTGTATACTTCCTGTGTACTTGGGCTTTGCCTAGTTTCATTCTACTCAATAAAGATTATTACTTATCAAATAAAAAAAAAGATGTATGAACTTCCACTTTTAGAAAGCAGACATGTATTTTAGGACATTTTAAAAGTTAAATTTTCGTTTTTTTTTTTAATAGTTCAAGAAAAATTATAGGGATCCCGTTAGGGGATCTTGCTGCCAAGTCTCGCTCCCCCTTTTTATTTAGTTTTTTTTTCCTTAGTCATTAAGAAAATATTGTTTAATAATATTGTGAATTTTTTTCTTTTTAAAAAATATTTTAAAGTGTTAAAAAAATGATGTAAAAAAACAAACAAACAAAAATACACTAATGGGACTGGGCAACAGGATCCCTAGCATTGCCCATAGTTAAATATCTAAGGATAGAGAAAATTTTAAAAGATAGTTTTAATTAGATGAAAAAAAAAATCCAATGTGATAAATGAATTTTAAGGAATATATAAAACTTGAAAATCGAAAGGCATTTATGTGAAGTAATACAAGATTATACCAAGCCTTTTCAATGGTGGCATATATGTTATGGTTTTGGAGAGATATGGTGTGCATGGATCAGTCGTTGTGTCTCGACAATTAGACTTTTTATTTTGGTGAATTGCTCTCCTGTTGGTTTCTTTAATAGTTCTTAAGGTTTAAGGCAAGCGGATCCCTTGTCTCCTTTCCTTTTTATTCTTGTCATGGATACTTTGAGTAGAATGATTGAAGCGGATGTGGTTTCTCAGTAGGTGGGCATACTCTTGGTAGCTTAAAGGTCTCTCATCTCTTTTTTGTTGACAATTCCATTCTTCAACCCTAAACAAGATCATCTTCAATCTATGAGAACTCTTTTGCTATGCTTTGAAGTTGTTTCTAAGCGTAGAGTAATGCTGTGTTTCGGTGGTCATATGAGATCATTCCACTACTTTTCAATATTTAATAATTACTTTTCACCTACTTTTCATTACTTTTTACTCCTATTCATTACTATTCAATATATTATCATTATTTTTTTAACCCTTTTTCACTACTATTCACAGATTATCTGAGATCACTTCACTATCCAAACGTTGCCTAAATTTATATAAGTCAAAAGAGGATTGCTATAGATACAAAAAGATTATGCAAAGAAAAATTCACAAATTGATGTGACTTCATAATATCTGTTAGATATACTTTATAATAAAAGTAATTTTACAATTTGATGTACCACATTAAGCTACATCAGTTTGTGAGTTTATTTTTGTGTAATCACTTTGTAGGTAAAGCATTTTCCTAGTCAAAAATAGTTTTAGTGGGTCCCATTTTGAAAACTGGATCTGATCAACATCTTGGGTTGTAAGATTTCATTACTTCCTATGAAATATCTAGGCCTTCCCGTGGGGGCCTCTTTTAAATCTTTGTCAATTTGGGATGGAGTGATTGAGAAAATAGAGAGGAGGTTCGCTAGTTTGAAAAGGATTCATTTGTCTAAAGGAGGAAGGATTACTTTGATTATATGGAACATGTTTCCTTTATGTTTGATGTGGTGCCTATGGTTGGAAAGGAATGAGCGGTGTTTTGATGATCGAGAACACCCATTGGGGGGATTCAGAGAATTTTTCTCTTGAATTCTTTGTCTATGTGCAAAATTTCTTGTATCGAATGGTGATAATCTAAATGATTTTCTTTTAGCATTTCCTATCTCCCAGTCTTTAGCTTGTATTTAGGTGTTTCTGCTTGCATACACCCTGTGTACTTGGACCATGCCTATTTACTTGCCTTAATAAAATATCTTGTACTTATCCAAAAAAATATATATATATCTGCATAATTTTTTTCCTATCGTAATTCATTTAGTGTTCCCTTCACATCTCCTTTATTGAGTACAAATAAGCTGGTTGTTGAATTTATGCAAACTTTAACCAGCTAACTTCTTCTATCTACATTTACTTCTTCCTTTTTCTGATTTATGTGGAATATTGAATATCAATGAGTCCATTTTCCTTCATTTGGTCCTTAGGTGACCTTGGTCTTAGTAATTTTGACATTTGTTTGGTACACTTTCTCAGTGCAGAAATGCCATTTGGCTCCCTGGATCTGTATCAGAAGCAGTGGTAACCACCGATGTTTGCAACACTTGCACTCCAGGTTTTTTACTTAAATCTTCTATTGCAGTATATTTGGACCGGTTAAACATTGGGTGCTGATGTCCGTGTAGGTGGCAAAGTCATTTGCTTCCAAATTGTAGATTAAGGGGGAGTGTTAGGATATGGCATAAATGATAAAATCTCCTACTTTCTATGAGCTCAAAGGTACGAAAGTAGGAGATATTGTGCTTGAATCTGCTCTGCTGGGAGGGACTTTGTGCCCACACCCACATATAAAGAAGAGTTTATAACGGGGACAAGTGGTAATTTAATAGGTCAGAATCTAGCTGAGGGAAATAGAAGAATAAGGGATGGTTGATTTATTGCCAGCTAAATTGTAACAATCTCCTAGCTATTTTCCTTTGTTGTCTTTGGTGATAGGGTATCTATGTAACCTAGCATATTGGCATGTTATGGAAACTTCTTGCTGTCTGATCTTACTATACTGTTTGGTGCTTCAAGCATTGTTATGTTTGACACTGAGGTGCATATTCCAAGAAAGCTTTGTGTCTGTATTTGTGTTATTCACCTGATGTAAAGCATTCATGTAACACAGGTTTCTTTTTAATTTTAGTAATGTTCTTTAATTATTTTTTTGAGATCTGAATTCTTTTGTAATGATATAAAACTTTCATAGGTCCTGTTCACTTGATTCAATTTAAGTTCCGCCCGCTGGAAATACCACCAAACTACAATGCCAACCATTTAGGTATGTGATACTCCATGAGCTAAGATAACTTTCTTTGCATTGATGTACCTAGCTATGTTTCACTTTTATTAGGACTTGATGACCTTGGCAAAAGAGACTTTTTACCCTTTAGATTTTCTAAGCCTTCACTGCTTAACCTAAGTTGGGTCATGCAGTGGCCTGTGTAGGCCTTGTTTCTTCCCTTGAGGGCTGATGTGCCCTGCTCCCTATTGTGCGAGGGGGGTTGAGGCATTTTTTCCAGGTCAGACCCACATTATGAGGAGATATACAGGAGTCTAACTTCATTCTGTGCTGGTGCCATAACCTCCAGTGAACATATTTTGTCATCTTTTTCTTTGAGGCCTTCTCTGTTTGTTCTGGCCTTGCTATTATCATTATAGTACATTAGTGTTTGACTCGAATCATCTCAAACTAACTGACCCCCACAAGATAATTTGTTAGTCGTATTTTTTCCAAATAAAGATAATCCTTGTGGAATTTGCCATTGGTTCAACCCTGAAATTCTTTTTCATTTATACATGATCAGGTTGTATCGGTGGCTGTGATGAGATTCTCAGACAGCTCATAGAAATATGTGGAACTGGTTCTCGCGTACCAGGTCTGGGTGCTTGTCCTGAGTAATTAATTGAGACATTCATGTGCAGTTCATTAGATATTACCTGCTTCTGTATAATTTTTTTTTTTATACTTACTATAAAACAAAAAATCAAACAATTTGTTTTTACTACAATTATCATGTTTTATACTCATCTTCATCTTGTTCAAGCATGTAACTCCTCTAATGTGTGGTTTATTAGAGATCTGATGCATAGATACAGTTTCAATTTGAAAGATCATCAATGTGATGCCCCAAACCTGCTAAGAGATCTAAGTCACTTTTTTAAATAACGTGTCTATTTCTTAAAAAACATGCATCTCTTTATACTTACAAGTTATGTTATAACCCTTAATGAGATCTGCCCATAAAAAGAAAGTTAACCTTTAATGAGATCTAAGCCACCACAATATATCCAGTATGTTCATCAAACAAATCGGGGGCTTACAAGTTCCGAAAGCCTAACCTCCAACATAAACAATTTGCTATTAGTCTCATATTAGATAATGGGCAATACCAATCATATCTCAAAATGCAATCTTTCACAACTCAACTCTCCAATTTTAGCTTGAAACTCACATGAGTAGCAGGAGTTTAGCTTGGGGTATCACCAACCAAATCCGAAAGATACAATAGGCAGCATAAGTGAGCCAAGGTCTTGTCTGTTAAACTAAATCTTGAAGAGAGAGACTTTCCTGAACATCTCTCTCCCCCTTGCCATATCCACCATCTAATCCCTAATGGGTGTCTAGGGCGAAGAGAGGAGCCCCCCTGCCCCCTCCCCGCCAATTGCTCCAGCTTCCGTCCAGATTTCCTCCTTTTAGGATTTTGTTGTGCCTTACTTTCCTTTTTGATAGGAGCTGCAAGCCCAAATGTGCCTTAGCTCACCCTTTGCAGCTACAGATACACCCCACCAACGTCTTCTCTGCTCCTTCATTGCCACACCCATTCACTGCTCCTCACATTCTGGTATGTGAGCCACATGTGCCTTCAGTCCTTGGTTCTCAATTTCTGCCACCCCATATGGCAAAATTTTCACTTCTGACCTGTTTTTGCCAAAAGTCGTCTCTCTCAGTAGCAATCTCTGTCACAGTTGCGAGAGTGGGGACTTGCCTCATTTATTTCATCCCAGTTAAGCCCATCGTTCCACCCTACAGCAAATATACTCATTTTCTTTTCCCAACTCACTGAGTTGTTAACCATCACTGTTGTGGCTTTCAAGGCTATGGCAGTGTTACTTTGGCTATCCTCTCACTAGACTAGCAAAAAGACCCCCATTCAAGTTGGTCCTTTTTGACCATTATGGCAATCTCTTGGCCAAAAAAAATAAAAATAAAATATGGGATTAATCATTCCGTTGGTTTCTGTTTCCCTTCCCAGTTTGTCTTTTTTGTTTGCTTCCTGGGCATTATGGTTTTTTTTTTTTTTTTTGTATTAGAGATTTTTTTAATAGGTAAAACAAACTTTATTGATCAATGAATAGGCATAGTCATGTACAAAATTATAATAAAAAACAAAAGATGCCCTGCACTACTAAGTAGGCGGATTAGAGACAAGAAAGTCATGTGGGCCCATGCCATTAAAATTAACGGCAATGGCCCAAATTTGAAGAGTTCTAAAAAATAAAACTTGAAGTTCCTCAAGCGATCTCTCATTGTCTTCAAACTTCCTATCATTGTGTTCCTGCCACAAGCACCACATGATGCATATATGGATCATCTTCCAAATATTCTTGATTTGTTGCATGCCTCTTAGGTGTGTCCAACTGGCCAGCGCTGCCACCACTGTCTCCGGCATTACTCAAGTCAAATCTAACCTACTTAACGCCTCATTCTATAATACTTTAGCTGTCTCACAATGCAGTAGGAGATGATTCACAAATTTGCCCCCTTCTCTACACATGCAACACTAGGTTACAATAATCACCCTTCGTTTCTTCAAGTTGTCGGTTGTGAGTATCTTACCCAATGAAGCTATCCACACGAAGAAAGCGGCCTTGGAGGGCGCCTTATTTCTCCAAAGCTTTTTTCCATTGAAACTGAATATTAGGCTCTTGAGTGAGTCTTATAAAAAGAGCAAACCGAAAACATACATTTTCCATTGAAACTGGAAGCTTTTTTCCCAGTCTTGTGCCGCCGACCGAAATTGACGTTCCATTGGAATTGTTCCCCGGGTCTTGAATATCCCCAAACTTCTGCCACTGAAACATCTTTATCGTTAGCAATATGAAAAAGAGAAGAAATACCTCCTAGAGAGTCCTATGACCGCATCAAATATATTTCCAGAATTTAATCTTGGTGCCCTCCCGTGATTGAAATCTAGTGTGTCAAGAAAACACATCTCATTCCTTTCTAATGTGTTTCCACAAACTCACCCCATAAGCTCCTCTTACTTCTTTAGCGCACCAACCCCCCATAGACTCCATATGTGCTCTCAATCATCAACTTCCATAATGCTTCTGGTTATTTATTATATCTTCACAATCATTTTCCAAGTAATGCCTAGTTAAAGATCCTTTTATTTTTAATGCCCAACCCCTCATTAGTGATAGGGCAACATACCATTTCCCACTTGACTAAGTGAAACTTGCTTGAACTCTTCCCCCACTCCAGTCCACAAGAAATCATGTTGAAGTTTCTCGATTCGAAATGTCATACTTGCGGGTATGGGGAACAAGTTTAAAAAGTAAGTTGGTAGATTAGACAAAGTTCTCTTAATCAAGGTGATCCTACCTCCTTTCGACAAATACATCATTTTCCATCCCGCCAGCCTCTGCTCAACTTTTTCGATCATAGAATCCCAAATAGAGCTGCTCTTTATGGAGCCCCTAACGAAAGGCCCAAGTAGGTCATAGGGAGAGAGGTTATCTTACACCGCAATGTGTTGGCCAACTGTCGTATATTGCTAACACGTCCAATAGGCACTAGCTCTGATTTGTTAAAGTTCACTTTCAGTCTGGATGCTGCTTCAAAACAAAGTAGCAAGACCTTTAGAGCTCGAATCTAGTATAGATCAGCCTCAGAAAAGATGAGAGTATATCTACAAATAACAAATGATAAATGTTAATGACTCCCCTCTCCGAGGTTCCAATTGAGAAGCCAACCATAAAAAACCATTAGTAACCATTGCCAAGATCATCCAGCTTAGCGCCTCCATCACGATGACAAATAGCAAAGGTGACAATGGGTGTCCTTGTCTTAAGTCTCAGGTGCTATGAAAAAAACCAACTAGAGAGCCAGTTATCAACACTGAAAATTCCACCGTTGCTATGCACCATCGGATTTACGAACACTACTTCTCCCCAAAACCACGCCTCCCAAGAAGGTAGAGGAGGAAATCCCAGTTCACGTGATCATACGTCTTCTCTATATCTAGCTTGCAAATGATTCATTCTACAATCCAGACATTCACTTGCAATAAGAGCCGCATCTAGAATATGTCTTCATTTTACAAAAGCATTTTGGGGTTTTGTGATGATCTTCTCCAACATGTCACTTAGTCGGTTTGTAAGCACTTTGAATATTATCTTGTACACCCCATTCACTAGGTTAATAGGCAGAAACTCTTTGACCTCTATAGCTTCCACCTTCTTCATAATCAATGCAAGAAAAGTGATGTTAATACTTTTCTCAAAATTTCCAACCGCGAATAGCTCCTAAAACACCCACATAAGATTTTCCTTTACCACTTCCTAACATGCTTGAAAGAAGCCCATAGAAAAACTATTTGGCCTTGGTGCCTTGTCTTTAGCCATTTTCTTCACTACATAAAAAACCTCCGCCTTCTAAAAATCCATCTCCATCCGAGATGCATCATTCGTCCCTTTGGAGTCAAAAGCAAGACCATCAAGGATAGGCCGCTAGCTTGCCTGCTCAGTTAGTAGCTGCTCAAAGAAATCAACTACATGATTGTGAATTACCTGCTCTTCCCCACATTCAACACTGTCAATTTTCAGCATTTCGATGTTATCGTTTTCTCTTGTGCTTTGAAGAACTTTGTGCTTTGATCACCTTCCTTTAACCACAAGGCTCTCTATTTTTGGCGCCAAGACATCTCTTCTAATAATACAATCCTTCCAAGTTCCGCAACCAATGTCTTTTGTGCTAGTTCTTCTTGTATAAGAGCCCGTGTCTCTTGGAGCCTCTCTAACTCCTGGATCTCCATCACCTTACTTTTCTTGCTTGCACTCCCTAATATCTCCGAAAGACTGCGTCTTCTAAAGATTTAGATCTTTTTTTAATGCTTCTAGTTTTCTCGCAAACACGAAGCTGGGGTTACCCTGAATTTGATATGAGGACCACCATTATCTCACCCTATCTACAAAACCTTCGGATTTCAGCCACATATGGGGACCTCCCCTTTTGTGCCTTGGATAATACATCCAATAAATTTGTCTTGCTTAAAAAAAGAAGAGCGAACCAAAGCCTAGAAAAGTAGAAATAGTTAATAGCAGTTAAGGGTCAACCCTTTTTTGACACCTCTTGCATTTTAATTTTACTTAATGATTAAGGAAGTAATTATTAGTGTATTGATATTTTTTTCAAATTTTTAAAAAATATGTAAATACATTAAAAAAATATAAAAACAAAAAAAATAATTTTTTTTCTATTTTTTTATCATCATTTTAAAATATTTTAAAAAAATATAAAAAAATATCAATACACTAATAATCACTTCTTTAATCATTAAGTGAATTTAAAAAAAAAAAATCAAAATACATGAGGTGTCAAAAATAGGTGTCAAATGGAGTGGGCATAGTAGCATTACCCATAAATAAAATCAGGATTATGTTTAGAACAGGCTTTTGATATTTGAATGAGGATCTTATATGTTTGCATAATCTGTAAAAAATAATTGTTTGCATAATTTGGTATGTGAATGTGCAACTTGAAAGCACTGTAGGTTAGGACTGGTTGTGGAAGTTTTTGCATGTGATTAGGCAGATTTAACCAAATATCAGGTAATGTTAAGACGGTAAAAGATGTCTGCGCATGATCTTTTTTAGTGCACGACTATTCTCCATAGTTTCATAAGGTGATATGGCTAGGCACATATAGTTGCCATGCAGTAATCCTCTCTTTTTTTTTCTCCCTCTTTTGTGTGGATGTTAGCCTTTTGACCCCTTCTCTTCTGGATTATGCTTTTGGTCCCTTTATTTTATTGCTCTGCATGAAAGGGCTAAAATTTGGAACAATTATCATATTTAGATTATATATTGGGTTTCTTGGAATGTGCAATTCAGTTTGTTGCACATTCAACAATCCAAGTTACACAAAATGAATACACAATATGAATATTGAGATAGTCAAAGGAACTCATTCTCCGTAGTATTCCATGTCAAATCACTAACAGATGTCTGGCATTCTTAATATATTCTCCAGCACGAGGACGTGGATCCACTGCATCGTCCGGCAGTGTCCAACAAAGTAACTCTAGGCCTGGTGAGGCTAGGCGCAGCACTTGCATAAACTGCCAGCAAACTGGGCATTCTTCACGTGATTGCCCATCACATGTTTCAGGTTCCCGAAGTGCTCAGTATCGTGGAATGAACCCACAAACTGGTATGCGTGCTGAACTTTATTATTTTCCTCATAAATCTAAATATTCTTATAAAAAGTGGGGTTACCATTGTTGAGATTAGCAGTCAACGTAAAAGGGAACCAAAGAAGAATAATGAAATTTGAGAATTTAGCGTTTTGAAGGTTACAGCATCGGGTTTTTTGGGGCTCTTTTTTCTTTTTAGAGTCTGTTACATCACTGGGTTTCTTTTTATTCTTAAGGATTCAATATAACTTTGATGGCGATAATTACTGTTACATGAAAATCATTAAGATTCTCTCTCTCTCTCTCTCTCTCTCTCTCTCTCTCTCTCTCTCTGTGCCTGGCACAAGGATCTGGAGGTTGAATAAATAATTCCTTATTATTCTTTCAATGATGTAGGAGACTCTTCCATTCCTTGTAGCACATGTGGAACACCTTGCACTTTGCGAACAGCTAATACAGTAACCAACAGGGGGAGGAAGTTCTACTCATGCCCATCGCAGAATTGCAACTTTTTTGCGTATGTAACCTCATTAAATATCCTTTTTAATACATATCTAATTACATTAGAATAATTAGAGAGTGGCCTTTCCATAAAGATTATGACTTTTATCTTTTTCCAGTCAGCAACAGTTGGGGTTATAGGTATTTGATTCACAGATGTCCGACCATAAGGGAGTGTTGCCATAAGGCAAAAAGAACTTTGCCATAAAGATTGTCTTGATTTTGATAATATTTTCACTGACTTTAGTTACAGATGCAATTAGCTGGAGTTAGGATAAGCCTATCTTAAAGAGGAAGCCAAGTGAAACTTCCTAGCGTCCATAAGAAAATGACTTAATGGGACAAGCAGCTCTTAACAAATCTATTTACCCTTTTGTGGCAAAAAGAAATCTGCTTTTATGGAAAGCTTCATCCAAGGACCAGTTCATACTTATACATCGAGGTACCTGTTATGCAGGTGGGAAGATAACCTAAACAATGGCACTGGAGGAAGGAGTGCTCAACATGCTGGGATGAATGTCTCAGCATCTAATTCCAGTAGGAGTAGCGGCCGTGGCAGAGGTGGCCGTGGGGGAGCACATGCTGCTTCCACAACTTTTGTTTCAGCAACCGGTGATCCTATTTCTGGCAGAAGATGTTTTGTTTGTGGTGATCCATCACATTTTGCAAATGCCTGCCCAAATCGAGGTTATTGATGCTGTTAATATGGGGTACATTTTCTCATATATTAATGCATGTTTCAGCCATACTAGCATTGGTCTTTGTAAATAGAAGAATCGGCCTTGCTACACAATATTGAATATTCTGTGGTTCAAGTGATAGTAAGAATTTGGAGTACCAAGTTATATTCAATTTATTTTACTAAGTAAAATAATTTTATTGGATATATCATCCGAGTCACAAAAGGAGGGAGTGGGGAACCCCTCGAATCAACCAGACAACCAAGAAAGTGCAGGTAAAGATTATCTTGAACGACATTGGACGGTACATGTACATGATTAGATTCTCTATGCAAATGCCAAACACATAATGGATTTATGTCATTCATGCACGATCATATGTTTTGACAACTTTTTTAGTTGCTTTGGGTGTTTGGAACAAAGACCCAACTAATTCTTGAAGTGTACATGCTCTAGGAGAATGAGTTTTTTGCAAATACATTTCAGATAATTGAGAAAAAACTCGTAGTCCGATCAACCCAAAAGTAAATGGGAAGTTTGATAATATGAACTATAGCTATGTAACACCTCCATTCTCCACGATTAAAAATAAAATTACTTCTAGAAATTTTGGAGGAGTTGGAGTGCTACCATAGAATGTGACTTAAAAATATATATATTTTTTGCCTGAAGTGTCAAACACAAAAATTCCTTATAATAAATAGCTATTTGTATTAAAATATTGAAATTGTAATTGAGCACGCGAAAGTATTTATCATTTTTTTTAAAAAAAATTGTCATAAAAGTCAAAATTTAAGTTACTACTATGCCTCCCTGGACTAAGTTTTATCTTGTAATTCAATCTTCATAAATATTCTAACTTTGAGTGGCTTAAAAATACAACAATTAAAATGACTCGATAACTTATAAAGAAACCTATATAACATAAATGTACTTAAAATGTTTTTATAAAATATTTCATACTAAGATTTAAAATTGTCTGTTCATAAATATGCTAATGACATGCATGGGTTGAAAATGTTTCTGGTATATGATTTAAATTATCAAACTTATCTGGATTAACTTACTTATTTGATTGGTCAACATACTTAATTCAGTGTACGAGTTTGTGCACTGGCCTTGCATGTTGCGGGTGCAAGAGGGAGCTATTGATAGTATTTTGACATACTATGAAATATGGTGAACTACGTTTGAGTTTGTGTCTTGCACATCATCCTAAAATTGCATTGATACCATGTAGCTGAATGATTATCTGATTAAATTGATTGGTTTTTTTCTTGCACTTAATCTTATGAAAGCTTACGTGTCTTTATGCAATATAAGATGCATGAGAAGCAATAATACATACATAACTATAATATGTGGAATGAAACATAATGAATTACATGCTTGCAAAATATCATGACGTGTGGAATGTGAATATTGACGTTTAAAGAACTGACTTCAATAATAATACATATAATTAGCTAACATATGCTAATATTAATTCATGATCAAGCTACTTATCTTGTAGTGTTATTTCTTAAAACTTTCGACAAACAAAATTAATCATGTTGCGATAGAGGGATGGTGACAGTTTATGATTTTTTCCAAATAGTATACGGAAAGGAGATATTTATAGAGAGATTTAGGAGATGGTGTCTATGAGTTTGAGTTGGACTCAATCGCAATCATTTGAGAAGAGAGTTTGAAATTAAAAAATAATCTAGTAGTTCATCCAATGTAGAATTAATAGTGGCTGAGACTGCGTACGAGACTTCAATTAGTGATGATTTTAAATTAAAATATATTTCAAATAGTCAATCTTTAAATTCTAAAATAAGTCTAACTCATTCAATAAATAGTAAATAAAATTTAATCTAGTTATTGAGTCTAATTAAAACTCTTAATTAATCTTAGTAATTTATTACTCAAGAAACTATTCAATATGACTCATTAAATATAATTTAGATCTAGTAAAAACTATAAGTATTCCAACCTTAGTATTATCATGCTAGGTTGTTACAAGTTCTCTCGCTTCCTTTCTGGTTATGAATGACATGGTTTGCATTATCGCCATGTTGAAACCTTGTCTCGTTTGTTTTCACAATTCATCTAAACTCATCTCATCTCATCGTATTTCACTTAATTATTATAAATTTTTTAAATTTTCATACAAATAAAAAAAATAATTCAGATTTTTTCAAATTTCAAAATAAAAATAATATTGAAAAAAATTATTTTAATAATAATACTTTATGTAACTTTTAACTTTCATATTAATTTATCTCATTTGATCTCAAAAAACAAACGAGGAGAAGATAAACATGTGAGATGAGATTATTAGTTTGTTATGAAAAACCAATAAAACATTAGAATAAATTTATTATGGATCAATTGCTCCTAAACTATTTTAACACAATCCACCTCTGGACTGTATTAACAACCGTTCATATGGGGAATATAAGTTCATATTTTTGTTTTTAAAATAAAGTTCTTTGTTTTTGTATGAACTATTAGGGTCTTGGTTAGGGTCCCCTCCCACTAGCTACACTCATTATTTACATTAAACTATACTGATATTTGCAAAAAAAAAAAAAAAAAAGACTATATGATCACAGACTATAATCAATGTGCTAAGAATTGCACGGGTTTAGACATGAGGCGATCATGCATATGATCTGGACAAACCGACCTTCCAAATAAACACATCTCAGTCAAGAGTTTAACCCATGAAAAGGCAAATTTTCTGTTCCACCAGTCTCCGTCAAGTAGTCAATACCCTCTTTTTTATTTTTATAATCAAAACCAAAGTTGTCAATATATATGTATATATACATTTTTTTTATTCAGTAGCAGTCAATGTCATATTCTTCAACACTAGTATGTCACGCAATTTAAGAACCAAGTTGATAATGACTGCCAATAAGTCATTATATTCTATACTTTGTTTCAACTAACGTTATATACGTGCCTATTTAATCAACCAAGATAACGAGGCTATCCGCCACTTGTTAAAACCAATGCATTAATACAGGGCTCCGTTTAAAAAAAAAAAAAAAAAATGCATGAGTAGAGGATATCAAGATTGACATGGTCAATTATAACACTAATTTCAAATCCACTGACGATTTCTTTAAAGAAAACAGGGTTAAAATATGTTTATTTCCTTGTGTTCTTAATCAAGAGGACTCATTATTCTTCTAATTTATATGATTTTTCTTGATGAAGTGTTAAATTCATCAGTTTTGATTGCTTTTGAAGTTATCATAATGAGATTTTCGTGGGAAGAGTATTATTAAAGTAGCCATTAAATACAATGGATGTAGTGGTATAAGAATGTGTATTTTTTTTTTGGAGTACATAAGTGAGGCACAATAAATTTAAAAAAATGATTAAATGGAGGATTTATACGAAAAAAAAAATAATTTTTTAATTGTAAATCAGTACACTCTTTTTCAAAATAATTGTATAACACTTGTATATTTTATAACTGTATCTAGTATTATTTCTTTTTTAACTTTATGTATTGTACCATTTTTTTTTTCTTTCCTTCTTTTTTGAGAAAATAAGATTCTTGCCACAACAAAATCATGTATTTACATATCGATCTATATAAGTAGCAAAATTTCCTTTTATATAGTTTTCCGTAGCAAATGAATAATGTAAGAAGAGAAAGAAATATGCGTTCAAACAAACAAAAAAAAAAAACAGAAAAGAGGAAACCGTTGTGTCATCAAATCTAAAACATTAAAAAAGAAACAGAAATAATAAAAATGATCCACAATGAACTACAAATAAGAAAAGTTGTCAATGACAAGCGTGAAGATCAATAATTATCTCTCTTTATCCACACACACGTATGTAAATGTATGTGTGATAATTTTAAAAAATAAGAACTGTATTTGCGTGACGAGTAAAATAATTATTGGATATATTTTACTAGAAATAAAAATAAAATCTCATGTGTTTTTCTTAAGTGAAACTCTTAATTAGTTTAAGAAGAAATGGTATTTTCAATTTAGAGTGTACAAACTTCAAGTATTCTCTTTAAAAAAAATGAATAAATTTTGAATCCATATAAAAAATCATATTTTTTAATCATAAATTCTATTTTTTTTAATTTTTTTTTAATGAATAAGCAAAACTTGCATACTCATAAATTATATCTAACATTTCTTTTAGTTTAAACATAAATAACAATTATACAAGGAAAGGTAAAATAAAGTCACGGGCATACTTTCTGTGCTATCAGTACTGATAGGGCTTTACGGATGTAGAAAGGCTGCCAATCCAGCGCAATACAAATTATATAATTTCTATATATAAATTCATACTTTCACCTTTAAAAGTGTTGCCCCTTTCGTAACATGTCCAATAAACTAAATAGTTGTCATTTTCATCCTAATCTAAACTATAATTTGTTCTCATTGAATTTCAACGGTTAGATGTATAATAAATAAATAAATAAATAAATGATGTACTGGCATGATTTAAAAGATTGAGTCTTAAAGAAGGGAAGAATTTATAACGAGTTTTAGTTTCAGAATAAAAGGTGACAACTTTATTTTTTGTAATCATATTATAAATGAAGATTGAGAAATGATATTTGTAGTTGTGGATTGCGTAAGCATCTTGCAATTACCTAGAAATATTTATTTTTCATAACAATTTCGGGCCTCGTGATCAAGATTTGGGAGGGTAGAGTGTATTTTTAACATAATTGATATTTGGAGTTAAAAATAATTATTTTAGCTTGTAAAATGTCTTCATTTGGACCTTAATTTTCATGCTGCTGCTTATAATATTAACATATGACATCATAATTTAATATATGATCTACTACATATGTTTATTAATTTTGGGAGGAATTGAAGGTTGATCTAACTATATATGGGGGCCAATGGGTGGTGATTCTATGAAGAAGGTTTCTTCAGCAATCACTTGTTGCGTGCAGAAAGGCCTTGTGTAAATGGAGCAGAAATTCATGAGTTGCTGAAAGAGAGAGGGCCATGAAAAGAAAGCTGAACAACTAAAGTGTCTCCAAGATAGTGAAGAACCAAAAAATATAGAAGAAATTAAGAAGTTGAAAGGGGGGTTGGGCATTCTGTTAGACTAAGATAATGTATGGTGGAAACAAAGAGTAAAGAGGCATTGGCTGCAACAAGGGGATATAAATACAAAAAATTTCTATGCATGTGCAAATCAGACAAGGAAGAAAAATTTGATAACTAAGATTGTTGACTCACAGGGGAAGGAGGAAAAAAAAGAAGAGGGTGAGGTGGATGAGGCTTTCTGGAACCATTTTCCTGAGATATATGGTTCATCACATCCTTTAGCAACTAAATTATATGAGTGTGTAATGGCCACTGAAAAAAGGAATATAGCAGAGGAAATGATGGTGGGATTGGAGATAGAATTTAAAGGTGGCTTTAAAATCGATGTCAGCTTTTAAATCCCCTAACCCAAATATATGGTTTTGGAGCAGAGTTTTATCAAAGCCACTGGGGAATAGTAGGAAAGGAGACATGCAGACTGCAGTGCCATTATAGATTTTCTAAAAGAATGTGAAATCAGACAAGGAGTTAACCAAACATATATAGCTCTGATATCAAAGATGAAGGCCCAAATCTGTGAAGGAGTTTAGACCATTTAGTTTATGCAACATGTTATATAAATTAATCTCCAAGGTGATGATGGCTAACAGAAATTAAAAAAAAAAAAAAAGTGTTGCCTGAGATTATCTCCTCAAACTAAACTGCATGCATTCTTGGCAGGCGGATCATAAACAATATAATGATTGCATATGAAATGTTAGATACCATGAAGACAAAGTAGAACTGGAGGGTAGGAAGTATGGTCATTAAATTGGATATGTACAAGACCTATGATAGGATGAAGTGTCCTTTTCTTGAGGCAATGATGAGAAGATCAGGGTTTGGTGAAAAAATAGTGAGTCTGGTCATGAAATGTGTCTCGACTGTGAGCTATAATTTGTAGGTGAATGGAGAACCTGAAAAGGTTGTTGTTCCTTCAAAGGACTAAGGCAAAGAGATTCTCTATCTCCTTACCTATTTATAATTTGTGCTAAGGGCCATAGCCAACTCGTGATTAAATAAGAGAGTATGGGAGTTATAAGGGCGACTGCAGCAGTTAGAGAAGGGACTAGGCTAAACTACCTTTTATTTGTTAACAATTGTATGATTTTTTACAGAGCAATGGTAGAAGAATGGAAAAGTGTCTGCTCAATTTTGGGGTGTATATGAAAGAACTTCTGGCCAAGTGCTAAACAAACAGAAGACATCGATATTTTGAGTTGTGTAGTAGTGTGTGATGGTTATGAGAAGTACTTGGGTCTTTATACTGTAGTAGGCAAGTCAAAGAGTATAATGTTTTTCAAAGCATTAAAGAGAGGTTGTGGCTCAAAATTCAAAAATGGAAAAATAATTTCCTGTCTAAAGTTAAGAAGGAAGTGCCTTTTTAAAGTAGTCCCTCATGCAACTCCCACATACAAAATGGGTGTATTTAGATTGCCTAAGAAGTTTTGTAGTCATTGAAAACTTACTAGCTAGGTTCTGGTGGAGTCAAAATTAGAAGGATAGAGGTATCTATTGGAAAAAGTGGAGCAGGTTGGGAGCAAGAAAGGCGGATAATGTATTGGGATTTAGAGAGAGAGAATGTTTTAATAGTGCCATACTGGCCAAGCAAGAGTAGAGGATGCAGAAAGAGTCACAATCACTTGTTGCAAGCATATACAAGGAGAAATACTTCAAGAATTCCCAACCGTGGGAAGCCAAGTTGGTTAATTCACCATTATTCATTTGGAGAAGTATTTGGTCAACATTGGATGTGGTGAGGGAGGGCGCTGCATCGGGAGTGAGGAATGGTGAAGGAATACAAATTTAGGGACAGAAGTGGCTACCAAATAGGGGTGTAAAAAGACCGAACCGAACCGACGGACCGGACCGGACCGGTTGTCCCGGACCGGGACCGGACCGGTTGTCCCGGACCGGGACCGGACCGGACCGGTTGGAATCCGGTCCGGTCCGGTCCAAAAAATGTATGAACCGGAAAATTCCGGTCCGGTCCGGTCCAGGGAGTTCATTCCCCTGGACCGGACCGGACCGGACCGGACCGAATCCATAGTGTTTTTTTTTTTTTTTTTAAATTTTGATTTTTAAATATATGTATATATAAATAATAATATATAAATATTAATATTAATATTAATATATATTAACATATTAATATATAATATATACTCTTATAATATTAACATATTATGATTTATAGCAGACTAGTAGTTGACTAGTTATAGTATAAAAATATAAATTATAGTATATTTAGATAAAGTATTAGTAATAACTTATAAGTAATAAGTATATTATTATTTACTATATTATTACTAATTTATTACTATTTACTAACATATAAATATATAATATATTAATATAAATTGTAATAGTGTTATTACTAATTAGTTATAATTTATTAACATATACTAATGTAATAGTATTATTAGACTATTAGATTATTAGACTATTAGTTATAGTTTACTAACATATTTAATATTTAATATTAACTAACATATTAATATATAATATATACTCTTATAATATTAACATATAAATAATAAGTGTATTATTATTATTTAATATATTATTACTAATTTATCACTATTTACTAATATATAAATATATAATATACTAATGTAAATTGTAATAGTGTTATTACTTATTAGTTATAGTTTATTAACATATACTAATGTAATAGTATTATTAGACTATTAGTTATAGTTTACTAACATACTTAATATTTAATATTAACTAACATATTAATATATAATATATACTCTTATAATAATATTAACATATAAATAATAAGTGTATTATTATTATTTAATATATTATTACTAATTTATCACTATTTACTAACATATAAATATATAATATACTAATGTAAATTGTAATAATGTTATTATTTATTAGTTATAGTTTATTAACATATACTAATGTAATAGTGTTATTAGACTATTTGACTATTAGTTATAATTTACTAACATACTTAATATATAATATATACTAACATATTAATATATAATATATACTTTTATAATATTAACATATTATAATTTATAGTAGTTAAATTTGGGCCAAAAAAATATTTGATCATTGTAGAATTTTAGATTAAATTTAGTCCATTAAATCATATGGGGCACCCCTGGACCGGACCGGACCGCCCCTGGACCGAATTGGACCGGACCGGTATGGACCGAACTCCTGTTCGGTCCGGTCCAGGGTGAGAGAATTCTTGGACCGAATGGAATCGGTCCACAAATTTCCCGGACCGGACCGGACCATTTACACCCCTACTACCAAATGCTGACCTGATAGGTCTGTTCATCCGGGCCGGATTGTACCCGGCCCGGTTTGAAATTTTAATATATTTCTTAATATTTAAATTTTTTATATTTTTTAAATTGAAGAAAATTTTAAATCCGGATTTCAAATTTGAGAATCCAGAATCCGGATGAACACCCCTAACTAACCAGATAGTAATATTAAACTATATTAACTTTATAATATTTTTTATTTAATTTTTTTCTTTTTTAATTTTGAAAATATAAAAAATACTCAACTCAAATTATCTCATTACTATTTATAACTATCTTATTACTATTTACAAAATTTTCATCTCATCTCACTCTCCAAACGAACTTGAATATATGAAAAATAGTCAAGCCAATCTGATGCCACTGTCAATAGGTATTTTAATAATTATTTTATTTTTTAATTGCATTCACGATTTAATTATAAAATGGTTTAAACGTAATCTTCTTTTGATTATTAATTATGATAAATTAGAGATATAGAAAAAGACAAAATGTTATAGAGAAAAACAAAAAGTCAAAAACTCAAAGGATTCCCGTCTTTTTAATATTTCAAATTATTTAATATATATTAACACAAGAAGACATTATTATACATAGAAGTTCAATGACACAATCTTATTTATTCTTCTACTTGGATTTGATTATCATAAGTCAAAACCACGTGCTTCTTTTATATATAGGGTTATTATTATTATTATTATTGAGTCAATATATAGGGGGTTTAGATGGCATGAAAACTCATCCAAAGGACATCACTAGTGTGTCTCAAGACATAAGCCCTGAGGTCGACTAAAAGTCTAAAACCATCTTTGATGAACTATGGCCTCCAAAATTATATTATTCTAATGACATTTAAGGATTAAAACTATGTTTTTCTTTTTTAGAAATATTTTAATTATCAAGAAATTTTATAAAAATAAATTTATAAATTAACATAATTTAATACATTAAATTATAAAATTATTTTTATTATAAAATAAATCTATCATATTATATAAAAATATATTAGCTTTAAGTTTTAGGACTTCTCTTTTGTTTTTATTTTCAAAAGATGAAATGGTTGATCTCTACAAATTTTTCATTTTACCGTAGTTATTGAGAGAGAGAAGAGTAATAGTAAATACACAATTCTTCATATAATCATTTTGCCAATTATATTTTAAAATAAGAGAAATTTGAAAAATACTTATAATTTAATAATTTTTTTATTATAAAACATATATTATTCAAAACAGTGAAATTAAAATGGTCATGTAAAGAGTATCATTTTATTTAAATTTGAAGATGAGATAAGTTAATTTATATTTTAATATTATTATTATTTAAATGTATATTAGGATTTAAAAAATGTGTATAGAAATTTATATTTTATATAAAAAATTTAAAAAATATAATAATAAAATAAAAATTTATTAAAATAAATTAAGATAAATCTCGAATACAAATGGACTATGTGTGTGAGGTAAATGCCAGTTTTACTGAAAGAAAATAAGAGGGGCAACACCGGATCATTCTTCCCCCAAGAGACAGACAGTTTCTTGTTCATGTTCATATTCGCATTGGTCGTGTTTCCCACTTTTTCCTCGGTTCCCAGTTCCCAACGCAAAGATGCTTTATTTTACCGGGAACCATAACCAACCACATTTCTTCTCCACTACGCACACCTAATATCACAACGGACATAGAGGGAGAGACTGAGAGAGAGAATAAAGAAGACGACGTTTTTCTGACCGGTAGCAGATGAGCTTCACCGGAGACCTTCCCTTCAGTGAGTCAGAAGACGCCGACGGTGGCCGCACCGTGCTGGTTGGGGTGAAGTTGGACGCTCCGAGCCGTGAATTGCTGACGTGGGCTCTGGTCAAGGTGGCCCATCCCGGTGACCATGTCATTGCCCTTCACGTCCTAAAAACTCGAACCGGTAACTCTCCCTCTCTCTCTCTCTCTCTCTCTCTCTCTCTGTGCGAGTTTTCTTGGGTTTGATTGGATAGGATTGTAATTTGTGGGGTTTTTCTTATGATGGTTGTTTCGGTTGTAGAGGGCACGTCGTCACTTATCTCGCTCGTGAAGACTTTTGATTCTGTGCTCTCTGTATATCAAGGCTTCTGCAACTTAAAGCAGGTCCCATTCCACTCTCAGACTGCTAAATTTTTTTACTTATTTTTTGTCAAATCCTTCCATTTCCGTGTTTGGTTGTCGAGAGAACGCAGTACAGAAGTTCAATAGGATTTCTCTGTAAACATACAGATGCCTCTTTGTTTTATTATTGTTTGGATTTTGGATTTTGGATTTTGGATTTTTATTCAATGGAGTTGACAATGCTTAATTGCGTCGAATGCGCAGGTTGATCTGAAGTTGAAGGTCTGTAGAGGCTCAAAGGTCCGGAAAGTGCTTGTCAAGGAAGCGCAATCGTGCGGTGAGGCTACGGTGGTTCTGGGAACTTCTAAAACACATCACACAATCCGGTCATCGGCCTACGTTGCTAAGTACTGTGCCAGAAAATTGTCCAAATATTTCTCCGTGTTCGCCGTCGACAATGGCAAAGTTCTGTTCCAAAGAGTGTCAACTTCTACCAATTCCAATAAACCGCAAGGTTGTAATTTACAAATTTACTAGTATTTTGAGTCAAGACTACTGGTCTTATATTTTCCGTTTCACGTTATTCGAAATCAATTGCTTTATATGCTTAGTTTAGTTTTTCTTCCGGTGGAAGTAGTAATTTACGAAGAACAAGAGAAATGCAGATGAACTAAATGATGCGATGATGGTGCAGGGCGAGCGAATTTGGATGATGGTCACTGTTTGGAAAAACCCAGCTCGGTTTTGACGAAGGCCCTGATGAAGAATTGCTCGAGTTGTACACCGGATGCCGGATTGCCGGAGAATTGTGGAACCCAATCTACGGAGGAGCTATCTGGAGATGGTGACGAAGACAATTCGTTGGCTTTGGTACCATATAGATCATCCGAGGCTAATATAGATTCTGGATATGTTGTGATTCAAGACTCACCGGAGTGGAAATCCAGGTGGTCAATTCTTCGAGGGGTGTTTCTACCCAAGCGGCAACATGTGGAGAAATCTGTAAAAAGGACTTCTGTGCTTCATTGGTTGTTGAGATTACCAAGCTGGCAGTCTTCAGCTGTGGTGTATCCTGATCAGAGGAGGAGTAATTTTGATCAGGATGATGATTATTGTTCCTCGCTTGATGAAGAGAGCGGGGTGATGGTACCATTCGGATCTGCTGCTGTGTGTCCTCCTCTTTCCCCTTTAAATGGCTTTGGTAGTCTTCCTAATGAATTACTGGGTTTACGTGAGAAATACTCATCCAGCTGCAGGTTGTTTACCTACCAGGAACTCTTGTCGGCAACCTCTAATTTCATGCCCGGTTTGTATGCTTTCCTTAATTTCATTGGTCAGGTTTCAAGTTTCCATCAAAGCGTTGAGTTTCTCTGATGAAGTCTGATTTTTGATTTTCAGAGAATATGGTTGGCAAAGGTGGTAGTAGTCATGTTTACAAAGGATGTCTTTCTGATGGCAAGGAGTTGGCAGTTAAAGTGTTGAAGCGATCTCAAGATGTGCTAAAAGAGTTCGTTCAAGAAATTGAGATCATCACAACTTTATATCATAAGAACGTAATCTCTCTTTTTGGGTTCTGTTTTGAGGACAATAATTTGCTATTGGTCTATGATTTTCTTTCAAGAGGAAGCCTAGAAGAAAATCTCCACGGTAAACCACTCATTGAGTTCATCTGCTTGGAACAAGAGAAATTATTGTGCTGTTCTCCCCATACATACATGCATACACACACACACACACCATCCTTTTTAACACATACTCTCTGACTCTGATTAAGGTAACAAGAAGGGTGGAAAAGTATTCGGTTGGCAAGAGAGATACAATGTGGCTATCGGAGTTGCTGAGGCATTGGATTTTTTACACAACGGCTGTGTGGAACCTGTGATCCACAGGGATGTGAAATCCTCAAACATCCTTCTTTCTATGGATTTTGAGGCACAGGTACTTTTAAATCTGTACCTTTCAATTTCTGCGACATTATATGAATCTTTCTCTGCTCATTTCCTTTCATCATGCCTCCTCAGCTCTCAGATTTTGGACTTTCTAGTCGATCTATGGCTACGTCCAGTATTACATGCATTGATGTTGCAGGAACATTTGGGTAAGTTATCTGTTCTCTAGTCGGGCGCTTTCTCTTATTTTATATACTTTGTCAACACTCACTTTTGTGGCAGTTACTTAGCTCCAGAATATTTCATGCATGGAAAAGTGAGTGACAAAATTGATGTTTATGCATTTGGCATCGTACTTCTTGAGCTTCTTTCCGGTAGAAAGCCTATTGACAGTACACATCCAAAGGGCCAGGAGAGCCTTGTAATGTGGGTAAGTTCTTCCCCAATTGAAAACTTTGTTTTATAGAGTATATGCTGTTAATCATGCTTCTGAATGTAGAGCTCCACTTTTTAAACAAGCTCATCTAAAAATTTTACCTTGCCCTTTAATTCAAAATTACCTATTGGGTCATGTTAAATGATGTGGAATCCAGGCAAAGCCGATTTTGGACAGTGGGAAGGTTTCCCAATTGCTAGATCCAAGCTTGGGAGGCGACTATGACCATGATCAGATTGAGAGGATGGTATTGGCTGCAACCCTTTGCATTAGACGTGAGCCTAGATTACGGCCTCAGATAAGCCTTGTAAGTTTTCAAGACTGAAAATTCCCATTCCGATCAGTACTTTCATATCGAAATGCTCTGAATCTTTCTATTTAATCATCAATGTTTTTTTTTTCACCACAGGTTTTGAAGCTTCTTCAGGGTGATGAGGAAGTGATGAGGCTGGCAGAGCAGCAACTTTGTTCATCAGAAGTCGATGCCTTAGATGGGGAAACATTTTCTACTAACATCCAATCCCATCTTAATGTTGCATTGCTAGACATAGAGGATGAGTTGCTTTCTATTGGTAGCAGCGAGCAGAGCATTTCATTAGACGACTATCTGCAAGCGAGATAGGGGCAGCCGTCAAGCTTTGAGTAAAGCTTATCAGCAGAGGAATGCAACCATGCAAGGAGAATTGTCCTTTTTGTGTGTCTTTTTGTTTTCTCTTTACCCTTTTGTATATGCTGTAGTGTTCTGTATATCCAATATTTATAGTTCAGCAAGACTGGGTCTTGGTAGAGGAGGGAGGTTGTTTGCAAATTGCTCCCCATCTGTACTTTGCAGTCATGTCCCAGTCTTTGTTTCTTAGGTTGCTTTTGTATTGAAACTTTTGGGTCTGTATTTACTATTTCCTTAGGTTTTTTAATATGAACTTCTCATTGCCTCTCACTGTTGTTTTCAATAGACAAGGAAGATAAGGCTTTCCGCAGTGTTTTTACTGTTTCTTCACGGATTACTTTTTGGATGTTCCTTTTTCATTGATGTCCCTTAAAGTGGATGATACTCAGGAACTCTTTATTCATTCCGTATGCTTTTCCACCTCCCCTTATGATCTCCTTTTTGGGATTCTTTCCTTGGAATGTATTTTGGAGTTAAAAGGCCTAGTAGTAGTACTAAAAGGTGGTCATGTTGGCATGATTATCCGTCATAAATGATCCTGATTTTGCGAAACAATTTATATTTTACCATATCTCGTATTTCCCATCAGGATTCTACACAAAAAGTAAAGGTGTGGGACTCAATATCAATCGTTAATTCATTCTTAAGCTTTAAATATAGATATCCACATTTTGTCCAGAAATCTACAAATTCAGTTCTTGGACAAATAGTTGTTGTTTGGGATATATAATATTTATCCAATAACTGCAGTTGTTAAGTCTTAACCTGCAGTTATTGGATAAATATTATATGTATAGAAGGATAGATCGTCCTTAACTGCAGCTTCTTGACATTCAATGAGAGGATTTGTGTGTATCTCAGCAACAACACACATTTAGTTCTATCTCCCTCTTGTTTAACACACAATCAAAAAGCCTGCAAATATTTTATAAAAGCACTCACAACTACTGAGAGATTTGTAAACCTATTCGTAAAAGAGTGGTGCTAGGCCGCCCAGCAATGACCGCTGGCTGTGCTCCATAAGCCAAATCTCATTTCTCATTTTTGTTTTCATTTTTCTATTCACATTTTTTAATATACTAATATGTTTTTAAAAAATATAAAAAATACTAATTCACTAATAGTCATTTCTTTAATCAATATTTAAAATAATAAAAATTATATATATATATATACTAACGGTCAAAACGAGGAAGCAAAATAGAGGCATAGTAGCATTATTATTCATGAAACTACTGCTCAAATATGATCAATCAGTAAATTTAGATTTGAACAATTCATCAATTCCATATCAAACAGCATTTGTGGTATGTTAAAAAATTAAACAAATAGTTGTCATTCGCAAGGTAATGACAAACACATGGCAATATTGAAGTAAAAAAAAAAAACTCTTTAACGTCATTCAATTCAACACTTGGAGGCTTTAAATCATGTGCACATATGGTCAATGGATAGTAACCTCTTCATTGTGCAAGTATTCCGTATACAAAACATAAGCTTTGATCTCACCCAATCCCACAAAATACAGAACGACTACTTCCTTTCAGAAGTTTCCATTTGTTTAAACAGAAATTATGACCTATACATTCAAAACTGCTTGAAATTCCCCACTTAAATCATCCAAATCAATAACTTTGTTTTCAGTTCTTTCTGCTTCACTAATTTTATAGAGCTCTGAATTTAGTTCAGCAATCTGCTTCCGTAACTTTTCTCCCTTATCTGGTAACCTGGCAACCATGGCCTAGAAAACAAAAAAGAATAACCAAATAATTGACCCAACAGTAAAAGGAAAAATAAAAGAAAAATCTGAGATAATTACTTCTAATCAAGAATAGATCATATCATTCAAAAATGACTCGACCTTTTATAGTTTAATATGACCCCCAACTAAATTCAAAAGACCCACAATGTTTGTTGGATGGCAATGGACAATGGTCAAGATTTGTCAGTTAACTTCTCTGCGGTGTTACCTTTTTTTTCCCTTATAAGTAGTTCTCAATTGTTACTTAGAGGGAAGTGGTATGTTACATGGACTGTAATCTGTATTCAGCTCAGAAGTTTGGCCAGGACCTAAGAGTTTTGCAAAAATTAACTTTTAATGTAAAAATAATAAAGGTTAGTATTCTAAGCTATGTATAAAAACTGACGAGTGAAAGGACGAGATATCCCAAATATTTAACATTGTTAGTAATCCTAAGCTAACCCTCTTTACATGAACAGCTTGCAAGCTTCAAGCTTCTCTGGAAGCAGAATTGCCTGTGACTGAAGCATTTATCAACCAATTAGGTTAGTTTGGCAGGCTTCTAAATTTTCAAAATACCAGAAGCTCCAGCTGCCTTTAAAAACTATGCTTGGACTACTCAAAAGGCACCTAATAATGATTCAAAAATATTTTTTTTTATAAGTATAATGACAAAAATATGAAGCTGCTTAAAAAAATGGTGACAAGCTGAAGCACCATCTGGTCTCTGAAAGGCTAAATGTGTCAGCTTCTGTTTCTCATAAGCTGAAATAAACTCAAAAACATCCCCACCAAACGAGGCCAAAAATCATAATTATTTCCTAAGCCAGAAAGAAGAGATACCTTATTTGCAAGAATTTGAGATAAACGATTAATTTTGTCTTTAATTTGAAGTCCTGTTGGTTCACCCACGATGTTAGGGGAAGAACTCTTCTTATTCAAGTTTACATCCTTTGGATTGAAAGCATACTCTGCAGCCCTGCCAAAAGGAAAGGAAAGTTTGATCACTGGCACAAATATATTCAGAAGATAAAAGATGAAATTCAATGTGAATTGCATGATAGATTCTTAATAATTTTTTGAGACCATACCTATCAACAATGTGTTCATGTGAAGAACTTGATCGTGAAGATCCCACAAATGCAGGCCCTTTTCTGCTGTACCGAAAGTAAAATAAAATGTCAGAATGAAAGCAAATCAAAATAGATAGTCCTCCATACACTTCAATAACAATTTTCTTCAGCAATAACTCTTTCACAATTTTTAATCTCTCTTCTTTCCTCTGGAAGCAACCAGACAGACACCTGCTTTTGATTACACATGTAGACCACCCAAAAAATCTATATAGGGGAACCAGAAAAGGAATGCAAAAGATCTAAAATCTGGAGAACTGTAACACAGCATTAAGGGTCTGAAAACGTTGATGGTTGAACATTTAAAAAGGAAGAGAACCATAACTTTGTAAGCAATTTGTTTGTTACCTGAATTCTTCTCCTGACAAAGAATTACTGCTTCCCAGTTACAATCACTAGTGAGTGGAATATGTAAAGGGAACTATAATGACATCACGTAATAAAGAGAACTCAATTGCTGCTAGATCAAGCACTAAGGCTGAGTTCAGAGCCAATAATAAGAGAATTATTGGGGTCAAAGACAACTAAAAGTGGTCCGCTATAACTCCAAAGCTCGCATGAGATTTTTCAAAGTGATGATCAATGTTCCTTGTAACCAAGTCCAACGAGAGAGCACCAAACCAAGCATATGTTTTGTCAAAGACAATGGCAACCAGAGATTTCTTTACAACCTTAAAACAATTGGACTTACGTCCTCCCTGAGGACTTGTCGTTAGGCCTACGGTTCTGCACTGGTCAGGTCAAGTATTCAGATTCAAGTAAAGAGCAAGGCTTTGGGCCCCTACACGAGGACTGGGAACCCGACTCCCGCCAATACTCACCGAGGGTGGGGCTGTTCCTTAGGGTGGGTTAGGAAAAACCCAGGTAATGTTGAATTGAAAAAGGATAACTTTCAATTGGATATAGAAAAATGCCTTTTTTTTCCTTTGATACTGGTCCCGTAAACATGGAGCAACCACGGTGAAAATGGGCAGCCGCTACAAGACGATCTGCTACCCTATTTCCTTGAAAGAAGGTGCCCTTTTTGAGATAAGCAGGTGGGTTGGGCCAAGGGGCGAAGGATCAAGCGCTTTGAGCTTTGCAACCAGCCTTTCCGTTATCATTGTCAAGAAACTGGTATTTTTTGTGAATAGCCAAATGAATTGGCCTTCTGTTTTCTGTATATTCATAGACTTTACAAGTGTGCTATACATGGAAAGAAATCCGTATGATTCTAGCCTATACATGGAGATTATATTCTAGCAAATTTGTATACTAACTGTACAAGAATAAATCAAATAAGGAAAGAATAATAATAGAAAATAATAGAAGTCTGTTGACAATCATTGCCATATTTTGGGGTAAACTGTTGAGTTTTTGGTATTTTTCTGTAATGCTGGATTACTCATAATTTTGATTCAAACTAATATAAATTATATATTATGTAAGAGCAGACCTTCATTTGTGTTTCCTCCTTTCTGGCTATCATTCCTCTCTTTTACTTTTTCCTTCTCCCTTTTAGTCTTCCTCCTTTCTCTAATTACTAATATTTGACTTGCAAAACCCAACTATTATTCTTTTAGCATGTCATCGTAGGACCATGCAATATAGGCATCAAAATGATAGCAGCAAAACTTTACAGCAGTAAATCTATATAGTAATTATCTTCATCTTTGTCTTGTAATGGTCCAAAGGACATTACCGAAAAACTAAGCAATAAGAATTAAAAAGAATAAAAAAAGAAAGCAGGCAATCAACTAGAAGGTGACAAAAACCAAAAGGGAATCACCTAATCACTTCCTCATCTTCCTGTATAACTTGAACAGGTGCTGTCTTGGAGTAAAGCAAACTGTGGTGACTAACTCCTGCGATACCTTGAGTTTCCAAAAACCCAACGTGGGCTTTTAAATAGGCATCCCTACAAGATCAGGAGAATATTCATTCAGTTAACATATATCCAAAGTTGACCTCGTGATGATTATACAAATAATCAAGCCCAACAACCACAGAATTTTCACAATTAATGTATGTGAACAATCATGGTATGGTTTTGTGTTGCCTTCCTAAGTCTTATCAAACAAAAGGTTTTGAGAAAGACAATTATTTATAACTTCATGGAGGTTTCAATCTCTCTTTAGCCTCCCACTTATGCATAGGTACCATCTTCACAATTTCGGTTCAACCTTTTAGGCCCCAGAATTCCAGTCACCCTAAGGCTTATCTTTCCACCATTGGTTTTTTCAGTCTCCATCATTTGAACATGCATGCACATTGTAAAAATTTCACATGTAATTGGATCCCTAGAAACTCATCAAAATCTGAAAGGTATGCCTTTGCTATGATTACTAATTTCCCCCTCCCCTACCCACATCCCAAGATGTGCTATGGTTACTTAACTTTGATATTGTACCCATCATTGGAAACATACCATTCAGTCAATTCTGTAGATATCACTGAAACTTTTTAAAAATATGGGAACTAACTTGACACAAAATGTTCAAGGGACAATTGAAGTTTGGGTATATGTTCAAATAGGAAATATATACTTTATGACTTTTGTTATTATAATTGAAACTATCAGACGTAAAGTGTGTTGTTTTAAACCTTGAGATCTTATTACAAAGTGTTGAATTGTCATGGTGACATTGCTTTTCCTTGGAAATGTATCTGAAAACCAAAAGTCCCCTCTAAAGTAGCTTTTTTCTGCCAGTTGGTTTCTCTTGAAAAAAATCTTAACCACTGATAATCTGAGGAAAAAATGGCTCTTCATTACTGATTGGTGATATATGTACAAAAAAAATGGCAAATCCATCAATCATCTCTTCCTTCATTGTGACGGTTTCAGCCTTATGGATTGAGATATTTAGTAAGATTAACATTGCCTGGGTTATGCCATTAAATGTGGTAGATTTCTTGGCAAGCTGGAATGGCTCACGGAAGTAATGCAGATTTTTGGAGGGTGGTCCCTTTGTGTTTATTTTGGTGTTTATGATCCGAGAGAAATGAGAGATGTTTTAATGAGTGTAAACATTCTTTGGGGGATTTTAGAGTCTTTTTCCATAATTCTCTTAGTTTTTGGATGCATAATCTTGTAAGGCACGGGTTTTCTTGTAATCTTTTGTCTTAACTTTCTCTTCTTCTAGTTTGTATCTAGGTTTTCATCTTGTACATTTCCTGTATACTTGATTTTTGCCTATTTACTAGAATAAAATTTCTCATTTCCTATCAAAAAAATAATAAATTAAAAAAATATATTCTTGTTTTTTTGATAAATAAAATTGTATTAATAATCAAAAGAATGGGCAAACGCCAGCTACAACGATCTAGTACATTTGAGACTAGAAAAGCAATTTAAGCCACAAAAACTATCTGCTTATTACATTAGAAGTTAGAAAAGTATGAAGGTCCATGCCATTACACGCAGCAATGGACCATGTACAAAGAGTACTAAAAAAAAAGGCAGTCAATTCCTCTAAAGATCTTTCCTTGTCTTCAAATGTCCGGTCGTTGCACTCCATCCAAAGACACCACATAATGCAAATGGTGATCATTTTCCATATAGCTTTTATCTGTCTCGTGCCTCGAATTGATTTCCAACTTGCCATTGTTACTTCCACGGTTTCTGGCATAACCCATGCAAGATTTAATCTGACAAAAACCTCATTCCATAGCATCTTTGCAATGTCACAGTACAGGAGGAGATGGTTCACCAACTCACCCCCGTTATGACACATATAACACCAATTTGCTATGATAATCTCCCTTCTTCTTAGGTTATCCGTTGTGAGGATCTTACCCAACGCTGCTATCCACACGAAAAAAGCCGCTTTCGAGGGTGCCTTACTACTCCATATCTTCCTCCAGGGAAATTGGGTACCAGATGTGTTAGAGAGGGCCTTATGAAAAGAACAGATTGTGAAATACCCTCTCCTCACAGGGATCCACCACAATCCATCTATGGTCCAAATGTTAAGTCTTTGAGAATAGATGAGTCTGTAGAAATCTACAATTATGTTTACTTCCCAATCTTGTGCTGCTCTAATGAAATTAACGTTCCATAGAATCCTCCCCCCTTCAAAATCCACCAACTCCGCCAGAGTGGCGTCCTTGTCTCTCGCAATCTAATAAATAGGTGGAAACAACTCCTTGAGTGCCCTATTTCCAATCCAGACATCCTTCCAAAATCTAATTTTGTTTCCATTGCCTAGGATGAGTCTTGTGTGCCACTTGAAAGTCCCCCACCCCAACAACCCCCTTTACTTCATTAGTGCTCCATCCCCCCAACATACTGCCGTATTTGTGCTCAATCATCACTCTCCATAGAGCTTCAGGTTCCTAATGGTATCTCCATAATCACTTACCAAGTAGTGCACGGTTGAACCTTCTCAAGTTTCGAATACCCAACCCACCATCTGAGATAGGACTACAGACATTCTCCCACTTAATAAGATGAAATTTGAATTCCTCACCCAAGCCACCCCACAAGAAATCACGTTGCAGTTTCTCCAGGCGTCTAGCCACACTTGCCAGTATAGGAAAAAGAGAAAATAGGTAAGTAGATTGGAAAGGGTGCTTTTGATCAGAGTGACGCACCCCCCCTTAGACAGATACATCCTTTTCCACCCTGCAAGTTTCCTTTCCACTTTTTCAACCACTGTGTCCCATATCGTAGCTGCCCTTGAAGCAGGTCCCAAAGGAAGCCCCAAATAAGTTATCAAGAGTGAATTTATCTTGCACCCAAGGTTACTGGCTAAATCACGCACGTTATCAACTTCCCCAATCGATACCATCTCAGACTTGTCATAATTTACCTTCAGTCTCGACACAGCTTCAAAGCATAGAAATAAAGCCTTCAAAAGCTCGCACCTGGTCTTGATTAGTTTCGCATAATATAAGTGTCATCTACAAATAACAAATGAGATATTTTAGTATAACCTCGTACTAGGGTTCCTACTGGAAACCCGCAAATAACACCATTATCCACCAAAACTGAGAGTATCTTACTTAGCGCTTCCATGATAAGAACAAACAAAAGTGGGGACAACGGGTCCCCCTATCTCAGACTACGAGAACTTGGAAAGAATCCTTTGGGACTACCGTTGATCAACACTGAGAATCTAGCGGTTGTGATACACCACCTAATCCATGGCCTCCACCTTTCTCTAAAACCACATTTGCTAAGTAAGTATATCAGTAAATCCCAATTTACATGGTCGTATGCCTTTTCCATATCTATCTTACATAAGATCCCAAAATTTCCAACTTTAATCTTGTTGTCAATACATTCGTTTGCTATTAGAACCGCATCTAGGATTTGCCTGCCTTTTACAAAGGCATTCTACGACTTGGTGATGATCTTTCCAATAACTGCACTTAAGCGATTAGTTAGCACTTTGAAAATAATCTTATAAACCCCACTCACTAGATTAATAGGCTGAAAGTCCTTAATCTCCATAGCCCCAACCTTTTAGGGAATTAGAGCAAGGAAGGTGTTGTTGAGGCTTTTTTCCAAGTTCCATACCATGAATAGTTCCCTCCCAACAATTTTGGAAAAATTCCATGGAAAATCCGTCTGGCCCTGACACTTTATCTTTAACCATATTACAGATAAATTCTTCCACCTCAACTTCCTCAAATGCCTGCTCCAACAAAAAAACATCTTGTATGTCTATGGTATCGAAGTTTATGCCATTAAGATTAGGTCTCCAAACCTCCTTCTCCATAAGGAGGTTCTCATAAAAGTTGACTATGTGGTTTGGAATAACCATTTCATCAGTACACTCAATACCTTCAATCCTTAACATCTCAATGTTGTTATTCCTGTGGTGAGAGTTTGCAACTCTATGAAAAAACTTAGTGCTTCGGTCTCCTTATCTTAACCATAACGCTCTTGATTTTTGTTTCCAAGAGATTTCTTCTTGTAAAATCACCCACTCAAGATCTGTTTTCAGCGAGGTCTTGCACACTAGCTCTTCCTGAGTGAGTGGCCTACCTTTTTGCGTTCTTTCAAGTGCCTGAATATCCCTCAAAATGGTGTTTTTATTTTCCTCTAAGTTGCCAAATGACTGAGTATTCCAATTCTTCAAATCTCTCTTTAAAGCTTTCAACTTGTTTGCAAAGATGAAGCTAGGAATCCCAACGAATTGGTAAGAGTCCACCATTGTTTAATCCTATCCACAAAACCTTCCACCTTCAGCCACATGTTCTCAAATTTAAAGTATCGACGTCCTCTCCGAAGGCCTCCACAATCAAGCATGATAGGCCAATAATCCGAAGATATTCGATCTAATCACTTTTGACACATCTGGGAACTGACTTTCTAACTCAGGGGATACAAGAAAGCGATCTGACCTGGACCAAGACTGGTTGTTAGACC
This sequence comes from Platycarya longipes, assembly GCA_036559045.1. Lineage (NCBI taxonomy): Eukaryota > Viridiplantae > Streptophyta > Magnoliopsida > Fagales > Juglandaceae > Platycarya > Platycarya longipes. Next base: position 22,351,077 of record CM071792.1, on the reverse strand, counting down.
ACATTGCCAGACCCCCAACAAGCGGTAAGTCCACCAGGTTCAACTCAAAAATACACTCAAAAAACTCCAAACTAGAGTTCCTCACTCTTTTATTTCCAGCATTTTCACTTGGGAATCTCACTATGTTGAAGTCACCACCAATGCACCATGGAACTTCCCACCAGCTGTGTATGCCTACTAGTTCTTCCCATAGGAGTTGTCTGTCAGTGTCAATGTTAGGACCATAAACATCTGCAAAAGCCCACAAAAAATTATCAAACACACTTTTAAAAGACACATTATCATGTACCTACCAATGTACTTCATTTTGTCTACCACCCGCCTATCCCACATCATTAACACACCACTCGATGCTCTTGAAGATACCATATAAACCCAATCCACATGTGCACCACTCCATAAGCTATGTATCATTCTCCTATCGATGTGTTTCAGTTTTGTCTCCTGAAGGCACACAATGTCCATTTTCCATTCCCAAAGCCTATTTCGAATCCGAAGACTCTTATTAGGATCATTGAATCCTCGGACATTCCAAGACATAATTTTTGGCTTCATTTACGAATAATTAGTCCCTTTCCTTTTGCCTTATCCTTACTGTAAGGTCCCTCCAGATTCATAGACCATTCCAAACGTTTAAGTTCCTTCACCTGCTTGGATACCCCACTGCGTTTGGTCTGATGTCCTGATTCTATGGCTGTAAATAATGCCATAAACTGTTTTTCATATCCAACACATCTGATAGCAATTAAATTTTGAATTCCTTTTACAGTATCCATCACCCAGTCTGAGCCTTGACCTAGGAAGAAAAAGTTAAAGGGATTTGGGTTCTAGAGCTCCTCCATATCCTCTAACCCCTACAAGGTTTTCGAAAAAAAGGACTCTTCCTCAACTGAATGCATCTGGTCTTCAGAATCGTCATTTGACAGGTCGAGAAGGTCGTCAGACTCAAACACTAGATTTGCCAGCACTACAGCCACCTCTCTGCCCCTCTCCGGTGAAGTCTGAGTCACCACTAACGTAGCCAAGTGTCTGTCGAACTCAAAAATGAGATTCTAAGTTTGACTAAGGCTACTGCCTCTGTCGTCGTCAACTTAGCTCCCCGCTGGAATCATCGACTCGATCTGGTTGATACCCACCGGTGACGTTCCCGCCAGTGCAAACTCCGGCACGATGCTAGGAACTTGTGATTGCGTACCAAAACCATCGATGATATACGTTTGACCCAGCCCAGACCCAGCCCAGACCCAGCTCCATTGGATGAAGCAAGATTAGGTCCCTTTTGAGAGCTCGTGGGCTGAGCTGGCCCAAGCCCAACTTCGTTAGCTAACACCCCACGCCTTATGTCCCTTAAAGCGTTCTTGGGCTGGGCAAGCCCAACCCCAGACGATTCAAGATTACTCTTCCCTTGGACTTGGGCTTGAGTTCTTCTCCAAACCTGTTTTCCTATTCCTTTAGCTTTAGACACACGCTCTTTGGGCCTAGGCCCATGTCGAGTATAATCCTTTCGTTTTGCAGTTGGAAAGTCCAAGTCCCCCCTTAGTCCTTCTCCTTCCTGAAACATCCCAACAAAGCGTACAATAGCAGTTACATCCCTCTGCAGAGCCCTTATTTGCCCCTGCAAATCCAAAATCCCTTTGCGTAGCTCCCACAAATCAAACCTGCCATACTCAAAGCTCGAAGAGTCCTTCTGCCTTGGCCTTACTGGCCATACGTTTCCAACGGTCTTCTTCTCCCCTCCATCCCTGTCCTTCAGCTATAGTAGAGGTGTGGAAGCTAAGGCTTCCTTGAATGACCTGGACGACGCAGCCTTGTCGACGCCGAGAACCTTACCTTTCGGTCTATTCCTGTTGCCCCATCGCACCAGTTCGTCCACCATCTTCAACCATCCCCAGCCGCCTTCCCCCTCTGGAAAACAGAGCACATTTCTTCTCCCTCCCTGATTGTATTCAGCTAGCTCTAAGAATCAGCCCTTGTTATTCAAGCATCTCTAAGCGATGAGGCTACAGTAGCCCTCCCTCGTAGTTAAATAAACAGCTTTACTCGTGCCCTCCCTCAAACAATCTCCTAAAACTCTCACCAGTCAATATACTGCAGCATCTCTCAACAAAATCTTACGCTTTGCTTTCCAACTTTTCTTCGTGATACAACAATGGCTACCTTCTTGTACTAGGATGAAACATTTCGATTCAATGAATACTTCCCATGGATGGCCCATAATCACCATCCACTTAAAACCCATGAAACGCTTAAAAAAAAAGGCTCCTAAAAATTAAAAGGTGCCGTTTTTATTCAACTTACTATCCAAACGGCACCTTTTATAACCTCCAGTGTACTTGGATCGGGCCCCTTGCATTTTAAACAAATTTATTTATAAAAAAATGTTTCCGAGGAAAACAAATCTATTTGGCATTTAAAAGAATTAGGATTAAAATTGAAAAAGTTCTCAAAAAATACAAAATCTTCATTAACCAAACATGCTTGCTCTTCAACATTAAACCAAGATTAGAAGTTCTCTAGCATCCAAAGAAACATAAGATTTTGATTTTATGGAGCTTGATAGAAACATGACATTTTCAGATTTATCACAAACCTTAAACACTAACAAAAGCATACCCATGCACATAAAGACATGCATCATTAATAAAATAGGCATAACAAAAGCAGTTTACTATAAATATTTTTTAATGCCTGCAGATTTAGTAGTCCGTACATTATATGTTGGCAATCATGCTCTTCATGTAACTGCTGCTGGGTAACAGAGACATCAAACCCCTGTGCTGGGATACTGAACAGCTCTCGAAGGTCCTATGAATAATGGTCATAAGTTTTGTATAAAGCATCAAATCTTTATGTTGGTAAGGATCTTTAATCTTTCGAGTAAAGTGGCAGTAATTTTCTTTCGAAGTGCATACCTGCTGGCTAAAGTACCGAATTTGTTCTTTGTGCTCAGTTGCAGTTTTAAACAATCCTCCTTTAAAGATCTAAACAATACATCAAGCAGTCAAATATGAAATCACATTTAATGCATACCATTCTAAAAAGTTTACTTCCTGCCAATAAAAATAAATGATAATAAGCAGGTCTCATGTCAAAATAGTGCAGTTACTGTGAATCATGGGAAATTTTTTCAAAAACATATTCAGACCTAAATTATCATAACTATTTCCTTTAAGCAGCTTCGTCCGAGTTCAAGAAATTCCAAGGCAACACAATCTTTCCCTATCTGCAGCAATGTATTGAACTCTCCAGCAAACAAGACTTCCCAATGGTGCATCATTATCATATATTGCCTCCATACAGCTCATATAGAATATATAGGGGAAATATATTTCACCTGCTTTCTATATATCTTTTCCTCAACAGTTCCACAGGTCATTAATCTGTATACAATGACATCCTTCTTTTGCCCTATTCGATATGCACGGTCAACACTTTGGTTATCCGTACTGCAAAAAAGGAAAACAAAAACAAAAAGTTATCCGCAGTTTGAAAAACCTTGATCCACATTTGAGTTCATTCGCTTCCCTGGAAGCTCAAAATTTAGCAAAAACAGTAATTCAAGACCTTTAAAACTAGAGCAAGAAGGATAAGCAAAAATATTGATGATTACAAAACCATATAATTTATACGTTACTACAAGCAACAGAGGAATTGAATATTTCAAGGAAAAAAACTGCTTAATAAAGTGAAAGAAACTACTAAAGAGTGTCCAATCCCATAACTCGAGCAAAAAAAATTAAGTGAAGCAAAAAAAATCCATAAATGCAAGACAAAATAAAGAAACAAATGGCAGAAAGCATATTCATAATATTACAGCACTCTTGCTGGAATATCCTCCGCAGTATACAAATAACCACTCCAGAAAAATGTTCCTTGAAGTTCTTGGCCATCAGAATTACAAAACCCTCCTGCACTACCCCAACAACTACATAATTGATCCCTCAATGACTGCCTTAACCTCTGTTTCTCCCCATAAATCCCCCCCCCCTTTTTCTTCGCTGCACTCCATTTTGCAATTACCAACCATACACAAAAACACGATTACCAAGATTAGAGACTTCAGATTAAATTCCACAGAAACAAAACATATCTGCTGGCACATGCTAAGAGTGCATTGAATTGCAAGGTAACATGATAAGTGTTAATATAAAATAAATAATAAAATTTACCTATTCCCATCAACTTAACTTTTGTAGACAAATAGCAATTACAGATAGTATCAAAGCAGAGGTTTTTAGTTCAAGTCTTGACTCTACACTATTTCATTTAATTAAATACAACATTTGTTAGGCCACCCATTGAGGAAGTGTCTGGCCCACACATAAGGAGAAGTATTAGAATATAAAATAAATAATAAAATTTACCTCTTCCCACTAGTTTAAACATTGGGACAAGTGGTTATCACACAATAAACAATGAAATAAGATGTAAAGCAAGAATCATCTAGAATAATTGCATTTACAGGGGCACAATGACACTGATATGCATTACTCAGATATCAAACAAAAGAAAGCAGTAACAGAGTCATGCATGTCTGCACATGGGATAACAATTTGCTTCTTTTTCTTGTTTATTTAAAAATAAAATAGCTTTGTGGCAAAATTAAGAATGAGAAAAGGACAAAAAAAAGTAGCCCACATGACATTTACCATGAGAGGAAATTGTCTCAAGGATTTGTTAAATTCTACAAGTTTTTATTGTGTGCAGTATAAAAGTGATTTGTTTGTCAAAGTCAAATCTTTGAAAAGAAAATCCAGCTTTAAAGAGTAGCACCTGGGATTCCAAGCAGGATCAACTACAATCACGCGGTCTGCTCTGGTTAGCGTAAGGCCTAGACCACCAACTTGAGATGTCAAGAGAAATATGGGAGCCCCTACACCCTCTTGAAAATCCTAACAATAGATGAAGAAGAAAATAGTGAGATAATTTTAAATGAATAATTCTTAACATGGTGATTATGTACAGAACTTACATTAACAATTCTTAGTCTGTCACCAGCTTTTGTAGTACCATCAATACGTAGAAATTTGTATCCTTTGGATATTATTGACTCCTACAAAAACAGGTCACCAATAAGTTAACCAATGCAAAAGCCTCATATAACAGTGAGTTCCATGTCAGTAAGGCAAAATGCAACCCCAAGTATCAGAAAAACCCAATGGAATAAATGATAACTTAACATCAATTTGTTCAATGCAAATTTAAGAGGTGAAAACAAGCAGACGTTGTACAAACATTACAACCTTAACTGATCATTTCAAGTTCTTATCGAAATTTTATCCATTGCTAAAAGGAACACCAAAGCTTGCCCAAATCCAAATATGCTCGATCATCATATTTTCATAATGTTCGATCGGAAAAAAGGCAACTGAAAATTCTCATTTAAATGAACAAGAACAAAGTCTCTAAACACTCGATCAATAATATTTCAACATTATGAAAACATGCATCCCGGGTGACGGACAGATATCGATTTCCATGTAAGACATTTACAACATTAAATCAGTGTATCACTTTAAAGGATTGTATGATTTTTCAAATAGAAATCTTTCATTCTACTAGTATACAACCAGGGATATCAATGTACCTTACGAAGTGTTAATCAAGCTTGCTTCCCAATTGGGATATTTGAGAGCATAGACCTTAAAGTTTGATACCGAATCTAAGGATAAATTATGAGTATTGAAATCTTAGCCAATCTACAACACCTTAACAAGATACCTTCAAAGTTGTCTCCAGTGTCAAAACATGTTTTGCCAAATAACCATAATAACCATGAACAGACTAACATAAGTACACACACACACACACACAAAGAGAATATTGAGTCAATCTAAACTGACAGAAATAATAGGCTATTGAATTAATCAAAAGGCATAAATTAATCAAAAGGTATGTCCAGATTGTACAATTACATTGTGTATAAATACAGATTTGTGCCTCCAAATTGATGAAATAAATCGTAGAGATAGAGAACATGGAGAAGAGTAATTTCACACCAAAACATGTAATTTCAAATATTGCTTGTCAAGAACTTTTAATTAAAAGTAAGGTGGGAGTCTTTACAACTGAGGTTTTTTATTTTATTGCATTGCATGATTCACACCTAGACACCCACCATTGTCATCCACACCAAGGGGGTTTGTTGTTTTTCCTTCTGTATAAAAATGCCTGCCTTTAAGAAACTTGATATAATAATACGGACAACAGTATTCACATAACAATTCAGATTGATGCATCAAGAATATCCATTTTCACTAAAATAATACAGTAATAAACAAATTAACAAAACACTATTGACCATTTCAGACTTATATTAAAAGTTAAGACTAACCTGAATAAGATTAAGCATCTTACGAGTTTGAGAAAAGATAAGAACACTATGCCCCTCGGGTATCAAGTTATCCTGTGATAAAGCATTGAACAATTTATATTGAATGATCGACTTAAACGTACAGCGCATTAACTATTAATGTGCAGCATCCCTCACCAATAAAGACAATATAAAGACTATTTTGCATGAGACGTTATCATGGTTCTCTTCCAAGTCCTTGGTCTCAGCAACATCAGCAATGTGCATGGCCAATTTCTCAGCCATGTTGACATCCTCTGGTTTTAAGATCGACTCCATCCCTTCCAGTACATCTTCAGCAGCTCTCTTTGTCAAGAGAAGTGGATGATCACATATTTTTTTTAGAATCTGTTACATATGAATATATTTGATTATTATCTTGTAAAAAAAAACAACCACCTAAACATCAATTTTCTAATTTGGTGTTGTTAGAGGGCAGGATAGCATGAACAGGTACTAATACCACATCTGTACATCAGCTCAATTGGTAAGGGCATAGAGAAGGAAAAAAAAAAAAAGATGCAAGGCTTGAACAAAAAGATATTGAAAATAGGATATTCATAATAATGCCTACTGACCCTAGTCTTCAAAACCTTTGGCAACGCTTATATAGGTCTTAGACATGAAATATTACATACAGTCTTTGGGTACTGGATGCTGAGAATACTTATTTTGACAAAGTGAATCCTTCTGCCAAAAAAATTGACAAGATTTTTTCCTTTGAACAAGATGTGGTGATCTTAAAAAATGGGATTGAGAAAGAAGAGGAAATAAGGGCACTTTCAGTGGAAAGCAACTTGCTGCCCAATTAAATTGAGTCATCTGTAACGGTTTTGATATCTGGATAAGTTGACCCAACTCTGATGTTGCATGACTAACAACAATCACTGATGCTGATATTGAAAATATAACCCATGTAAAAATAAATAAATGAATTAAAAGGCTGAAACCAAAATAGTCCATTATATGGGCATCAAAATAATATGAACTCAAGAAAGTTAAGAATTTTGTTTACTTATCTTCCAACTAGAAAAGTTTCATGGTCCTGAACCCAGTTTGATTCAGTCTCAAAATCCATTGCCACTATGGGGTCAACGCCTAAATTTTTATTTCAGTGATCCTGACTGCATTTATTCAGTGCTATGATCCAATGTATTCAATCATTGAGGCTATTGTGCCCCAGCATAGCCAGAATTTTCCAACATCAAGAAGGAAATCACATGACGAGTTAATGCATCAAAATCAAATCATAGCTACCTAAAAAGTTCATTCCAATAAAGATTATTGGTTCTATCTTCAATCGATTATCATGCACCTTTTTTATTTTTGTTCTATAGAATAATCGGCTCTCAAGAACATACAGGAGATAAAATTCAGCATCCAATACTTCATTGTTTTATACAATAATGAGAAATGTAAAACTCAGGAATAGTCTTCACCCTTGAGAATCAGTCATTATTATCAAAGCTAGCAAAATATAACATGCCCAGCCCCACCTCCCCATTTCGCAAATATCAAAAACAAAACAAGAAGAGACTCAATGCAAGCATGGAAGAAGCTAACCCATATCATTATACAAAGAGATCAGATATTCTTTTCTAGCACTTAAAAAAAACAAAACACATACCAAGATAAGTTCCAGGACTTTTATGCTTCATTGAAACCACACTCAGTGAATTTTAAGAAGCAACTTGGAATTTAGTCATGAATTGTAACTAAGGTGATTTTTAATTTTAATCATACATATTGTTGACTAAGAGATCAACATTCATCTCAAAGAAAAATAAAGACAGAACAATAAACTGTAGTTTCAGACTTTGAATAATCCCACATTTTTAACTGAATTAGAGAAAAATTATTCATCACCTGATATAAAAAATCTAATTACTAAACAAAAGTAAAACAGCAGAAGCAAAAGGATCACAAAAAGTACTGTAAGTGCAGCCAATGGCGAGCCATCAAAAGCTGAAAGAACCAGCTCACTCTTCAAAAAAGCTTCATAAAGTTGTCTCTACACCATATAAGTGAAATCAATGAGTCAGCCTAACTTAAGTGAAACCACAGTGGGAGATGAACCAAACTGTAGACTGAAAAAATGAGGATCAGACCTGGCAACCAGTTAATCTTAGCCACACAATAACCTCATTCTTCTTAGAAAGTTTGGTGGTTGTTTTGGCGTTATCTTCACTAAATACCTCGCTCTTCAAGCGACGCAAAAAATAAGGTTGAATACGTTCTCTTAGGTCCTGTTAAAAAAAAAGTATCAACAGCCTATCATTGCCCTTGTCACACATTTAAGAAACAAAGTAAATGGTTACCAGTGAGAATTAAAAAGAAGATACGAGTACAAGAGCTTATGAGAGACAAGGTGCATCTGCATAGGGTGCTTAGAATATAAAGTACACCACAACTATCAAAGACAGAAAATGACATTGTCACATTTTTTTCCCTTTCTTTTCAAATTGATGCATAAAACAGCTTCCAATATGTGATTGCATCACTAGCCATTATTGGCTATACTGTAATGCATTACTTCAAAACCTCACCGGAAACCTCAACATAACTCCCATGTTAAAGCAAAAACTAAGAAAATTACAATGTGTAGAACTTCTCAACTTTCATATACAGGAATTTTCTAGGTATGACTTCACAGTTCATCAATAGGCTAATGCAAAATGTATAGTCAACATTGTTATAATAAGAGAAATCCAAAAGCAATAAAACAAAAATCCGGTTGGTTCTTGTAGGACGACCTTAAAGAAACCGAAAAAGTATCTTTCATGCATGCTACCTGTGTACTTGGGTTGCGCCACTGCACTTCTTAATAAAAACTTCTTACTTGTCAAGGGGGAAAAAAAAAACAGAAACAGTAGTAGTATAACAAAGTCACTCATTGCTTTCTAATGTCAGTGTGTTCTCCTTCATCCTAACTGTGAGTTTGATAGAAAAACTTGCTTTAATAATGCAACAATTAGAACACCTTTCATCAAGAGCCTCTGCACCCATCCTTTTTTATTTTATTTCTGGTTTAGGAACCTGTTTTTTCTTTATTTGCTTTCAGGAAAGGTACGTCTGGAGCTATAACACATAAGAATGATTCTTCCTTACTAGGTCTTTCGAAGGTCCCCAGGAAGGAAATTTTGGGGAAGAGGTCACAAAAATTTCCATTTCTGGTAACATTATATTATAGCATCATATTAATCAGTAAATAGTATCAGCCACAGCTATGTTATTTTACTGTTACATGAAAACTAGGAACCATTCACATGCATGATTTTTCAAACATCAGTAGAGTCCAATTTTGCTGGATAGAGGGGACGAAAAGAACAATAGACAAAGATACCCAAACCGATATGGTGTCTATCATAATGCGGTAAAAGTCCATATGAGTGAACACAAAGAAAACAATTTTATAGTTTTCTTTTCTTTTTTTGGATATTCAAAAGAATGTTGAACTTAAGACCTCCATAACCCTGTCTACCAGAAGCAATGGGCCAAGAAGCACAGAGAATGTTATAGCCACTGAACATATCATTACCTTTGCAGCTGCTGAACCAATACGCTTTTCCCTATCAGAAGCCTTTTTTTCATTTCCACGTAGAATTGCATACTCATATTTTTCCTTGAACCTGAGAAACTCCAATATTTCATGCCACAAGAAGCACAAATTTATCAACAAAGATTGTAACAAGAGGTTATTACCATTGTTTGTCACCCAGTAGTTCAGGACAACAAAAATTGAATAACGCCCACAGTTCCTATTTTGAAAAAATAAAAATAACTAGATAAGATCACATCTAAATTTGATGGAAATGTCCTATAATAACATTGAGATAAGGGGTTATATTTACAGAAAGAAACCAAAGTATTACACTATGAATGGCTTACAAGATACCTTTAGATTATTTTGTAGTGGTGTGCCGCTGATAATAATACGATGAGCACTTGGTATCTCAAGCAAAGCTTTAGCTCTCTGCGTACTAGGATTCTTTACAAGATGACCCTGGACTTGTAAATAGGCTAATCAGATAAAGCAATGTCCATGGGTCAAATGGAAGTAACTCTTGTTTTTTTTTTTTTTTGATAAGTAAAACGATTTTATTAATAAATGGGATGGCTTCACAGCCAGTTACAAAGCAAAACTCACATGCCCTCTTAAGAAGGAGCATTAGAGACAAGGAAATCGTGTAGGTCCATGCCATTAAAATTCATGGCGATGGACCATGTACAAAGAGTTCTAAAAAATAAAATTTTAAGCTTCTCTACAGTTCTCTCCATGTCTTCAGTGGTGTGCCGCTGATAATAATACAATGAGCACTTGGTATCTCAAGCAAACTTTTAGCTCTCTGCGTACTAGGATTTTTTACAAGATGACCCTGGACTTGTAAATAGGCTAATCAGATAAAGCAATGTCCACGGGTCAAATGGAAGTAACTCTTGTTTTTTTTTTTTTTGATAAGTAAAACGATTTTATTAATAAAAGGGATGGCTTCACAGCCAGTTACAAAGCAAAACTCACATGCCCTCTTAAGAAGGAGCACTAGAGACAAGGAAATCGTGTAGGTCCATGCCGTTAAAATCCACGGCTATGGACCATGTACAAAGAGTTCTAAAAAATAAAATTTTAAGCTCCTCTACAGTTCTCTCCATGTCTTCGAAGGTCCGCTCGTTATGCTCTTGCCATAAGCAATGGTAAAATGAGTAGTTAAGAAGGCATAAAGTTATGAGTATAAAAAGTAATTATAGGATTGGCAATGGAGCAGAACAGGATCAGTCTGCAGAGTGAGAAAAAAATTTGATAGGTAAAAAGAAATTTATTAAACCACATAATTAGGCATAGCCCAAGTACACAAAGTATACAAGGGAAAACGCCTAATTACATGTTAAGAACTAGAAAAGGCAACATAGAAATCATGAAAACAGATCCCTTCCAATACGATAACTGATGCCCAAAGTAATAATGTATGGAAGAAAAATTCTCTAATCCCTCCCAATGAGCATTCTCCTCCCTCGTCATTCGAAAGACACCAAAAGAATAAGTCCCTGATTGGCGTCACTCAAACATGCAAAATAAAGCAATAAAAATTTCTCAAATTTCCAAATGTATGATTATTTACAGACTTGACGACCTCTGGAGCAAATTAACTTATTAGGCTACCAAGTGTCCTCCAAAATCCACACAGCCAATTCAACTCTCTCCCTGCAATCACTTATAGCATATTGCAACCCAAGGTACTCATAAAAGGTTTTCACTTTGGGTTAAAAGAAATTTAAATAGCCACATATGCATATTTTTCTTAAAAAGATACTAGTCAAAAACATATAAACATGTACATTCAGTTATATATATATAAATATATATATAAATCAGTACAGATAATAAATAAGTACAGATGAAGTAGAGAGGAGGGAGGGTTATAAAATAAAATGCCTAAGAGCACATTGATCATGCATTCTAACAAATTTACAGTCCTTACAGATAGAAATTTCGGAAAAGAATAACAACCTATAGTTGGAAACAACTAGAAGTAACTAAATACCTCATCAAGTATCATATAATCCCAAGTAACACTATCTTCCCCTCCCTCATCATCATAGTAGTCCCCCCGCAAAGATTTTGAATTGTTCCGTACAATATCATAAGTTGTGAGAAGAACACCTCTATCCTGAAAGAAGACAACAATGCAAGAAAGTTTAGAATCTTATCGAGTTACCCATCGCTTGGCAAATCAATAGAAGAACACCAGAATCCCATAGGACAAAGTCAACAATTTGCGGAAGGTGTGGCAGATCTTGAGTTTCCTAATTAAGTATTTATTTTAAATCTGAACTTAGGAAGGCTATGTGAATCAAATTAACATACTCCTGAATTACGTGAATTAATCCAACCTCCAAGTTTCAAGTTCAATCTGAAGCACAAATAGAGTTGCATGCTTAGCATCTATTTTTCCAGTGAACGTCTTATATTCCAAAGAAGACATTATAGGTGTTAAAAGCACATCTAATACCTGAAGTATATACTGGAGCTCATACTGTCGAGCTTTTGGACAAGTCCCGTAGTACCTACACAGAAGAAAAAGTTGATGATTGCAATACTTTAACCATTATAAAAAATAAATAAATGATTTCATCATATGAAAGAATACAAGGAAATGTTGAAATGATAAAAGGAAAGCAGCCTTACTCTCTTATTTTCTCAGAGAGACCCACAGCTGATAATTCTTTGATCCAATGGGGCATCAGTGTTTTGGGGGCCACAACCATTGCCCTCTTAATCAAACGTGATTGAAATAATCCAGCTAAGAAGCCACAAATCTTCAAACAAAAACAAACCACCATTAAATTTTGGATAAAGTAAGAGAATAAAAAAAAATTCAGGTAAAACATATCCAATTTCTATACCTGCATTGTCTTCCCCAGACCCATGTCATCCCCTAATATTCCACCCTTACCCTGACAATGCAGAGACCACAGCCACCTTAACCCATCACGCTGATGCGGATACAACATTTTGGCAATCTTACTAGGCAACTTGTATGTAGATTTTGGACCACTCAATTTAATAGAACCGTCCTTCTCCAAGCAAGAATCATCTGTACAATCACCCAACACTTCGACACCACCTGAATCATCAGACTCATCCTTGAACTTCTCCCCATGCCCCTTCACCACGTTAACCATTTTGTTACCACTCAAAACAACACAATCATCCTCTTCATCACCATTTTCTTCAACTTTAGACACAAACGATTGTTGCACACACACTAAGTTGTTATCCATCCTTCGAGGTTGAGGATCATCTTTCATTACTCCACCATGTTTCTTCATCCCATGTATCTCATCCTCAAAACTATCATCCATATTTTTAAGCCCCTTCTCTTCAATTTCAGTCACAAAAAGATGCTCCCTGGACATTAATTCCCCACCCGCACTTCCAGGTTCGTATCTATATGGCTTTTCATAATTTTTCTTCACTCCATGCACTTTATTACACTCAGTAACATTTCCAAAATGACTTTGCTCCTCATTCTCTTTTGCAACATTCTCAATCTCATTTCCAGCACCCTTAACTACATCCGACAAGGAGTCGGATGTGTCAGATGCAAGTGAAAAAGAAGACCCTGCACTTGCATATTCGGGTAAATCAAGTTTCTTCTCTTCACTCATTTCTTTCTCTTTCATTATATTTAAACCATCCCCAACTGGTTCAATCGTCTTTGGAACCCGCTTCTTCTCAATGGACAGAAAATCAAACTTAGCGCTCAAATCATTGAGGATATCCCTAATCTCATTTCCACCCCTATTTTCACCAACTCCTCGACCCACATCTTTGAGTGGCGGCGAATCAAAATCAGTGAAATCATTAACTCTTGGCTCATCAACCGCCACTTCATTACCACTGCCATCTCCAGTTGAAACTTTACACAAACGCCGCCTACCTTCGATCTTAACCTTAGTGAGCTTTTCTTTCTCTGGAAACTCATCCAAAAAGAATTTATCATACGATTCAGACAGATAAAAAAAAAAATAGTGTCAATATACATACGTACATTTAGGCATAGATGGCTTGCAAGATCGATAGATAGAGACAGGGGAGGGGAATACCGAGAGGAAAATAATCAGTGATCCCAGAAAAATGGGGAATACTCTCATCGTCGCGGCTGTTGTCGTGGACCTTCAAGGGCTTCGCTTCTCCTTCTTCTGGGATACATCAGTTCAAAATGTTAACAATTGAAATTTTGAAGAAAAGAAAGTTATTGGGAGAGAGAGAGACGGAGATATAGAATAGTACCAAGAGGAGAATCGAAATCGGTGATCCCTGAGAATTGGGGAATATCATCATCCTCTGTGAGATACAACATTCAAAATTAGTTCAAAAGTTTAAACCTAACAACCAAATATTAACTTCAAAAAATATATAGAGAGACAGGTGGAAATCAGGCGGTACGGGAGGAGGGTTTAGGAGGAGTGGAGAAGTCTTGAAGGAGGCGATAATGGCGGTCGTTGAGGCTCAGTGGCGTCTTCTTGCTCTTCTTATCCGCCATCAAAGAAAGGGCTCTCTTCTTTTTCTCTGTCTCGAATCAGAGCTCAGCTCATTAAAGTGTTATATATAGAGGAAAAACAGAACGCTGGGTTTCCCATTTTTTTCTCGAGGACTATTCAAGCTCTCTTTGGGACTTTCGAATCTTCGATTGTTTCCCGCTCTGTGTCGGACATTCAAATTTGGATTGATCGGAGACGAGGAGAGGGGTTTTTATGGACCAATATGTGTTTTATTTGTTTTGTTTTTTAAGAAAACAAATAACCCTTTTTAAAGCTCCAAACTACAACACAATTTTTATTTTTTTAAGGGGTTATTCGTATGCCATTTCATTTCATCAAAGGGGCATACGAGGAGGATCCTCCATGGTTATAGAAATGGACAGAGAATCTCTTGGCAAGTGGGCTACAACGTCACTGTTTCTCCTAACATGAAAAATTAACCACTTTGCAAAATGAGTTAACAAAAATCTAGTCTCACTAATATATAAATTAGCACCACTTCAACCTTCTCGATCTACTTGTAGCCTGTAGGGCCTTGGTAACTTGGATGGAGTCATCTTCCAGGACAATTTGACACAAACCAAGTTCATATGCAAATTGTGTTGCAATGAGACTCTATAGGACTCAACTAGTAAAGGGTCAAGGTACATGGTTTGTGATCCCTTCATTGTTGCTATTGTTTGTCCTTGACAGTCTCTAACTACTGCTCAAATCCCTATAATGCTCTTACCCTTGTCAATGACACCATCTTAATTGACATTATACCAATTCAAAGGACGAGGTTGCCACTCGCAACTAGAGGTACACACTTGACTACTAGGTAATCTCAAGTGGACATTGTCTTGCATCATGGTTACTTTGGCCTTAACTTCTCTCCTCAATACTTGTGGGGGAATAAAGACTTGGTTGAAAATGAGAGCATTTCTCCTCTGCCATATTTGCTTTGTTGTCACTGCAAATTCTATTAACTTAGGTTGCTCTCGGATTGCCAGCAGTGTTTCAAAGAGGGTCAGCATAGGTTGATGAGAAGAGGGACATTTTTGAAACTTTTTTGAGCATAGACTCCACACATCTTGGGCTGCATCACATGACCATATTGCATGAGTTGAGTTTTCAGCTTCTTTATTGCATAGAGGGCAGAGAGGGTCATGTACATCTTCCTCTTGAGGAGGTTGACTCGAGTGGGGAAGGTGTCTTGGCATACTCTCCAAAGGATCATTTGATCACTAGGGGCAACAAAGAGTTTCCAGAGTGTGGACCACACTAACTTGGTTTTGTTACTGGTGGATGCTTCCCCAAGCTTTGACATTTCTTGAGTTTTCAACATATGTATGCACTACACACAGTGAAGGCTCCATCCTTGGTCCCTTTCCAACATGTCTTATCTTTTGAGTGCATGAAGCTATGTGGGGTTTTCAATATGGCAACTACTTCTTCCTCTTCAAAAGTTGTTACTACTAAATTTGGCTTCCAATCTTTGGTGATAGGAGCAATTAACACAAACACAGTTGCATTGTTGTCAAGCAGTTTTGGTGAGCTAGTGACCTTTGTAGGAGAGGATCTAGCTACCCATTTGTCAGACCAAATATTAGTTTGTTCTCCTAAGCCAAGTCTCGAGTATGAGCCCGATTCCACTACTGGTCTAGTAGCCAGTAGGCTTCTCCAAATATATGATGGTTTTGATCCTATCTTGGCTGATAGGAAAAAAGAGTGGAGTAAATTTTTGGCCTTTAAAACTCTAGCAGATTGTGAGAGAAGGTCTTGAATGATCTTCTAGCTTTGTTTAGAAAGCATGGCTTTATTGAACAAATCCAAATCCCTGAAGCCTATAGCCCTCTCAGCTTTGGTTTGTCCCATTTTCTTTCTTGATGTCCAGCAAATTTTGTGCTCATTACTCTGTTGACCCCACCAATAATTCCTCATCACACTATTTATGGATTGAAGAAGGTTAAGGAGTTTAAAAACACTCATAGTATAAGTGGGAAGGGCATGTATAACTACTTTGAGATATGTTTCTTTACCTGCAAGGGATAAGTTTTTAACACTATGGCTGCTCAATCGAGATCTTATGCTATCAAGGATGGTTTTGAAAGTCTTGAATACGTTCTTGCCTACCACAGAGGGAAGCCCCAAATATTTTTCATATGGCATAAAGGTTCTTAATCCTGCAATGGATAGGATATAATCTTGGATGAGCCTGCCTGTATTTCGACTGAAGATGATGGAGGTCTTTTCAATGTTTAATCTTTGTCCAGATCCTTCCTCATAGCCCTGTTTGGATTCAAAGATGAGTTCAACTTATCTCAACTCATCTTCATTTTATCATTACACTTTTTCCATTCTTCATATAAAACACAAATCTCAATACATATTTTTCAAATTTCAATACACATTTTTCAAATCCCAATTTAACTTTTTCAAATTCTAAAATAATAATAATATTAAAAAATAAACTAAACTTATCTTAACTCATCTCATCTCCAAATCCAAATGGGGCCATAGACTCTCATTAGAGAAGTAAGCCCGCTCCATTCTATAGCATTATCCTTACAAAAAAGACGACTATCATCGGCAAAAAATAAGTGAGATATCTTCAGTTGACCCCAAGCCATTGGTATCCCATTTATGAGCTTCCTCTCTTCAGTTTTAGACAATAGGTTACTCAATGCTTCTGCACACAAAATAAAAAGGTAAGGTGATAGTGGATCACCTTGCCTTATGCCATGTGTGGGGGAGAAGGGTGCCTAAGGATCACCATTAACTAGGAGGGAATAAGAACTAACTCAAGGCATTTCATCACCAAAGTGACCCACTGTGTGCTGAAACCAAGTTTGGTGAGGACAATTCTAAGAAATGACCACTCCACATGATCATATGCCTTATTCATGTCTAGCTTTAGTGCCATATAGCCTTCTTGACCTGTCAACTTACATCTCATTGTGTGTAATGTTTCAAAAGCCACAATGATATTATTAGAGATTAATCTATTAGGAACAACGACTAACTGAGACACAAATACGATGTTAGGTAAGCTTTTTTTTTAGCCTATTTGCTATCACTTTAGAGATAAGTTTATAGATAATATTACAGAGTGAAATAGGCCTGAAATCTATCACTTTGGAGGGTGTCTTCTTCTTAGGGATGAGGGCTATGTAGATGCTATTTATTTCTACCATACTTGCTTATGTATTCAATACATTGAGGACTGCTTCAGTGACTTCTTGCCCCACAGTAGACCAAAATTTTTGGTAGAAACAAGCTGGGAAGCCATATGGACTTAGAGAGGTGAAAGGGTTCATGGAGAAAAATGTTTCTTCTACTTCACTTTTGCAATAAGGTTTGATTAATAGGTCATTTTGTGCTTGTGTAACTCGGGTCTCTAGTGAATCCAGGCATGCAATGGGAGGACAGGGGCTTGAGAAGGAGAAAATGTCTGTGAAATAGCCTTGGAAAAGACCATTGATCCCCTCTTTTGAAGTCACTATCTAGCCTTGGTGATCCATCAAGTTCCTGACTCTATTGACTATCCTCCTGTGAGATGCCACTTGGTGGAAATACTTAGTGTTTCCGTCACCCTCTCTAAGCCATCTTTGCTTTGCACGCTGCTTCCACTTGGTATTTTCACTCTCCAAAGTCCTGTCCATGCATCTTTGAATGCTTGTGATTTCTTCAATTAGGCAACATGTATTCAATTCCTGGAGTTTTGACATCTTGTTCATCTGATCCTTTAATTCTTTTTGTGTATTGCCAAAAGTCTTTTTTCTCCATTGTAGCAGTTGTTGTTGGCATTGAGTGAGACTTGTGTAGTGTAGCTTAGCTTGCTGGTTGCCACTCATGGTTCCTTCCAAGCTTGTTCAATTAAGTTATGGCAGTCTTCATGCAGGGACCAACTTGCCTCAAATCTAAAGGGCTTGTCTACACTAGCTCTTCTAAACTAACATTGTTCCATGGGGATCCATAGAAGGCTATGGTCTGAATTGAGGGAGGGGAGAACATGAACCCTCAAGTCTAGATACAAAGCAAACCAGCTATTGTTGCATAGGCCCTTGTCAAGCCTTTCCTTGGTGAAATCTGCCCCGTGTCTCCCATTAGTCCAAGTAAACTTATTGCCCACAAAACCTATATGACTCAGTCCACAGTAGTCAATAGCACACCTAAATGCCTCCATTTGCTTGTATGGTCATTGGGGACATCCTCTCTTCCACCATAGCTAAGTATTTCATTGAAGTCACCTATACACAACCAAAGGGTGGTTGCAATAGGCTTAATACCTTGTAATAATTGCCAGCTCTCGTGTCTCTTCTTTGTTAAGGGATTGCCATAGAAGCTTGTCAAGTTCCAAGGGAGTTCTACCCTTAAGTCCTTGATTACTAAAGCTATGTGGGACTGAGTGTAAGTTGAAACTTCAGCATCAACTTCTTCATTCCAGAAGAAAGCAAGACCACCTCTAGCTCAAATAGAGTCCACTATGAAGCTGTTTTCATAGCTCAAGAATCTCCTATTTGATTCCATTCTCGATCTTCTACTCTTAGTTTCCATCTAGAAAATAAGAGATGGGCACTTAGACTACACCAAGAGCCGCAGGTTATTAACTAACCGAGAGTTTCCAAGCTCTCGATAGTTCTACACCAAATAACTCATTGCTCTTGGTGGGGCTAGGGACCAGCCACCACCTTTTCTTCATTGCTAGCAAAAGGTATGTCATCTTCCTCGATCGCTTCTTGAGTTCTCGTGGATCTCCATCATTTATGTTTTATTTTCCAACCTTTTTTAGGCCACTTAGATAGTTTTCTTTGTTTGCCCCACTATCAGCTAATAGGGTGGTATAACACCTGTCCTTGGCTTTCCTCTTCCAACTAGCTTGTTTCTTAAGTTTGTTTAGGGCCTGGACTTGTTTAGAGAGGAAGTGAGCTAGTGAGGAAGATTGGGCTTTTAAATCTGGGCTGCTATCATAGCCTAAGGTGTTGATTGTGATTAGGTTAAGCCTTTGGGTGTTGGCTTTGCAGGTTGGCATATTAGCTGCCTCAACTTCATGCATCAGACAGTCACCTGCCTGGTTAACTTGCTTCCCGAGATATCCTGCAAAGGAGTCCTTTTTGTTTCCTTAACGTTAGTAAAAGTGCACTCTGGAACTTGCTGAGGAGATGTTTATTTTTTTGTTTCCACTTTGGTCTCTATGCAGTCTCTATTATGTTGGAAAAAACTTTGAACTGATGCAGATGTTGCAGGGTCCTCGTAGGACGTGTCATCCCTTACCTCATCCCCTTTCTTTCATCGCTAGTCTTCTAGGTGAGGGACCCCCATATTTCTTCTTGGTGTAATCAGATTCTCAACTGGTTAAGGCTCTCAGCCAGGGGCCATACTGCATCTTTGTGGGGGGTGGTTGATGCACTAAGCACCCCTACTTTGAGTGTTTGATCTTACCACACTTAAAATAGAAGTTTGGGAGTCTCTCATACCTGAGAGAAACCCAAACTCTTTGGTTCTCTATCAGCAAGAAAGAACCTCTTTGAAGAGGCTTTGATATATCAAGATGTACCTTAACACACATGCATTTCCTCCAATAAAAACCATGCTCATCTGCTTGGACTTCAATGAAGGAGCCTATAGATTCTCCAATCTGTTTCCCAACATTTGAAGTCATGCTTGAGAATTACATGTTGTAAGCCTGAACCCAAAACTCCTGTATTAAAGGGGATTTTATTAATAGACCTATTTATTTCAAAAGGATGAAGGCAAATCAACCAACGGTCAAATGTCCAAGGTCTGCCATTGATGACCTATTTCATATCTTGCTTTAGATGAAACTCTATAAGATACTTGTTATTCCCTACTTCAAAGAACTCTATCCAACTCTTGCACCTCCATACCTTTGACAGGTTGATTTGAAGGCTTCGCGATTCATAGGCTGATTTGCTATTATCATGGCAAGTAGGCAGTGTGAGCTTGGATGTTTTGCTTTATTAGTTAGGATAGGGGATATACTAACTTCCCCCCATTCCTTTTCCGTTAAGCTTAACTATTCCCACTGCTTAGCTAGGTCTTCTTCCATCTTGCTCTCTTCAAACCAGATGATGCTAGCTTAAGAGACGATTTCTAAAAGAGAGAAAAATCGCACCTTGTAAGGAGAGGACCAAACCTCCAAATAGATTACAACACAATTTATAATCGTTTACAAATTATCATTTTTGACAATTAATTTTCTAAACCATTAGAAATTATGATGCACTTTTTTTTGTTTTTTGTTTTTGTTTTTTAACAAATGAATACACTTCATTGATAAACATCATACATGAGAAATAATACATGATGGACAATGCTCCAATAAGACACATAGTAGGCACACTTTGTATCCTGTAAGAATTAGGCAAAGGAATCCACCTATCCTTCTAAATTCTCACCTGATTTCCATCCCCAATTCTCCACATTGAACCCTCTTCAACCAATTTTTTTTGCAGCAACCCCCTTTGATTGCTACCATGACCCTTATTGCCAACATCCCTTCTATGCCTTCACCCTTCTTTAATTACTTCCTTACATTCTTCTTTCGAATCCCAGCCAGACTCATATTTGAATAATCTACTTTTTTGTCCCTTTTGTTTATGATACTGATTCAGACTCACCATAATTGTAGAGTGATATGAAGTATGAGTTGGTAGAGTCACTACATTTATATATTCAAAAGCTATAGCACGTTGCAACTTATCTAAACCCCTATCCAGTCTTTCTTTAGTCAAAAAGCAGCATTCTCTTTTATTGTTCCATGTAAATTTATTACCTTGGTAGCTAAGATTACTGAGTCCACAATTGTCAATAGCTTGCCTAAACTTCTCCGTTCGATGATAAGGCCTCACTGCAACACCCTTTTTCTCATTCTGGTGAAGTATTTCATTAAAGTCTCCAACACAAATCCATGCCTTCCCATCATTAGGTTTTAGACCACCCAATAGTCTCCAACTGTCTTCCTTTTGACCAGCATAAGGACTTCCATAAAAACTAGTAATTAACATCTGCCTTTCCTCATCTTGACACTGCATCAATAATGAGATATGAAACCTAGAGTAAAAGTCTCTATTTATATCCCATGTACTATGCCACTTGAAAGCTAGTTCACCACTTAGTCCTATACAATCAATAATGAAGCTACGATTAAATCCCAATTTATTTCTCGCAAGTTCAACCTTATCCCTTTTGCATTTGGCTTCCATTAAGAAAATCAAATTTGGGCCCATAGTTTTCACCCAAAAGTGAAGTTCATAAACTATTTGAGGGTTCCCAAGTCCATGTGATACAAGCTATGGAGGGGGCGACATAACCTAATAGTTTAGTAAAGACTTTTATATTAATAAGCATAGAGGCGTGTAGGCCTATTATTATTATCAGTGCCCCAGCTTGCGCTTGGGATCGTATGCAAACCGTGACATCGGGGATGAGCATCATAGGGAAGTTCACCCCTCGTCTTATCGTGTACTATATTTTTTCTTCTTCTTAAAACAAATAATAAAGGTTTTCGCAGCGGAAAATATCAAACCTTTCTAAGCGTACATCACATGGATTAACAAAATAATATCCCAAAATATTACATTACTATTCACATAAACATAAAGATCATCCATAAGTGTTCATTCTTCCAAAACAACGGAAGACCAAAATATATGCAATAAATACAAAAGCTGCATAGAAGATCCCCTGTCATCTTTTCCTAACCCATGGGTTCCTTCTTAATCTCCTTGAAATTTGGGTCATAACAAATCCAAGGTCGGTCTCACCTCACAACTCATCCCGAAGGATGACTTATACAGGTGACCCGATAGGGCGAAAGTCCCTCAAAACATAGACAGCTAAGGGTATTGACTCCGCTGCCCATCGACCTAAATAGTCGAGAGTCATTAACTCAGAAGTGACGGACTCAGTCGGGCCTGTGGGGGTCCGAGATGTCGTCCCTGGGACTATATTCTTTTGGGTCGTCATCACCTGCAACTATTTCTACCATCTCGAAAGAGGGCGATAGTGGAGAGATAAAAAGGGATGAGATTTCGGGGGAAATCTCAGTAAGTACATTTATATCTTAACAAAAACATTTCAAGCATACCATTAAATGAATAGCAAACAATCAGCTATACTTTATGCATTATGAGACTCATGATTTTACTCTATGCACATGCTTATGCTCATGCCGTTTCTTTTTCAATTTTCTTTTCCTTTCTTATTCCTTTCATATGCTTGCTTGTAATCTCATAAAAAAAAAACGTTTGAGCTCTTTTTAAAATTCATCTTTTCACAAATGCTTTTCATTTTCTCTTATCTTAGGCGCCACTTATCATATCATATATGGTCCGAAAGCACATCTTTTGTCATGATCTTTATTGGACACCTCACAATTCCCCTACGCATCGTGTGTTCCTGCTAGTTACCGTAGCACTCGGCGACCGTATCAAACCTAAGTAGCTATGTTTCACGCCCTTTCGCACTCTTCATCACTCGGCGATTGATCACTCACCGAGCGACTACAACATTTTCTATAGTAGTAAGGCAAAAGCCTATACCGTCCTATAAGCACCCACTAGCTTTAGGTGCGACCACGCTCATGACACCTTCTGGAGCCATACATGGTCTGCTGACGGTTCTTTGTCGACCCAAGGGTTTTCACTCAACTTTAGACACTCCTGAGTAAACAGGGAGTTCCACTAGGGCACTACCCCGTCCTAGCCTTTAGGGTTCTTATAAAACTTTAATTATTTTCTTTCCTTTTTAAAAACATGTTTAAAACATGATTTTCATGCTACATGCATGAGACATGATACTCATATCATTGAACATGTGAAATGTGAGATAAACAGAACGCGTATTCTATGTCAAGCTCTTTCACAATTTTCGCACCACATAGTTCCACTCTTTTTCTATCCAAACTCACTTATTGGGCCTCACAAACACTTAGGGGTACTCAGCCCCTTCCCACTAGGGTTGGGCCAAGACCCTCCATTGGTGATTCCTAGCTTTTCTTCTCATATTCTTCTCCAAACATTCCAATTTAACTCAACCACTCAAGTATATTTTTCTAACCCTAAAAACATAGCTTGGCCGAAAGCCTATGTGCTTTAAATTATTATTTTAATCACTTCTCTTTTTATCAAGCTAGCTTGCTTAATTAATTAGGTGAATATCACAAATCATACTAGCATATTCCTTTGGTTCATATACTTCTCATTTCTTCAAATGTTTAAAATTTTAATCATGGCATAGAACAATGATTGAAAAGATAGCTCAACTCAAAACCTTAAATCCGAAATACATACATGCACAAAACCAACATTTTTCACCTCCAAGTCAAATCTAACAAGTATATTTTCACCTTCACTCATCATGATGATCACACCACATTCTTCTTTTATATCAAATATTCAAATTCCCAACATGAATTAATCTTTATTCTTAGCAAGATATTTAAACTTAGACATGGATTTTTACTACCAAATAAACAACACTAAAGGCATCATCCAATATCATACTAATTAACCTAAGGTCATGCATGCATCTCCTTCATTCCTGCTCATGTTGGGTAAACTAACTAAAACCATATATCATTTTAGATCCTCAACTTAGAAAAATATCATAATTTAAGCATTAATTTCTATTTAACTAAGCATGACAATTTTTCTTTCTAAGGAGTTTCATTTTTGCATACATAAGCAAAGATTCAAACGACACAACCAAATTCATCCAAAAGTATACTAAAAGCTAACTAGGAGTATTGTAAAATATATTTACAATATTCCTAGCTAGCTTAGATGAAAATATGAAATCATATTAAGCACTTCATTAGATTAATCTAAGAGCATAGCATTTTTTTAAGGAAAACTCTACACAAAGACATAAATGTGGTTTGTGCTCTTCTCTAGGTTTTTAGGCTTGATCTTGACTTAAAAGATACTTACCTCTTCAAGAGCAACTCCTCTTCAAAGTATTTGTTCTAACTCTCTAAACTTAAGATAATTTGATATTTAAAGGGTAGGAGAAAGTGAAACAAAAGAAGATTGAGAGAGAAATGGAGTTGGCCGAGAGGTAGAGAGAATGAGAGAGCTTGTGAGAATGTGAGATGGCCAAGTGAGGTATGAGCCTTCTCAAAGTCATTCGGCCATACCCCTTTTCCTAGGGCTCAAGGACACTCCACCATACCTTTGGGGTTGAAAGACAAATGATTGGACAAGGGTGGTTGCATGGGAAAAAAAAGCAAATGATGAAAGTGTGAGGAAGTGAGAAACCAGTTTGTGTTTCCTTAGGGTAGCCGAATTCCTCATGGGAGGTGGACTAAAATGGCAAGGTCCCATCCCATCCCAAGGATATTCCTAAGATCTAACATCACATCAAGGCCATTCCTCTAGAAGATCTTCTCATTTTAGAATGAAATCCTCAAAGAACAACAAAACCTAAGGCATTCGGTTTCCTTGCCTTCCTAGTTGTCTCAACCGAAATTCCTATCCCTCTTGTCTCATTCTCTTGTCATTTCAATCATCTTACACACTCATCTAACCACTCTCATGTCAATCCACAAGATCCTAAGACCATGCATGCTCACGGCCATGCCTTCTTCTTGGTTTCATCTGAAATCTCTTCTCATTCTCCCTTAGTTTCCTTCCTTTACAAGCAACCCTCAATCATTTCCTTACATCACCATACTTTCTTACACCTTGTACTTCATCTTCTTACATATATTTAAAGTGTCCCCTCAATTAGATTCGAAAATGCTTTAGCAAATCTCCAATGTAGCTCATGACATGCCTCACCTGAACCCCTTAGTTTTCTTTTCTTTTCTTTTCTTTTTCTCTTCCTCAAGACACCTCTCCTCATTTGTCAATTATCTTGTCACCTATTTCTTACATGATCCTATGTGTGATCATTGGTTTGGATTGTGAAAGATCACATGGAAAACACCCCAAAGGGGTTTCGGCTACATGCCCAACCGAATCCCTCTTTCTCTTCTCTTCCACTTCCTATTTCATCTACAAGTGTCACTTATCTAAATATGGCATATACTAGATAGACTAAAATAGACAATATCTTAGTATTTTCCCAAGATATCCAAATGATGGAAAAATCTCATCATGAGATTTCACAACCTACCCTACCAACCATTCATTAGTCAAATTCCTACCTATTAGAAAATTTTCATTTTCACCTACTAATCTTAGGTGACTTACTAAGGTTTCTCTAAGGGTGACAAGTGTCTCATGTGTGGGCTTGGTGGGTCATGGGCCAACCTCATGGGCTTGTGGGCTTGTTATTCCTTTCTAGGCCCAATGACTTACTCTAGACTTTCAAGGCTCAAATCTTAAGCCCAAGCCTTCCTCCTCTTCTCCCAATATTATTTTAATTAACTAAAATAATTATTTAGTTAAAATAATATGAGATGAAAATCTCGGGTCGTCACAATTATGTTTCTATGTTTGTAGGCATTTGGACCTATTTAATTCATTAAGTGAACTTCTTTTATTAGCTATAGGAGTGTGGTTTAAAATTTTTTAACTTAAAAGTGTTCAGCCCATCTCTTTAACTGATCTACGCCTTATTAGACCCTAAAGTTTCATTGGGGGCTATACAAATACATGCTTATTCATTTTACAACATTATGAACATGAACAATATTTATTTAGGGAGAAATCTTGTTTTCTTTACTTGTTCTTGATTGAACTAAAATCTTATTAAAAGCAAATCCTTTGTGGTGTTCTCTCTACAATCTAGGTTCTTGAAACAATTTTTAAATGGGTCTAGATCATCTTGACTTGATTCTTAGCTTTCTTGGGTCGATTTCAATTTGTTCGTGGGTTCAATGGATTTTCAATCTCACGGGTTCACATCAGTTGGTATTAGAGCTCAATTTCCAAATTAGGTCTGATTTACCCTTTTAATTATTGTATTTAGATTTTGTCTTAGGCGTGTGTTCTAGGATTTTCTATTTTGGTCCCAAGTTCCTTCTTCATTCTTGTTAATTTCGTGTGTTTGAATTATAACATATGTGATTTTTACAATTGATTATTCATACACTATTTAAGAATTCAGATATGCGAATTCTTTAATTGATTGCATAAATCCTTGCTTTAATTTTGGAATTGATTGTTTGATATACTTTGCAAGCTAAAATTTGAAGTGATTTGGTGTTGATTGATCTTTTTTGTTTTCAAGGGACCTTAGTATCTTGTTTCCTAGTAGCTCTTTTCCTCGTATAAATTCCTTAAATCTAAATCTTGTTTCCTAATTGGTCTTTTTTCTCGTAACATTTTATTCATTTCTCTTGTTTCTTGAATACATTCAAAATTCCTTAAATCTGAATATCTTGTTACCTAGTTGGAATAATACAAGGTTGTATCTTAATTTAGTTAAACTAGTTCTTAAAGAATTTGAAAGGGAAAATAAGTGAGGTGAAATGTAAGTGTGGTGAGATTAGTATCAAAAAAAAGCTAAAAGAGTGAAATACAAGTGGAGTGATATTATTTGAGCGTAAACATGTAAAAAAGTGTGTGAGGTTTTATCACTAACATTCTTGTTTTGCAGCACATTAAAAATGTCTTATAAAAGTGACTCAACACCTAAGAAGGAGGCGATAACTCATTCTTTGTGTTGCAGGCCATGCAACAACAACTTTAACGGTTGAATTTGGTGTTAGGAGAAGTGACGGATAGGATGGATCGGCAAAATGTAGTGATTAAAAATTTGCAAGGTAGGTAGAATAGGAGGAGGAGAACGAAGAATAGAAGTAGTGATTAAAATCTGCAAGGTAGGCAGAATATAAGTGAAATTAGCATTGAAAATGAGTATGAGAATGAAGAAGATGATGAGGATGAGGAAGACGCAGCATCTGAAGTTAGAATGAGTGAAAATGAGTGAAAATGATAGACCTAGAGAAGATAGGCATATAAGAGGATCTAGAAGAAGTCCAAAGGGTCGAGATGGGGTAAATGAGAACCTTGAAAGCATCAAAATGAAAATATCATCTTTCTAAAGTAGGAATGATCATGAAGCACATTTAGAGTGGGAGAAGAAAATATATTTGATTTTTTATTGTCACAATTATTCTGATGAGAAAAAAAATGAAATTGGCGGTAATTGAATTAGCTGATTATGCAATTATTTGGTGAGATTAATTAATAACCAATAGAAGGAGGAGTCGTGAGAGACCTATAGAAATATGATGTGAGTTGAAAGCTCCCATGAGGCAAAGATTTATATCTAGCCATTATTATAGAGATCTCTACAAAAAATTACAAAATCTTACACAAGAGTCTAGGATTGTAGAGGATTACCATAAGGAGATGGAGGTGGTTATAATTCGGGCTAATGTTGAGGAGGATCGGGAGGCCACAATGGCTAGATTTTTAAATGGTTTGAATAGGGATATAGCCAATGTAGTTGAGTTGCAGCATTATGTGGAGGTAGAAGACATCATATGGTTATGAAGGTGGAGAGGCAATTAAAAAGAAAGGGGGCAGCAATGTATACTTCGGTTTCTAACACTCCTTGGAAACCAAATTGAGATAGAAATGATCAATCTATGGTAAAGGGGAAGGCCGAGCCACTTAAGGAAAAATATGAGGGAACTAGCAAGAACAAGCCCAAGGTATATTTCCAACCTTTAAAGAATAAGGATATTAAATGTTTCAAATATTTTGATTCAGTGCATATTACGTCTCAATGTCCACACAAGTGGGTGATGGTTATGCGTGATAATGGGGAAGTGATGAGATGCCCGAATTGATTAATGCTAGTGATAATGATGGAGTGGAATACCCCGTAAAAGGTGAGTCTCTTTTTCTCAAGCGTGCTCTCAATATGCAAATTAAGGTAGATGATATGGAGCAACAGAGAGAGAACATATTTCATACTAGATGTTATGTGAACAACAATATTTGTAGTACGATTATAGACGAGAGCAGTTACACTAATGTAACTAGTACCACTATAATTGAGAAGTTGAACTTACCTTTACTAAAACACCTTAGATCTTATAAGTTACAGTGGTTGAATGAATGTGGGGAGGTCAAAGTCAATAAGCAGGTTTTGGTATTTTCACCATTGAGAGGTATAGTAATGAGGTGCTTTGTGATGTAGTTTATATGCATGCTGGCCATATTTGTTGGGGAGGCCGTGGCAACATGATAGAAGGGTGATTATGATGAGTTTAGGAATATGTACATCTTTGTAAATGATGGAAAAACAATCAAATTTGCTCATTTAACCCTAAAATAGGTCTATGAGGACCAATTGAAGATAAAAAGTGAGATTGAGCATAAAAGAAAGAGTGAAACTGAAACACAAGAGAGAAAAATAAGAGTGAAACCGAAACTTCAAGAAAAAGAGATAGTGAAAAAATAGAGAGGTGATTGAGAATAAAAAAAAAAAAGTGGAGCCACGAGAGAAAAAAGAAAAAGAGTTTGTAAATAGAAAAGGAAAAATAAAGATAAGTTTTTTATACAAAAGGGAGTGAGGTTAAGAGAGCCTTATTAGCAAATTAGCCTATGATCTTGCTTGTTTACAAAAAAACACTTCTTAATTTTGATGACACTAGCCAATCTTTTCATAGTTTAGTTGTTTCTTTGTTGCAAGATTTTGATAATGTATTTACGGAGGAGATGCCGAATGGGTTGCCACCTATTAGAGGCATTGAGCATCAAATTGATTTTATACCTAGAGTCGTTACTCCAAATCGACCAACTTATAGGAGCAGTCTGGAAGAAACAAAAGAGTTTCAAAGGCAAGTTGAATATTTGATGAATAAGGGGTACGTGAGAGAGAACATGAGCCTATATGCAGTACTCGTGCTATTAGTGCTAAAGAAGGATGAGACTTGGAGGATCTGCATTGATTGCAGAGCAGCCAGCAATATTATGGTAAAGTATTGTCATCCCATTCCTAGATTAGATGATATGCTTGTTGAATTGCATGTCTCATGTATTTTTAGTAAACTAGATCTTAAAAGTGGATACTATCAAATTAGGATGAAAGATAAAGGTGAATAAAAAACAGCTTTTAAGACTAACTATAGATTTTATGAATGGTTGGTTATGCCATTTGAACTCACAAATGTGCCTAATACTTTCATGAGATTAATGACCCATGTTTTATGTGTGTTTATAGGCAAATTTGTAGTCATGTACTTTGATAATATCCTAGTATACAACAAGAACTTGTATGAATATATTGAGTATTTGAGATGTGTGTTTGATATGTTGCAAGCTTAAAAGTTGTATGCTAATATTAAGAAATGTACATTTTGTATGGAAATTTTATTTATTTATTTATTTATTTATTGTTATGTTGTTGGTACAAAAGGTATTGAGATGGATGAAGAGAAAGTCAAGGCTATCAAGGAGTGGCCAATGCCTAAAAGCATTACTGAGGTAAGAAGTTTTCATGGTTTAGCTAACTTTTATAGGTGTTTTGTTAAAGATTTTAGTACCATTTGACACCACTCATTGAAATAATAAAAAGAATGTTGGCTTTCACTGAGGTACTGATCAAGCAAATGCATTTGCTACTATTAAAGAAAGGTTATGTTCTACACCTGTGTTAAAATTATCTGATCTTAACAAAACTTTTGAGATTGAATGTGATGCCCCAAGAATAGGAATTGAAGTTGTTTTG
Organism: Platycarya longipes; assembly: GCA_036559045.1. Lineage (NCBI taxonomy): Eukaryota > Viridiplantae > Streptophyta > Magnoliopsida > Fagales > Juglandaceae > Platycarya > Platycarya longipes. The sequence continues at coordinate 22,321,046 of CM071792.1, read as the reverse complement.
ATGCAGGATAAGCGGCCCCTAGCCTTCTTCAGTGAGAAGCTAAGTATGGCGGCCTTGAATTATTTCACTCATTTTAAAGAACTTTATGCTCTTGTTCGTGTTCTAGAGGCGTGGCAGCACTATCTTTGGTCTAAGGAGTTTTTTATCCTCACCAATCACGAATCATTGAAGCATCTCAAGGGTCAACGTAAATTAAATAAAAGACATGCTAAATGGATGGAATACATCGAGCTCCTTGTATCATCCATTACAAGCAAGGTAAGGAGAACATTATTGTTGATACTTTATCCTGGAAATATGTACTTCTTACTTTTTTAAATTCCAAAATGCTTGGGTTTGAATATGTGAGAGACATGTATGCCAATGATGCTGATTTTTCTAATGTGTATATGGCGTGTGACAAATGGTCATTTGGTAAGTTTTACAAGCATGATGAATATTTGCTTAAAGAAAGCAAGTTGTGTGTGCCAGATTGTTCAATATGTGAATTATTTGTGTGTGAGGCACATGGTGGGGGATTAATGGGACACCTTGGTATCAGAAATTTTACATAAACATTTCTTTTGGCCTAGGATGAGAAGAAACATCATTCAAAATGTGGTAGGTGCATTACATGTAGAATTGCCAAATCTAAGATTTTATCACATGGGTTGTATACGCCCTTACCCGTTCCTAGAGAGCATGGGTAGACATATCTATGGGTTTTGTTTTGAGACTACCTAGGACAAAAAAAAGTACAGACTCTGTATTTGTGGTAATGGATAGATTTAATAAAATTGCACATTTCATTCCATGCCATAAAATAGATGATTCCACAAACATAGCTGATTTGTTTTTCAAGAAAATAGTACAACTCCTTGGTGTACCTAGTAGTATTGTTTCTAATAGGGATGTCAAATTTCTTAGCTACTTCTTAAAAGTTTTGTCGGAAAAATTAGGTACCAAAATTTTATTTTCCACCATTTGTCATCCCTAGACTAACGAACAGACTGAAGTAGTCAATAGAATTTTAACTCAATCATTACGCATTGTCATTCAAAAGAATTTGAAAACTTGAGAGGATTGTTTGTCATTTATAGAGTTTTCATATAATAGGACCATGCGTACTCCTATCTCTTATTCCCCCTTTAAAGTTGTTTATGATTTTAATCCATTTACTCCATTAAATTTGATACATCTACCTATTGATGAAAAGAGTAGCTTGGATGGACAAAGGAAGGCCGAATTGGTGAAGTCAATTTATGAGAAGGTACGACTTCAAATTGCACAAAAGAATAAAAAGTTTGCTTCCCAAGCCAATAAGAGGTGAAGGCGTGTCATCTTTAAACCAGAAGATTTGGTTTGAGTTCACATGCGCAAAGAAAAATTATCAGTCTATAGAAGAACTAAATTGCATCATTGAGGAGATGAATCTTTCCAAATCCTTGAGAAAATTAATGATAATGCTTATAAAGTGGATCGTCTAGGTAAGTATAATGTCTATGCTACTTTTAATATTTTGATCTTTCTCCTTTTGATGCAAGTGACGATTCGAGGTCGAATCCTTTTAAGGAGAGGGGGAATGAAGAGCACCATGGTGGACCAATGCTTTGTTGAAACTTTGTAACATGCCAAAAGCATTGTCTGCTACCTTTCTTGGGTCCAAACTGATTTGCTCATGCACATATTTATTCCTTCTAAACCAAAAACTCCAAAGCAGCATGAAGAAAGTGTCCAGCTTTGTTACTTCCTTTCTCTCACATAAAACAAGTGACATTTCCTTAATTGATCTGCAGCTATTATTGACAAAGCCAGGAAAAAACTTATCCAAATCCCTCAGATCATCTTGCAATTTACCACAGCATGATGTAGATCTTTAGTTTCTGATTTACACAGACTACAAGTGCCCTCCTGTATGACCTGTCTTTTTTGCAGATTAAGGGTTGTAGGAAGCCCAGATTTACATACTTTCCATGCGAAGACCTTTACCTTATGCGACACTTTCATCTTCCACAAATGTTTCCAGAGCAGCTTATCATCTGAATCATTTGACGAACCTACTAGCGACTATCCAATGTGATTGTAAATCATTTTATAGCAACTTCTAACACTAAAACAACCATTTCTTTCAAGGGACCAGAACATTCTATCTTCTACTTCACCTGGACTGAGATAAATTTTTGTTATATCAGAAAAAAATACTTGGATTGAAGAGAGTTCTAAGTTTGATCAAATCCCATGTTTTTTCATTATGAACAAATACTGAATCCATAGTATCATTCCTAGAATTTTCCCATACAACATTCCTTCTGACAACAGAGGAAGGTTTCCTGGAATCCACTGATCATGCCAAATATTAACTGATTTTTCATCTCCTATGCACCATTTACACCCTGCTAGAAGCCATCTTCTTGCCTCCCAAATGCCTCTCCATGTGTAAGATGGACTATGACCCAAACCAACTTTCAGAAAACTGCTATTTGGGAAATATATGGCTTTTAACAATTTATGAAACAACGAAGAATTATCTTGGGACAGCCGCCACCCTTGTTTTGCTAATAGTGCTAAATTGAAACATCTAAGATCTTTAAATCCCATACCTCCAACAACTTTGCGTTGACACATCTTGCTCCAACTTATCCAATGAATCTTTCTCTCCCTTCCTTTATGTCCCTACCAAAATTTAGACATCATACTTTCTAACTCTTGACAGAAATTGGTTGGAGCAGAAAATAGGACATAGTGTACGTTGGAATAGAAAATGGCTACAGCTTTCAATAGAATCTCCTTACCACCTTGAGATAATAGCCTTTCTTTCCAAGATTGAAGCTTATGCCAAACTTTTTGCTTAATAGACTGAAATGCTCTTGTCTTTGATCTCCCAATAATAGGAGGAAGGCCCAGATATTTCTCATACTGCTGGATCTCGCTGTTACTCCGCATATTTTTGATTTCAGTCCTCCTCTCCTCACTAACATTAGCACTAAAAACCATAGCAGTCTTCTCTTTGTTAATCTTCTGTCCTGACACAGCTTCATACTTGCTCAAAAGATCTTGGATACGTCTGTTCTCCTCCAAATCAGCCTTGTAGAATATAATATTGTCATCTGCAAACAACAGATGGTTGATGCTTGGAACTCTTCTGCAAATCTTTAATCCTGAAATGTCTTGTCTCACTCCTACTTCCTTAAGTAAGGCAATGAGTCCCTCCGCATAGAAGAAAAAGATAAGGGGAGAGTGGATCCCCTTATCTCAGTCCCCTGGATGGTAATATAGTACCTTTGGCTCTCCATTGATCAATACAGAAAAAGAGACATACCTTACACAGCACATAACTTCCATGATAGACTGATTGAAACCCATAACTTCCATGATAGATTGAACAAAATCCCACTCCACTTTATCATATGCCCTACTCATATCGAGTTTTAACGACATATAACCTTTTTTCCCCTTCCTTTTGTGCTTAAGAAAATGAATTAACTCATAAGCAATTAATACATTATCAGAAATAAGACACCCAGGGACAAAAGCACTTTGACTCTCACTGATAACATTAATTAAGACCATTTTCAGCCTATTTGAAATAACCTTTGCAATAAGCTTGTAAATCACATTGCATAGGCTTATAGGTCGAAAATACTCACTCTAGTAGCATTCTTTTTTTTTTTCGAATAAGAGTGATAAAAGTATGGTTGAGAGATGAAGGGAAAACACCTGAATGAAGCGCTTGGAGGACAGCCGCAGTTACCAAAGGGCCAACCACATGCCAATATTTTTGATAAAATATTGGAGACATTCCATCCGGCCCTGGAGCTTTAGTGGGATCCATCTCTTAGAGTGGAGTCTTCACTTCATCCGTATGGTACTTTCTTGTAAGAATTGTATTCATTTGATCAGTGACTATACCAGCAATAGGAGCTAGAAAATCCAATGAACCCGAGGGATTATAGGTAGTAAATAAGGATTGAAAATACTGAGTGATCACCCTATTCCTATCAACTCCCTCCTTCCAGCATTCCTCATCATCCAATATTTTATCAATCTTATTCTTCCTTTTCCTTTGCGTGGCCTTCATGTGGAAATATTTTGTATTACTATCTCCTATCTTAAGCCATAAAACTTTAGACCTTTGACGCCACATAACTTCATTTCTTTCTAGCCAAACTTACACTTGTTCTCTTGCATGATTCAACTCTTCACCATTAACTAGAGAGGGATCTCTTTCATGCAATAACTTGAGATTAGCCTGGGCTTTCAAGAGCTGTTTTGCACATTACCAAAAGCATTTTTATTCCACTGCTCCAATTCTTGACCACAATCTTTAATAAGAGAGCTAATTTCAGAAAGATTGGATAAATTTAAGTTTCTTACCCACACATCTTTAATTATTTTCTCACAAGCATCATCATCCACCCACATGGCCTCAAATCTAAAGGGTTTTACAACTCTTTGATGATCCACATTCCTTTCCAAATCCACCCATGTCGACGCCCCCGCTTACGTTTGGGATCGGACGCAAATCGAGACGTCGGAGATAAATAACACAAGGAAGTTAACCCTTCGTTCTTACTTAAGTTCGAGTATGCATTTAAAACTAAACGCAGTGAATATAAAATTTTTGCAGCGAAAAAGGTCAAGCCATTCTATAATTAGGCAAAAACTTAAAATTTTGCTTTACGTCACATGGTATAACAGATTTAAGATCCCAAAATAAACTTCATATTAATAAGTGTCATTAAGAGTATCAGTCTCCACAAAATATATACTTTCCCCAAACATAGGGAACCTCCAAAATCTAAATAAAACGTAAGTAAATGACACCATCCAAGAGCTAGCCCCGCGACCACGTCAAAAGGTGGGGAGATCGCCAGACCATCAGTGGTCTAGAGAGTCTCTCCAAGTCTCATAGTCGTCGACGTCATCTTTTCCTCCAACAACTTTTTTCGTTCACATAAGGAACGATAGTGGAAATATAAAGGGGTGAGATTTCGAGAAATCTCAGTAAGTACACAACTATCTCAACAAAATCATTTCAAGCATACATATAAACGAATAACAAACATAATATGTGTCATGCATATGCGACTACTGACTTAGCAAATGCAAATGCTAATGAATACTTTCATAAAACTTGACTTTCTTTCAATCTTGACACGTATACTTGATGCTTATAAAAAAAGGTTCATCATACCGTAATTTTTTTGACTCATGCTTTAAAATCCTTTTTCGTATAAACTTTTCATTTCTTTCATCATTTCTTATCTTAGGCGCTACTTAACATATTTATATCATTCTTTGACCTCGAAGGCAATTACGTATCACCTTCACCGTCGTCACATCAGTCATACGGGAGTTACATATCACCTTTCCCGTTATGACGTGAAAGTCTTTATCAGTGATTCGAGAGTTACATATCGCCTTTCCCGTCACTGTTCATTTTGGACACCTCACAGTTCCCTATGCACCGTGTGCTCCCCGCTAGTTATCGTCACACCCGGCGACCGTATCAACCTGGGTGAATACGTTACGAGTTACCGCATCGCCAAGGCGATTGCGTTTACCGCTCTTCATCACTCGGTGACCACTCAAACCAAGCAACTACATTCTTGTTCTTATAACAGTAAGGCAAAAGCCTACACTGTCCTTGGGCACCCATTAACATTAGGTGCGATCATGTTCCGGACACCTTTTGGAGTCATACATAGTCCGCCGACTGTTCTTCGTCGACTCAGGGGCTTTCACTCAACTTTAATCACTCCTGAATGAACAGAGAGTTCCACTGGGACACTACCCCGTCCCAGCTTTTGGGGTTCTCATAAAAACTTTAATTTTTCTCTTTTCCTTTGAAAACATGTTTGACTCAAAAATATGATTTTCATGCTTCATGCATGTGACATGCAACCCTAAGTGCTTAACATGCGAACCATGAAACTAGTTCATGCACACGTATACTTTAACATGCTCATTGACAAATCAACCAATCACATGAATTCATCTATATTTCATATAAAAGCACACAAATCAGTTCAATACACAAAGAAGGGCACTCAGCCTTCACCACTAGGGTTGGGCCGAGACCCTTTATGGCAACCTCCTAAGGTTTTCTTCTTCTATCCTCCTCCATGCACTCATCAAGCCTTAACAAAATTAATTAAACATTTTTAGCACCACTAAGAGGGGTTGACCGAACCCTGTAGTCCTTAGGATTAGCATTTTAATCACTTTTCTTTCCACCAAAATCGTATACTTAATCATACACGTTAAAATCGAATATCGTGTTATTGAATCCTCCTAGCTTTCATGCTTCTAAACCTTTCAAGTATTCAAGGCTTAATCATCCTATAAAATAATAGTTGATCATTGAAAACTCAACCCTAAAACTTTCAAATCCAAAACCCATATATGCTCCAACTTAAATTCTTTTCAACTCCAAACATTATTTTAACATGCAATCATTTCGTCACCATTTTTCGTACTAATCATACTCTCTTATTTCTTTATAACAAGGTAACTAAATTCACCAATAACATGTAAATCACAAGCCTAGAATCATATACCTTGCTAAGCATGGATTTACCACTAAACATAGAAGACATTTCTTCAAGCATTCATCCTAGCATCCCAATTATCCAACAAACATCATCTTAGTCACGCATGTATTTTCTTATCACTATATACCATATCAATATGCTTCTTTTTCCTTTGCATCAAATTAGCTAAATCTATCAACATAATGTAGATTCAAGCCTACAATAACGTATGGACTAAGCATAGATTTTTAACTAAATAAACAAAGCATCTCTTTCAAGAGAACCTAGCCTAGCATCTCCAATCACTCAACAAACTTAATCTTAGTCATGCATGCATTTCTACCATCATCATATATCATATCATCATGTTTCATTTCTTTTGCAACAACTTAGCTAAATCCACCAACATATTCAAATTTCAAGCCTAAAAAATCATATGGATCAAGCATGGGTTTTTAACTACAACAACGAAGCCTTTCCTTTAAGAAAACCTAATTTAGCATTTGCATATATTCATCGACCAATACAAACACATTCACCCAATACATATACAAGGAAATGTTAAAGTCGAGATAAGAATGCACTTACCAGACTTCCAAGTAGAAAATATTAGCTCTGTAAAACATATAAACAATCTATTAAAACAAACTACAAGCATGTAGTTAAAAGAAATTCCCAAAGTATAAACTTTGGTGTGTGCATGTGATCTAACCTAGGGTTTTATTCTTGAAATAGCTTAGGTTTTTGCATTACCTTTTCAAGTAGTCTTCCACTCAAGAAAACTTGCTTCAAGCTCCACTAAACTTAGGATATCTTAGTGTTTAGAAGGTGAAAGAAAGCAAAGCAAAGTGAAGGTAGAGTGGAAGGGAGAGTTGCCGAAAGGTGGAGGAGTGTGTGTGTATGTGTGTGTGTGTGTGTGCGCGGACAAGTGAACCAAGCAAAAGGAGAAAGAGCAAGGCATAAGGCCATTCGGCCAAGTGAGCTTCTAGGCTCTTAGGCTACTCATTCCCTACTTTTTAGGGTTGACATTTGATGGGTTTGAAAGACACTTGAGTGACTTCCATCACTAGATCATATCATGCCTAAATTTAGATCACTTTTAGGTTGGAAACTATTTCCTTCCTTCTCCCTATGGCCGGCACCTCTCAAGGGTTCTAAGCCCTCTTTCACTTCACATCACTCACTCACACACTCACCTATTATCTCACATGTCATTCCACTAGATTGTAAGATCACATTTTGGGGAATGGGACTTGCAACTTTCGGCCAAGCTCTCTCCTAGTCAACTGAATCTCATCCTCCTCTCCTATGTGTTTTCTTCTTTCCAAGCAACCATCAATCAACTTATCACATCATCACTCCTTCTTACACTCTTACACACATATGCCTTACACACTCTTACACAATCTCATGTGTCCAATCACCTAGATTTAGAAGAACTCTAGGAAGACCAAAAAATAAGGTCCACGGCAATACTTACCCAAATCTCCTTTATTTTCTTTTCATCTTCTTTTTCTCTCTCCAATGATACCACATCCTTCCATCACTTGTCAATCTCCTTGTCAACTCCCACTTACAAGATCTATCAATAGTCATTCATCTAGATTTGTAAGAGATTGCATGGAAAAACACCCCAAGGGGTTCGGCATTGGCCTCCACCGAATCCTCTTCCTTTTCTCCCACTTCTATTTCCTACAAATATTACAAGTATCACTCAACTAGATATGACATGCTCCTAAGGAGACTCAATTGGAAGATCCCTTATTCCTTCACACTTCTACCAAGTCAACACACTCCAACTTGTCTACCATATCCCTAAGGATTTTCTTACACAAAATCCAGTTTTTGTCATATCAAAAGTGGGGCTTGCATAGGAAGACTCAAAGTGAAGCAAGTTGGCTTCCCTTAGCTCCATTTCATACGTAGACCCCATTTTTCTCCAACCAACATTTCTCTTCCCAATGACACTTGTCATTTGTCACTTGTCACACATTTTCCAAGTGATCTCCCTTACATACAAATCTTCCACTTTTACAAGATCTAGCACAAGTCAAGTCACCTAGGGAAACTCAATTGGAAGAGTTGGCTTCTTCCCCTTCTTGCATCCCACGTTGCCCATGTGTCCAAACGATGAGAAGATCTCATCTTGGATACCACACCTCATCCTCCAAGATACAACTAGTCAACCCTCTAACCACTAGTCTTTTCCCTTTTAGCTACTAGAATTCTTCTAAGTGTGACATATGTTCCCATGCATGGGTTTGGTTGACTCATGAATCATTCTCATGGGCTTATGGGCTTTGATACACTAATTTGGGCCAATATCCTAAACCATGCTCCCAAGGCTCAATTTTAAGTCCAACTTCAAGTGCTTAAATAAATAAAATAACTTCATCAACCTTATAATAATTAATTAATTTAAATAAAATAAGACGAAATTTTGGGTCGTCATAACCCAAATAGGAGAGTGATCAGAATAGGAAATAACTCCATTTGTAACCCTCGTTGTAGAGAAAACATTCATTCAAGCATAGTTCGCTAAGAATCGGTCTAATCGTTCCCATACTCTATACTAATCGGATCTCCCATTACATTAAGTATACTTCTGTCCGAAATACCCCAGTGTCTCAAATCCTCAACAAATTCTCTAAAAGACACTAGCTGTTTTTCAGGTCGCATATTACCCCCTTTCTTCTCATGGTGAAACAGTAATTCGTTAAAGTCTCCCATGAAAAGCCATGGCTCATCTATACCACTATTCAAGCAGCGGAGAAGAGACCAAGTTCTATGCGTCAAAGAAGTTTCGAGAAATCCATACACAGCAGACAAAAACCAATTTCTCACGCCCAACAGACTTAATACAAGCATGAATGTGATTTGAAGAGTAATTTATCACAGTTAAAACAACGTCAAAAGACCATAATAACGCAATCCCCCCTTTCCTACCAACAAAATCAACATCAAGACAATTAACAAAACCTAACTTAAACTTACAAAGTTCAAATTCCTTGGAAGATAAACGAGTCTCCTGTAGGAACATAACGTCGGGACTTTCTCTTCGTAGAAGATCGGAGAGTGATTGAATCACATGGATTCCTGAGACCATGGCATTCCAGTTGAGGAGCCTCATTGCTTCCAACGGTTTTGCCTTACAGCCACCGCCGATAATTCCATATCATTCAGAGCAGCAACTCCTTCATCCTCTTGAGAACTAGGTAGTCGTTGCTTCTGATTTTGTTGGATAACTTCTTTTCCATCAACCCCTTTCAATTTCTTTCAGACTTCCAGTACCTGGGAATTATCTGGTGTCAAAATGTGGGAGATCAGGTCCTTTGGTTTAGATAAAACCGACAGCCTCTTCCATCATTTGCCATTTAATCCATCCGGCTTTGTTGGGTTTACTTGCATAGGGCTTGCTTCATGTGGGCCGTCAACGTTCCTCTATTCTATATAAGCTTGTTCCTTGGGCTTATTGTTTCCAACAAACTCATTCGGCCCAGTATCACGATCGATAGAACAATTTGAGACAATTATATTTGAATTCGAACCATTAAGATCCTCCTCTGATATCCCACTCTCTATTAATTGCTCTATTTCTGTTTGCGCCATTTTCTCCTGTAACTAATCCGAATCAATCTTTTCCTTGTTTTCTGGTAGAATCACCGCTTCATTTGCCAATTTGACTTGTGACTCTTCCAATCCCATTTCTGGTTTCGGCGATATTGGACTTCCCTTCGGCGATGCTGCTCCACCTCTATTATTCGTAGCTATGTTAACCTTTATAGCAGTGGTATAACCTAGGGTGAAAAATGGTTTCAATTGCTTGCCTGAAGTGATTCTTGAACCAAATTCCCCAACATGGAGGCATGAACCGTAAGGATAGTCCTCTGAGAACCCGTTTCAGTGTTTGGCATTGACTGCTGGCATTCCTTTTCATTATGTCTCAAGCAACCGCGCCAATAGCAGAAGTTGGGTAATTTCTCATACGAAAATCTAACCCAGACAAATTCTTCCTCATCTATGGAAAACATGGAGCCCCAAATAAGAGGTTTGGAGACATCCAACTTCACTTGAACATGTAAATACTCCCCCATGCTATCTCGTCTTCCTCAACATCTACTTCCTCCACTATACCTATCAACTCTCCCAATAATTTCCCTGAGTAAGTATTTATAGCCATAATTGGTAAATCATGTAGTCACACCCAGAAACTAGCCATATTCAATTGAACCTGCTTCTCCTGCTTCCGGCCATCAACCTCATTCAACAGTACTAGATGCTTGTCAAAAGACCACGATCCTTCACGTAAAACCTTCTCTTTATCCTTTAAATCTTCAAATTCGGCCATCATCAAAGACGGGTTCATGTCCCTAAACTTCACTCCTTTAGCCCATCGCCACACCCTCCTCATGGTTCCTTTAAACACCTCTCTATTAAAATGACGATCCATCAAAAGCTTGACAAATAAACATTTTCCACCGCATATTTCCGCATCTTCCAACTTCTCCGATCTCGCAACAACCCCCTTTGTCTCTACTTTCGTCTAGAAAGACGTTAATAGAGAGCATTAAAGGAATCGTCCATGACTACCTGCAAATAATAAAAACTGCACTAAGAACGCCAGTAAATCGCCTCTACATAGGGCAAACCTAGAGAGGAAAATTGTAGTTGAGATGACATGTTTTTTTTTATTCCAACTTAAAGAAACAAACAAATGAACTTAGGACTAGTTTGAATATAATCTCATCCCAAAATTCTCTCATCTCATCTCATTTCAAAATATAATTTAAATATAAAATTTACAAACTAATCATTACAACTTTTGAATTAAATAGTTTGTGAATAATAGTGATATAATTTAAATTAAATATTTATTGAATTTCAAAAAATAAGAGAGAAAAAGTTGAATAAAAATTATTATAAAATTAAAATATTGTTAGAATATAATTTTTTAATATACTTTTTGTTTTGAGATTAGAAAATGTTGAATTATTTATTATTTTTTGTTTGAGATTTTAAAAAAATTGTAATAATTAATTTAAAATTATTTGTCCTCTAATGATGTTTGAGAAGCAAATGAGATGTGATTAGATAAATGAGACCATATGAGATGACGGGGAAATTGTTTCCAAACATCACCTAACTATGTTTGGGTGTTCATCTTAACCCATCTCATACCAATCAATGATGAGACTCATTAATTTTTCAACTTCCTATAAAAAGTTACACACATATCAACTTATTTCATACATTCAACTATATCTCGACCCACAAAATACTGCTACTCACATATCAACTCAAATAATTTGAAATCACCTTAGCACCCAAATCTTAGAAGGCAATGAGCTACTTGGTTTACTATTCTCTTGACATGAACCACTTTCCTAGCTCTTCCGTTCTTGTTAAGAGCATTTTACAGTCATCTATCATATGACCAAATGATCTGCAATCATCTATTCTTTTTTATAATTAGCATTGACCACCTGTTGTGCACCTTTAAAAATGACTTTGTAGAAACAAAGCTCTTAGGCAAAGTCTAGATAAATTCATTTAAAAGTGGAAGTAGAACTATTGTAGCATAAATATCCCAAGCTTCTGCCACTACTCGGTCTGGATAAAATATATTGCTAGCCTGTCTTGAGGCCAAAACTAATCTTTATAAATTTATTGTCAAGTAGAATGATCCCTACACCCATCATCCTGATTGATTGTACTTTCAAAGCAATATCCCAACTGACATCATAGTGTCATCTCTTCACTACACCCATAAATATGTTGATCTATAGTTTCCTCAAATAGACTACAAATAGGATACAAAAATTCTCTTTTAATTCTTATACTGCACAAGCTGCTTCTAATAGGCCATAAGATATTGTTATAAGCTCTCCACATAAGATTTTTAATAGCAATTGGTATTTTTAAGTTCCAGATTTCCTGCCATGCTAAACTCCTGACATGTTATTAGAAGGTTGCATTGTTTAAGATTCTCCAACTCCATAATTTAAAGGTGGTAAGAACTTTTGATAGAAAAAATATCATTCTTAGTACCACTCCGAACCATCTTATCTTCGCCATGTAAAGGCCTAATTAGTTGGCTAGTATCTCTTTAACATCATCTTTAGTAAACACCCCATTGATCAATTGACGCCCTATTTAGATGCCAAACCAAACCCAGTTCGTCTCACTTTAGAGTGAGTTTGGCATCCAAACACACGGAATGAACGAAGTTCAACCAAACAAAGCTCATCTTGGCTCCACCACATATGGACTGCAATGCCAGAAGTTAATGGCCAACAAATGTGAACTGGCCCCACCACATCATCAGCTATCAACTCTCTTTCTCTCTATTCTCTCTCATTTTTTTCCTTTTCTCTTACCACCACTCTCTCTCTAGTTCGGCCTGACAAGAATTTATTTATTTTTTCTTCTCCATGCACATTGTGCGCGTGTAGGGGACAAAAGTTCTCTCTCTTTTAGCAGTGGGTCCCACAGATTTTTCATTCTCGTAAATTTATCTAAACTAATCTAATCATCCAAATACATTTTAAACTCATCTAAGTGAGTCCTACTAAACTCACTCCATCATCTTAACTCACTACTATTTATAAAAAACTCAATTCAACTTAGCTCAGTTCGACATCCAAACACAACTTGGATCTTCCACCATTTATTTGAAGCTATTATATATGATATATACCTTTGCATATGTAAAAAGTAGTTAACGAGGAGACTAAACCATATAGAAATAAGGCCTTTGAATCCATTTATCTTCCCATATACGTATATTCTATCCCATCCTTTGCTCTCCAGACAATTCCAACTTTAAGCAAATCATTAGAATTACATATACTCCTCCGAGCATAAAATAGTATTTATCTTAGGTTTTGATGTTTGTTTTCATAAAAGATAAGATGAGATAAAAGTTAAAAATTAAATAAAATATTTTTTTTAATAAATTTTTTAATATCAGTTTTATTTTGAAATTTGAAAAAAATTGAATTGTTCATTTTATTTTGTATGAAAATTTTAAAAAATAATAATAATAAGATGAAAATATTTGTGAAAGTGAAGAAGGCCTTAATTGACGCACAAGATTACCCATCTTAACCAAGAAATCCAAGAAATTGAGAAAAAGGAAAAAGCTAAATCAATTAAGGAGGCTGAATAAGCAAGAGCTGTTTTGCAATTGGAAATTAAGAAACAAAAAAGTATCTAATATTGCTGATCTTGACCATGTATCATGTTGGTTACAAGAACGAATTTGTTAATTCCACTTGTTCCATGCAATCACTAGAGAACTCGATTTCTCGATCCATGCATGAGAAATTACAGAAAGATTGATGACCTCATGATGGCCTGAAGAGATCAGTACTTGATCATCATGATCAGCTGCTATATATACAGGGCTTAAACAGCATGCAGTACTCCATTAATTTTACAATCATGACAATTATGGGGATTCGGTGATTTGGGTTCCAAAACTTCCAGATAAAAACAGGATCTATATTATCAAAAGAGCAGTATATCTACATCAATCTACGACCAAGAAGATCAATATTGTATATTTGTGGGTGTAGGTACGTTTAACGTACACTCAAAACAAAGTTAGATTGTATCAGAGAATTTGTTGAAAACTGATATATATCCAATAGAGATCCATTTGTTCTGTCAGGCGCCCATGATAATCATAATTCCGAGGCCACCATGCATGATGCGTAGATGAAGATCGATCATAACCGGCTGCCATATATATTAATTGCTTACCCATATATGATCTGATCAAGACGCCATTGATGAGGCCAAAGGCACTTCGCTCTCGTGAGAAGCCACAGACGAATCGTTGCAGGCAGAAAGGCGTGCAGATAATGAGCTAGTTTTCTTCATATCCATCGTCTGATCTTCTGAGCTGCCATGTCCATCTTGATCGTCCAAGGCCAGAATAGCTTCGAATTGAGCCCGCCTTCGTGCTTCACTTTCCGGGGACGATCTCACCGGATGCTCTACGCTGCCCACATGAGCCTCAATATTAGCCACTTTGTTATTAACTGCATTGGCCGCATTTGGACCACAACCACCGGCGCCGGCGCCGCCTGCAGCAAAGGCTCCTCCTTTAAATGCACCACCACCACCTCCACCTCCACCTCCATTACCGGGAGCAACGCCAACCCTAAATCCAAATGCTCGGGAAATTAGTCGATAGAAACATGTGAGCACCCAAAACAACCAAGGAAGGCAAACGAATGCCACTCCGGCGAAGGGAAGCCAGGTTGCGTAAGGTGAATCAGGTCGTAAGATATATACTACAAGGCAGCCACCGCCGGCGGCAATAGAGAGAAACAAAACGGAAGAGATGAGCCATATGAACGCGCTTCCGGGCCTTGGATCCGGTGGTGCAGGCATTTGTGTATCTCGGAGAAAGAAGATTTTAACTATGAAAACCTTGCGGCTGCCTGGATCAAGAACTCCACTTTGTTGTTTCCATCCATTTCGCTACAAGAACTAGGCTAGGAGATCATTGGGTCGAGGTTAGGGCCAAGGATACGTCCATGAGAAAGAATTGATGAGGTCTGTGAATATGGGATATTCAGGTGGTGGACGAATTCAAAAGCTGTTCACGTAAAACATGGCTTTTGTATTAAAACTAACCCGTACATACAAGGAGAGAGAGAGAGAGAGAGAGAGAGAGAGAGAGAGAGAGAGAGAGAGAGAGAGAGAGAGAGAGAGAGAGGTTTATCAACGTTAACTAAGATTGGCGTTGATATCTGAATTAACGTTTACGTGTGCTGCAAAAGGCATTACATGCACGTATATGGATCGGATAGAAGTGAAGTGCAATTATTTTATAAATAAAATAAGTTTATTATTAATAAACTAATTTTAATAAGAAATATAAATCACATAGTTATTGCTATTTTAAAAAAATTGTACAACTTTTAAATCTGAGTTATTTTTAAAAATGAGATAAGATCAAATTAATAATATAAAAATTAAAAAAAAGTATTATTTTAAAATAATATTTTAATATTAATTTTATTTTAATATTTGAAAATTTTAATTTGAAATTTGATAAATATAGAATTATTTATTTTATTTTATATAAAAATTAAAAAAAAATTAAAAAAAGATAACATAATAATAGTTTATGACATTGTGTAAGTAAACCAAATCTTAATTACACATTTCATGAATGTAAACATAAAGATAAGTACAAGACAGCTGGCACCTGTGCAAGAGTTTAGACTGATCGATCTCAACCTAGCCCATGGATTAATAATTTAATAGTCCAGCGAGTTTTCATGCCCGCGAGTTCATTGGAACAATTTAGACTGGTATATATTAGGCCTCGTTTGTATTTATGAGTAAGTTCAGTTCATTTTAAATTTATTATTATATTTTTTTATAAAATATAAATTTTAATATAAATTTTTTAAATTTTAATATATATTTTTTAAATTTTAAAATAATAATAATATTAAAAAATAAATTAAATTAATCTCAACTCATCTCATCTCCGAATCTAAACAATACCTAATTCTCTAAAAAGTGCTTATAAAGATTAAATGTAAATTTTGTTAATGATAATGAAATAGTTTGAGTTAAGATTTTATTAAGTTGTGAAAATGAGATAGAAAAAATTCAACACAAAAATACTATTTATAAATTTAAATATTTTAAAAATATTTAATGTTATTGCTTTTTATTATAATTTTAAAAATGCTATTGCCTTTTAATATAATAACTTTTTATTATAATTTTAAAAAGTTATTGCTTTTTGTGTTTTTTTTTTTAAATTTATGAAAGTTATAATGATTAGATAATTATTAGATGAAAAAGTTAAAAAATTAAAATTAAAAATTGTAAGGGGATTATCAGTATAGATTCTGCAAAGTTACATTTTAGTCCTCATTGTAAATTGAATCCTAGATAATCAGTTTAGTTACTTTATGTTTTTAATCTTTTACCAAGAGTTAATTTTTCTTCTGTGTATAAATAGAAGGTCGTGTAATGTAAAAGTTCAGTTCAATAATATCAAAAGTTTCTCTTCCTTTCTTCAGTTTCTTGGTTGAAGTTGCTTCATGGAATCAAAGTAGATATCTTAGGGTTTCACTTATGTTCACCACAAGATTCAATCTTTCTACTGCAAGAATGGTTGCCTCCTCTATTTCACTCAGTGTGGAGGATTCCAATCCATATCGTCTTCAAAATGGAGATTTTTCTACTTCAATTTTGGTGTCCAATCTCCTTACGAGGGACAACTACAATGATTGGTGTTGATCAATAGAAATGGCGTTGAAGGCCAAGAACAAAATAGTCTTCATGAATGGGGTGATAATTCAGCCATTTGAAATAGATGCTTTGTATGTTGTATGCGATCATTGCAGCAGTATGGTTTTGTCATGGATTCTAATTTCTATTCTAGAGATATTGGGGAAACCATTGTGTATGCGAAGACAGTAAAAGATATGTGGCAGAAGTTGAGGAATCAGTTCTCTCGAGGCAATGGACCGAGAAATTTTCAATTATAAAGAGAACTATCATCTTTATCTCAAGATCAAACCTCGGTGACTATATACTATTGAAAGTTCAAATGTTTGTGAGATGAACTTCTGAACTATAACTAGATGTCTACTTGTATATATGGGGCATATAGAAATTACAATTGTGGTGATGCACATCTGCTTTTTAAATATCAATAGAGTTAACATGTAATCATATATCTTATGGGGTTGAATGAAGAATTTGCACATGTTAGGGGTTAGATTCTATTACTGAAACCACTACCACCAATTACCAAAGTTCTTTAGTAGTTCAAGAAAAGAAATAAAGAAAAGTTGGTTCCATGGAAAAAGTGGGAGCTAAGCCTAATGTTGCCTTTATGAATAAAAAAATTGAGGGGTCCAAAAATATGGAAAATAGTAGTATAGAAGAGAAAAGATTTTGTACCATCCATTGTGGAATGACTAATCACACAATAGACAAGCATTACAAACAACATGGATATCCTCCAAGTTTCAAACAAAAAGTGAAAGTTTCATCAACAAACCACGTTATGGCTCAACCCACGAGTACACCCTTTGATCAAAATTGTATATCTTTTTCTTTCAAGAAGAGTCTTAGCAACTACTTGCATTAATTCGACCACAATCAACTGAAACACAAAAGACAAATCATCAAGTAGCTAATATCATATCCAAGCCAAATATTTTACCTTCCTTTTCAGGTAAAACAGTTTGCCATTATAGTTTCTTATCCATGAAAAATGACAGTTCATCTTTTATTTCTAACACTTAGATAATAGACACAAGTGCCACAGATCACACTAGGGGTGGTCAGCGGGTACCCGTACCCGCTGACCCGCCCCGCCCCCGCCTTGCGGGGCGGGTTAACCCGTTCAACGACAACCCAACGGGGTAAACCCGCCCGCATTTTGGGGTATGGAATGGGGCGGGGGCGGTATAGCTTCGACCCCGCCCCCGCCCCCGCATATATATAAAAACCCAGATGACTCAAAACGGCGTCGTTTTGTCATCTGGATTTTTTTTTAAACTTTACTTACATAAAATGACACCGTTTTATATAAACGGCGTCGTTTTATGTAAAGGAATTTAAGAATTAAGCCCTCCCCCTCCCCCTTTCGATCTCCGTCGATCACTCTGTCTCTCTCTCGTCTCCCTCTCACTCTCTCTCTAAAATCGGCGCAAACCCTAGCCCTAAAACACACCTCAGGCCACCGTCGTCACAGCCGCTGGCCACCGTCGCTGCCAAGTGCGAAGAATCCCTCTCTCTCGTTTCGATAGTTCTCCGGTTCTCCCTCTCGGCCTCTCCGATATTTCTCCGAATCTCCTGCTAGGTAATCACTAATCTCCCATTTTTTTCGTTTTGATTCTTCAAAACTTGAAATTATATGATTGTGTTGAAAACTTGAATTTATTGAATAATTGATTATGAGTTTATGGAGTGGATTGTGTTGAGACTTGAGGGTTTGGATTATGGATGCCGATTGCTTAAGGTCCGATTGTCTGGAATTTGATTGATTCGGTAACCCGTGGTCCCGTAACATATATAATGTATATATATATTTTTGTTATGTAAATTGTAAGGATTCTAAATTTGCAGTTATGCACAAAGCTCTCATTATATTTTATTAAAAATTATTTTTAGTTGCATTGAATCATTGATTAAATGTGTCACATTTTAAACCAATTTATAGATTAATCACTTAAATAAAAATATATATTGAAACCATAAAAAATCGACTGACATACTGTAAGTATTGACACATAAAAAAAAAATTTGAATTTATGATATTTAGATATTGAAATAAACTAAAATTAAAAAAATAAAAAAATAAAATTATTATTTGAAAAATAAAATCACTACTAACCATACATGTTAACTATAAGTCTATACATCTCAAAATAAAATAAATGAGAATATATATACACACATATATATTTGTGATGTCATGTTAAATTAATAGGCAAAATGAGTGATATAATCATATAAATTATTATAGTTTGATGCATTAGGTATTATTTGAAAGTTAGACAATTGAGTCTAATTTTGAATTGAGATTTGAGCCTATTATATTTTGGTATGACCATTTGTGTTGCATTTATTATAATTTTAGATTTGTTGTAAATGGAAAGTCCAGAGGATTCTAGTGCGAGCTCCCTGGAGGTAGCCTTGGGTACCTCCGGCCCTAACCCTAACCCTAACCCTAACCCTAACCCTATCCCGACCACTACCACTACTACTACCACTACCCCTAATCCTACCAGTACTCCCATTCCGGTTGAGACCCCTGACCCTGCTCCTACCACTACCACTTGCCCCGCCCCCAAGCAGTCTAGCAAGAAAGTCTCATCCATAATTTGGGCTTATGTCACCAAGATAGAAGGTGGTGACCCCAATGATCCAAAAGCCAAATGCAACTATTGTGGCAAAATTTATGGGTGCCACTACAAGAGACATGGCACTTCCCAGATAAAATTGCACTTGGAGGAACAGTGCAATAAATCCCCAATTTTGAAGTCTTTGGTAGAGAAGACCCAATCTAGGCTTGAAGTTGGATTTAAAAAAATGGGTGAGGGGAGTAGTGGGGAGTTGGCATTAAAGGGGTATACAAAATATGATCCTAACGAGGCTAGGACACACCTAGCTCGCATGATTGTTATAGATGAGATACCTTTCCAAGTGGTTGATGGGAAAGGGTTCCAAGCCTATTCTAGGTACTTGGAACCAAGATTCAATATTCCTTCTCGTCACACGGTGGCAAGAGATGTTAAAAAACTTTATCGATCAGAAAAAGAGAAGTTGAGGGGTTTATTGGCGGGAGAAAATGTTTGCCTCACCACTGATTGTTGGACTTCTTGTAATAATCTTAATTTTATGTGTATGACTGTTCATTGGGTTGATGGGGGTTGGACATTGCATAAGAAAATCCTCAAATTTTGTCAAACAACTGATCACAAAGGTGAGACGATAGGGAAGGCCTTAGAGGCCGCTGTGAAAGAGTGGGGGTTAACTCGGGTTTGCACTTGCACGGTTGATAATGCCGGGGCTAACGATGTTGCAATGAGACATCTTAAGACTCTCATGAATAATGCGAGTAGAACGATTTTGGGTGGGGATTATTTGCATGTGCGATGTGCAGCACATATTCTTAATTTGATTGTGGGTGATGGCTTAGATAAGCTTGGTGACTCGGTTGCTCGGGTCAGGACTGCTGTGAGATGGGTTAGATCTTCTCCTGCTAGATTGGCTAGGTTCAAAGTTGCTGTAACTACTGTGGGTATAACATGTAAAAAAGGTCTTTGCACTGATTTGTCTACAAGGTGGAACTCAACCTTTTTGATGTTGGAGGCAGCTCAGGAGTATAAGTTGGCATTTGATACATTGGGTAATGAAGACATACAATATGTCAAGTATTTTGATGAAAAGTTGGGGCATCCTTTGTCTAATGATTGGGAGGTTGTATCTATTTTTATAGAGTTTCTGAGAGTTTTTTACGATGTTACCAAAGTTTTATCTGGTTCTCTATATCCCATGGCACATCAATTTTGTCAACAAATAGCCAAGGTGAAAGAAGAATTAGATGATATTGCAGCAGGTAGTAACACCACATTGCGGGAGATGTCTAGGACCATGATGGAGAAATTCGACAAATATTGGGGGGAAGAGTTTGATAAAGCCAATATCTTGTTATATGTTGCATGTGTTCTTGACCCACGGTTTAAGGTTAAAGGTATGGTATTTGGGTTGACTGATGCAATTGGCAAGGATTGTGCGTCAGCTGTTGCATCTCGAGCTCAGGAAACACTTGTTAGATTATTTGATGAGTTCACTATCGTGGGAGGTGGTAGTGTTGCAGCCCCTATAGCCACAGGTATCCCCCACCAGGTGCAGATGCTAGGCGTGGAAAAAAACGTAAAATGGACTGGGGTGACAAGATGGAGTCGACCCCCTTGGATTTTATGGGTTCCACCACAGATGCCCAGTCAGAGGTAGACAGATATTTGGCATTGGATCTTCATCCATTTGTACGAGATTTTGATATATTAGCTTGGTGGAAGATGAATGTCTCCAAATATCCCATACTTTCAAAGGTTGCTCGTAGTATCTTGGCCATCCCGATCAGTACAGTAGCCTCAGAGTCGGCCTTCAGCACTGGAGGGCGCGTATTAGATCCTTTTCGGAGCTCATTAGATCTTATCACTGTTGAGTCCCTGATTTGCACACAGAATTGGATCACGGGTGCTGAAATTCATATTCCGGAGGTTATTGATTATGATCCGGTTGAGGCCGAGGACGAGGCTGTTGATCAGTCTGGATCTGGTAAATTGTTACGCAATAAATATTTACATTATTTTGTATTTATTTAATTAAATTTAATGTTACATAGATTTTACATTTAATTGTTGTAATTTGTAGCGACCGTAACACCAACACCTAGGACACCGTCAACAGTTACCTCTGCTGCAGTATGACCTACGTCACCTACCAACCCATCACCATGGTTTGTACTTTACACAATTGTTTTTTAATTGTTGTTTACATTTATAATTTTATAATATTTGTAATGTTAGTTTTTAACTTATTTTGTAATTCTTGTTTATGATTTTTGACATTTTTGAATTTCTATGACAATATTATTTTGTATGTCAATTCAAATTGTCAAGCCCATCTTTTAAGTTAATAACCCAATTTAATTTTGGTAAGTAACTTAATATTTTTAATAAATTATTGTTTTTTTCATGTTTATAACTTTATTATTATATTTGTACTCTAATTATTTTTTAACTTATTGTTGCAGGTTAAGCTTAAGCCTCAAGGCCCAACAACCCCACAGTCCCCATCCAAGTTTGCATTATGACTCTTTTATCGTGACAAAATCCAATCACTAGTGTCTAAGGACCATTATTATCAATCTTATTTTTTATAATTTTGTAAATTGTAAATTTGTAAATTTGTAATGTTAATAGTTAATAGTACAATTTGTAATTTTGTATTTTATAGGATTCATTTATATTATTGTAAATTTGTAAATTGTAATAGTTTAGTAACTAGTCTAGACTTCTAGTAGTTTCTATTTTTAAATTTTAACTTTTAACTGATTTAGACTTTTAGATTTTTAGTTATGTTTTTTTTTAAAATTATTTTGTCATTTTAGAATTTAGTAATGATAATTATTTAGTATTTAATATATTGATATTTATTATTGTGAAATTATATCAAGTTTGATGATTTTCTGAGTCGAAAATGGCTTAAAAATTTGATCTGGGCCGAAACAGACCCAGACAACTAGGTGAGGCCCAACAGGGGCGGTGGCGGGGGGCGGGCGGATGGAGATTCCCCCGCTCCCCCCGCTGATAGGCGGGGTACCCCGCCCCGTGCAACCGGGGGTGGGGTGCGGTTTATATTAATAACCCCCCGCCCAGGCGGGGGCGGAGGCGGTTGTTGGGGGACCCCGCCCCCGGTAGGGCGGGGATCACCCCTAGATCACACCATTCATTCCATAAGCCTTTTCACCACAATTACACAAGTTCGATCTAAATACATTTGTTACAATCACGCATCTTGGGATTGTCCATTTATCAGATGGCTTAGTTTTGAAAGATGTATTGTGTGTTCCAAGTTTTGCATATAATTTTCAGTAACTAAGCTTACATCTGGTCAGAGTTGCTGTTTTATTTTTATGTACAAGATTTGCTATATAAGGCCTTGTCCCATGGAAGATGATTGAGAAGGGTAGAAAAGCAATTGGCCTATAATTTCTGCAACAACCATCAGCGAGTGCAGCTAGCAGTTCTATTGTTTCATCCAATGTAAATTCCACATCTTAATCTACTTACCAACTATGGCACAATAGACTAGGTCACCCATCATCATCAAGATTGTTGGTTCTTTCAAAGTCGATTCCAAACTTTAACTCAAATAAGATTGTACATGAACATCGTTGTATAGTATGCCCTTTGGCAAAACAAAATTGTTTATCATTTCTAGTTCATTCTTATAAATTTAGTTTTTCTTTCCATTTAGTCCATTGTTGTCGGCGCCCCAGCTCCCGCTTGGAATTTAATGGTTACCGAGCATGCTAGGGACACGTAACGCAAGGCCCTTGGGTTCCGTTTGGAAGAAGTAAGAACCCTAGTTTTTGAGTGAAAGTGAGTGTTTGTGTAGGAAAATCTCTAGATCCAAAAATAATAAGATTGTTTCTTCACTCAAGATTGTGCATGGTGTGTAAAAACAAATAGAAAATGTATTTACCTACGTGTAGTGATCTTTCTCTCAAGAAACAAAGTAGAAAACTTGAAGATATGAAAATACAATAGTGTTTGCCTAGTGAGAAAGTGAAGGAAAATGGTGACTTAATGGAGAACTTGCCTTGGCCGAGACCTTAAAGTGAAGGAGACAAAAATCATGTCAAAAAGCCCCTTCAATTTTCAGCTATAACTTGATATAAGACTTCCTCATGCAATTTCCACCTAGTGCATGCTTGCCACTTGTCCATATTTTCCACCTTCTCCCTCATGATGGGATGTTATGGGGAGGACAAAAGATTAAGAGAGGATTCAGCTTAACCCTCCCCTCTAAAATTCGAAAATACTTCTCCCCTTCTTTCCTATTCCTCCTTTCAACTTATGTCCAAGTTCAAAGCATCAAAAGAGCTTCTAAGTCTTTTTGCTCAAAACCCTAATCCTCTTCTCTTACATGTGTGACATGTGGCGAGATTATGTATGATAAGTGAAAGGTCCTTTTATTATTTCCAAGACACTTTTCCACTTCCACACTCAACCTCTTTTCGTCCATGCGCCGGCCACACTCTCCCTTTCTTACAAAAACCTTCTAGAACCTATATTTTCCTCTTCCTAAGCAAGACATCTTTTAGGAAAAGCAAAAAGACTGGTTGTGTCTTAGTTTGACATGTGTTCAAGTGGGATTCAAAAACCAAAGTGGCGCCCAGCACCACCATGGCCAAACCTCTTGGGTCTTCTTTCACTTTTCACTTTTCTTCCCACAAGATTTAGATAAGTGTTCATGGTACTTTCTTTCAAAAATGTCCATTATACCCTTCTCTATTGCCAAGTAGCATCTCCTTATCCCTCTAAGGCTTATCTTGAACTTTTAAGAAAATAGACCTCATGGGCTCAGCCTTTTGGACCTAATTTCTTCTATGCCTTAACAAAATAGAAGGTTTTGCACCAAAAAGGGTCCAAACCAAACAAGCTTTGAGACATACTTAAAAAGACTCTTTCTTATGGCAATCCAAATACCTCAATAATGAAATAATAATATTATTCATTCCAAATATGAATAAGATTTCTCATAAAAATCAGGGATGTCACATCCTCTCCCTTTAAAAAATAGATTTCATCCTTGAAATTGGCACAAAAGAATCCAAACAAACAAATCTCAACTATAGGGAATCTTATACCTCTGGCACTAGCAGCCCTGAAATCTTCTAAAAAGGAGTAGGATGATACGTCATCCTCTTTCGTTACTAAATCTTGTGATAGGCAGAATATCGCATTCAAATCATAATCATAGTACATGTTGATTTTCATCTCGTTCAACTTATGTTGTATCTCTAGTTCCGTATCCTCAATAGGTTGGCCTCCCTCACGGAAACGAATGCAATCATCAGACGTATCTAAAGTCTCAAAGGTGCATACCTACTCGCACGATCCTGAGCTACGTGACTGAATTTCGCTTCTTGACCAAAACTATGCAACTGCTCTCTTTCTACGTCCTTCCAATTATATTGTGGGTTCTGCTCCTCATGTGGTAACGCATGTCTTGAGATAAGGTTTCCTCTACAATCCATATCCATCACATGTGTACAATGCCATTTGTATTCTTCCATCTTCTTTAGTTGTGCTGCCATCAAAAGCTCATGTCTCTTGCGACAATTTCTGCATTTACGATCTTTTCACTCTCTCAACTAAGCTACTAAAGATATAGACATACATGGGGTCCTTCTAAGTCGAGTCATATCCTGCTCATAGGTATGATTGATCATTACAAAAGCAAACAAACACTTAATTCAAAAAAGACATAAAAAGACATTCAATCAATCCAAGGTTCAAACAATACAATACATCTAGTTTTTTTTTTTTTCTCGAAGAGTCAGGACTACATGTCCAGTAGTGATCCATATCCCAAGTTTATTAAAAATACCCTTACTTATAGCGGAGGAATACCATGGTTACAAATCATTCACCTAGGTTTTTACATAATAACAAAAAAGACCAAAACCCAGGCTTTCAAAAAGACAACCAATCCAATAAGTAAAAAATAAAACAATAAAAACCAACATAAGCCAAAAATAAACATTATTCAGAAACCAACTACTAAACTTATTCCAAGCCATTAGTATCTTATTGAAGGCAAACCTACCTTATCAACTTTTAAAATATCTTCCAATTTATGTGGGAGTTTTCTATACTGATGTCAAACTCCTGTACCTAGGTGGGGAAGAAAATTTGCTGTCACATTATATTCTTTATAAGTATGCCTCAAAACCACTTGCATATCAGCCAAGCAACGTTGAACTTCTTCTCAAAAATCATAAAGATACTAAAGGCCACAAACACCTTGCTTCAACCACTTCACAACAATCAAAGAATCCATCTCAATTTCTAAAGTTGATATGCCTGCTTCGACACTATGTCAAATCTCAAATAAAAAAGAGGAAAACTCAGCATAATTGTTTGTTCCATTACCTAAAGACACCAAGAAAGCCATAATCAAATCCCCGTTGGAATTTCTAATGATACCATTGGCTCCACAAACACCAGGATTTCCAATTAAACTACCATCAACATTTAATTTAAAACTATCCATAGGAGGACGAAGCCGTTTAACAACTTGTACTCTCTTTTTCTACCTCGGCTTCACTTGGATATTTAGGATTCTCAAAATATTTTCATCAACCATTATGGTTCTTTTAGCCTCTTTAAGTTTCGATCCGACCCAAACAATCCAGAATCTGATGCTTCACCATAGAGTTTTCAAACTATCTTTTTTTACATCCATTTTTGCTTCACATCGCTACAACGATAATTTTCATGTGATAATGGAATGAATCAAACCGATCAACATGCCTTTCGAAGAGGATTTGCCCGCGCTCCTAAACCACATCTTAACTTTGTCCCTCCAACACTGACCATGGGTATAAGACATACCCAAATGCATAGAAACTCTTCTCCATGTTTCCTCTGCAATATTTCCAGTGGCCAACACACAATTTTGATCTTCATACCCTCCTGAATCACAACATTGAAATTTTGAGACCATCGGAATGCATATACGACGATGTGATCATCCACCAACAAGCAAAATTAGAGCGCTTTCCAAATCATCATAATTTTTTTTGGGCAAAGCATTATTCCACACCCATTCCGACCACCTTACTTTGGAGGCCTTAATACAATATATCTAGTTTACAAATAAATGAGGATAGTTAGTCCTCATCACATCTTCTCGCTCCTATGTTGCATCTTGAAATGCAGGGTTGTTCCTTTCTTACTCAATTCTGTCTACAATCTACCTTGGCCATTCTTCATACATTAGGTTAGGTTGTAACCTAATGCTACTTGGTTCCATTACAATTACCGGTCTCTCCAAGCTCTTCTTCAAAGACGATAGGTGAAAAACGTCATGAACTCCTTGCAAATCAATTGGTAGAGCTAAGTGATATGCTACTATGCCAACTTTCTCAACTACTTCATACGTTTCAACATATCAGGGACTTAACTTTTCCTTTTTGTCAAACTGCACAACTCCTTTCATAGGTGAGATCTTAACATACACCCAATCACCTATAGAGAATTTCAAAGCTTTTTGACGTTTATCTGCGTAACTCTTTTACTGACTCTGAGCTGTTCTCATCCTTTCATGGATTATTGTCACTTGCTTTCCTACTTCCTGTAAATATTTGAGTCCTAGCACTTATCTTTCTCTAACTTCATTCCAATACAGTGGTGATCTGCATTTCCTTCCATATATCGCCTTGTAAGGTGCCATCTAAATTGTAGTGTGGAAACTGTTGTTGTAGGCAAACTCAATCAATGGTAAATGGCTTTTTCCAATTGTCACTTAGTTCTAGTACACATGCTTGCAACATATTTTCTAGAGTCTCAATAGTACACTTTGTCTGACTGTCTGTCTACGGATGATAAACGCTACTAAACTTCAAATTTGTACCCAACATCTTCTATAAACTCTGCCAAAAATGCGAAGTAAACCTTGTATCATGATCTGAAACTATTGTCTTGGGTACTTTATGCAAACAAATCACTTCCTTAACGTAGATCCGAGATAGCTTTTCCATAGAATCTATATTAACTACTGACAATAAATGGACACTTTTAGCTAGCCTGTGACCAATGGCGTAACTATTAAAGGGCAGGAAGGGGCCATGGCCTCCCTTCCCCCAAAGTTTGAAATATATATATATATATATATATTAATTTTTTATAATTATTTTTTTTGTGAAATAGAATTTCTTATGATTTAATAGAAATACATTAATCTCATCTTGTGTTGACTTCATCTCTAAAAAATTATCTTGGCCCTCACTACAAAATTATTTTGAACTTATATATTAATTACTAATAAGTGCAATTTAAAAAAATTTAAACGTATATTGTACTTGATATATCATATACTTTTTTAATAGATAAGTTATATTAAACATATTTATTTTTATTTTAGATTTTACTATCACATTGTTCTATACTACAAAAAAATTATATAGAAATAGAATAAAAATATTTTATTATAGTTTTAGTTTTGCTTGGCCCTCCCTAAAATAGATTCTTAATTCTGCCATTACTTGTGACTATAACCCAAATCAAATGCTTTCCTGTCAACATCCTTGGCAAACCTACAACAAAGTTTATTGATATGTCTTCCCATTACCATTCAAGAATCAGTAACGATTGCCATTCTCCTGTTAGCCGTTGATGTTCAGCTTTTACCAAATGACACATTGAGTATCTTGCCACAAATGCCACTACATATTTTTTTGTTCCTTCCCACCAAAATCTCTCTTTTAGATCTCAGCACATCTTAGTGCTACTAGGATGAGCTGTATAAGGGGTGCAATGCACTTTCCTCAAAAGCTTCTCCTTCAGTTTTGGGGCATTAGGAATTACTTTTATTCCTTTGAAATACATCATCCTGTTATCTGCAATTGAAAAATACTAAGGTCCCTTCCCTTCCAAAATCTCTTGTCGAACTTTTTCCAACTTAGCATCTTTACATTGCTCCTCCCAAATTTCCTCTTCAGTCAGCGGAACAATTTCTTACACTACCATCAGGAAAGTGTCTCTTGGTGGATCTCCAATCAACAAATCTCACACCTTCATCAACAACAAAGGTATCTCTGCTTGAGCCTTTCGACTCAGGGCGTCTGCCACCACGTTGGACTTTCCAAGGTGATACATGATTTTACACTGAAAATCACTTATCATCTCGATCCACCTTCTTGGTCTCATTTTCAGGTTCTTCTGGTTAAATAAGTACTTAAGAATCTTATGATCTGTGAACACTTTGCACTTCTCTCCGTACAGATAATGTCTTCAAATCTTCAATGCAAACATTAGTGCTGTCAATTCCAAGTCATGAGTAGGGTAATTAATGTTCATGATCCTTAAGTCGCTGTGATGTGTAAGTGACTACTCATCCATCCTACATCAACACACATCCTAATATCATCTTTGAAACATCACTGTAAACCACATACAGCTTATGAGGTTTAGGTATGGCTAAACCGGTGCCCTGCTGTGGTTAACCTTCTCTTAAGCTCTTGAAAATTTTTCTCACATAGCTCCTCTAAACTTACTTGACATTTTATCTTGTCAATGCCGTTAAAGGACCATAAAGTTTAGACAATCCTTCAACAAACCTCCTATAATATATTGCCAAACCAAGGAAACTATGTATTTCATGAGCATTAGTTGGCCTTTGCCATTCTGTCACTGTCTTTGTCTTGGCTGGGTCCACAACTACTCCTTCACTAGAAATGACGTGACCCAAAAATTTCATTTCTTGGAGCCAAAAGTCACACTTACTAAGCTTAGCATAAAGTCGATGTTCTTGTAAAGTTTCCAACACAATCTTTAAGTACTCATTGTGTTCCTTGTCATTTCGAGAATACACCAAAATATCATCAATGACGACAACCACAAATCTGTCCAAAAACTGCCTAAATATCAGATTCATCAAATCCATAAATATTGTTGGCGCATTTGTCAATCCAAAAGGCATGACTAAAAACTGAAAAATGTGCATATCAAGTTCTAAAACAATCTTAGGTACATCCTGCTCCTTGATCTTGAGTTGATGGTATTCAGATTTGGGATCTATCTTTGAAAACACTGACGCTACTTGCAATTGATCCAACAAATCATCTTTCTGAGGTAATGGGTACTTGTTCTTGATAGTGACTTTATTCAGGTCTCAATAATTAATACAAATGTGCATAGTTTCATCTTTCTTCTTCACAAATAAGACTGGTGCTCCTCATGGTGACAAACTAGGGCGTATAAATCCCTTTTCAGAAGTTCCTCTATTTGCACCTTTAACTCTCAATTCTGTTGGGGCCATTCTGTAGGGTGCTTTGTGTACTAGGACCGTGTCTGGTTCCAACTCAATCATGAATTCTGTTTCGCGATTAGGGGGTAATCCAAGTAAATCATTAGAAAAGACTTGAGGAAAATCCTCTATTACTGGAATCCCTTGAACACTCTTAGGTCCATCCAATGAACTCGTGACCACAACCAAATATGTCACTGCTCCTTCCTTCATACTCTTCACAACTCGACATGCCGTTACGACTAAGGAAATGGAATTAACTACTTCCCCCATGTAACATAATTTATCTTTTGATGGCAAGTCAAAGACTATCTCCATTCTGTGACTATATCTTAGCATAGTGTTTCGACAGCCAATCCATGCCAAGAATAAAATCGAATTCCCATCAAATGGGAAATTGCTAAGTCTGCGGTCAGAGTCAAACCCTCGACTTTCAAAGGATAGTCTTTCACTACTCGTGTGCATCTGATTGTCTTCTCGTTTGGTATTGCCACTAGAACCTTCTAAATAAAGGCTTCGTATTTAACTTACACCTTTGAACGCAATCATAAGAAACAAATGATCGCGACGCTCTAGAATTAAATAAAGCATATGTCACATGTTGCTTCAATTTTACATTGCATAAAAAGGTTAACTACCATTACTCCATACCCAAAGCAATCACATCTACTAATCAAGATAAGGTTGGGAAATGTTACCAGTAATTACTCCAGCATTAGCTGCTTCATCAGTTTCCAAATACATCTGTCCTGGCATGATCGCATACACCTTTGCCTTCATAGGAGTTTTCATCTTACCTCTTGGAGTTGAAGTTACACTTGGGGTATTCTGAGGACAATCTTGAATCATGTGGCCTATCTGTCTGCATCTAAAACATGCTTTGGTTGCAAGTCAACATTCACCATTATGCCTCTGCTCGCATCTTCTACAAGGTGGGGGCTTGTTAAGTGTTACATGTCCAACCATCTTTCATTTCCCTCTGTCCGTTGCATAGGAAATCTTCTTCTTTCCTGCATTTTTTTTAGTGAAAAGGGCAATCCTATTTTTTGATTCACCTGAGTTTGCAAAATCAAACTCCTTTGTTCCGCAATAGATGCTACATTCACCAAGTCTTGAAATTTCTCAATCCATAGACATGCAACTTGGTTACGAATCCTCGGTTGCCATCCATCTTGAAATTTCTGTGCTTGCATCTTTTTCATCCCAATCAAATGAGTGGCAAATCTCCCTAACTCCATAAATCGAGCGGCGTATTTTTGTACAATCATATTACCTTGTACCAAGTTTATAAACTCCAAAGCCTTTGTTGCTTAGCTGTCTCCGGAAAGAAACGATTGTCAAATTCCTTCTTAAATCGTTCCCATGTGAGAGTAGCCTTTTCTCCTAATTCTTGATTCAACAGCTGTCATTTGGTGTCCCACCACAAACTGGCTTCTCCTTGTAGTAATGATCGGCATACTGGACCTTTTGTGCTTTTGTACATCCACTGATATCAAAGGTTTGCTCCAAATCTAAGATCCACTTATTAGCCCTCAAGGCTCCTTCTATTCCCATAAAGCTTGGGTATCCATAGACCAAGAATCTCTCAAACGGACATCCTTGAGTCTCTCCTCTAGGGGCTTCTTGCCTATAAGTCTAGCCTTGCTTTATTTGACTCTTTACTACTTTCTTCATTTGGTGAATAGCTTCCGTTATTGTTTGCACACCTTCCAAAGGGTGGTTCCCGGCTTCCTGCTCTCTGCGTACTGTAGAAGTATTGTCCAGATGATTTCGCACCATCACTTCTTCTTTTCTCCTGAAACGTATAAAGCTAGCCGTAAGTCAAGCTTCCTCAATGAAGAACTATAGTCCTCACTCTAAGGCATCCATAAGTTCGTGTAATCTAACTTGATTTGATTCGTCCAAAGATTCAAGCCTATATTTATAAGATTAAAGCCTAATTTGCTACCAAGAAATCTCTTTCTTAGGACACATGTGGGTTTACCCAGAGATGTAATACCACAGCCTGTTGGCGCCTCAACTCTCGCTTGAGATTCACGTAGCACAAGACTACATACTCCTGTACATGGAAAATAAGATGCGATGTACCTAACTTACTAGCAATATGCAATAAAAATCGCAGAAAAAAAATTATTTCTAACATTCTAAGGATGGTGATATAATGTAATATCGCATGGTACCATAATAGTGCAAATATCCCAAAAAGCTTAATAAAGAAAATGCACCTAAAAAGTTTTAAGTGTCTAGCACTTCCAAAACAAGTAGGGACCATTTCCTAAAATAACAACTTTCCAAAAAAAAAAAACTAAGTCATAATTCTTCAAAAGTGATGCTAGTGGTTCTGTTGGGCTAGTCTCTTACTAGGTTCAAAATCTTCCTTAGCTCTTCAAAAAGTTTCATAATTTCAACCAGGAACAGATCAGTTGCCTGCAGCCTGTATAAAGCAGATGACTCCGAGGGACCCCTAGAGCTTTTTAGGGCCTCCAAAACTTTCCTGAGAGTCAGTCTCTTGCGCTTGCCTATCACCACCTGTAACAACTTCTACTATTTCGGAAGGAGAATGGTAGTGGAAACTATCACAATGAGATTTCGAAAAATCTCCGCAAGTAAACAGATAGCATATCATATATATCATAGACATATAAAGATAAACAAACAAATGCATGGACATGTACGTGGGACTTGTAACTCTAACTCATGCATTACGAACTTTCTTGAAAAAAAGGGACATTCTTTCTTCTTTCAGAATTTAACACATGTTCATATCATTTAAGCTCGAGTTCTTATTCATATCAATTCATAGCATGCCAACTTATATCGTTTCATAGCATATCACATAAAGACCAAGTCTCGTCATTTTGTATAGAAATTCATGTTATCACATATTGCATCTTGGCATATCACATCATTTTATGGCAGATCATTCATATCATGTCATAGAGCTTAAATGTCTTATTCTTATCATGTCATGCTATTAATATGTATGGATACCTCATGGCTCTCCTAAGGACCAGATGTTCCCTACTAGTTACTGCATCAACCTATGACTCACTTTGTCGATGTGACTATCTCATACATTTTATAAACTCTAACATGGCAGTTCGCCTTTACCGTGAGACGCACTGACTAGCTTTAGGCGCAAAACTTGCTCTTGTATCCTTCCATATGAATCATTCAAGGTTCGTCGACTGTACTTCATCAACCCAGGGGTTCCACTCAACTTTAAACACTCTTAAGTGAACAAGGACTTTTACTAAGAAAATTCTTTGTCCTAGCATTTGAGGTTGTTCTAAAACTTTTGACTCTTTTCTTTTAAAACATGGACCCAAAAGCATGTATTGTGTGATATGAACTCATATGCAAACATTGACTCATCCATGCAAGGTATGAAACTGAATCATACTTTTAATCATAGTATACATTTCCAATCATATTTTGAAAACATTAGAACATGAAAACACACTTCATTTCATAAAAAATTGAACCATTTAACAAGTAAAAGCTAGAGTAGAATAAACATACATCCATCCATATATTGAGACCTTCAATGAAAACCCAATACTTTCCCATGGCCGAATCACATAGGCCCTTAAACCTCATTATTTTCATCAAATAATCAATCCACATATCTCCATACACCTAGGCGGAAACACATAAATCATACCATCTCTATGTTTTCATTAGTTGATCAACAATCAATTCTAAAAAATACTTAGGTCGAAACCCTCACATATACTTGAGATAATATTCAAATAATCAAGTAAACAAACAACAAATAAAGTTCACACAATATATGCAAATAATATACAAAATAAGTTAAGAACTTACCTACAAAATTTCAAGAACAACAAGCAAGGGAAATCTGAAAATAATCAAAGAAACAAATCAATATTTGAATACACAAACCTAAATCCGAAATCTTCAAGTGAGGGTGAGTGCTTGGTGTTTTAGACACCTTTTTCCAAGTAAGACACCTTTTAGGAAAAGCAAAAAGGTTAGTTGTGTCTTATCTTGACACATATCCAAGTGGGATTCATAAACAAAGTGGCGCCCAACACCACCATGGCCGAACCTCTTGGGCCTTCTTTCACTTTTTCCTTTCCGTCCCACAAGATTTAGACAAGTGTCCGTGGTACTTTCTTCTAGAAATGTCCATTATACCCTTTTCTATTGCCAAATGACGCCTCTTTGTCTCTCCAAAGCTTATCTTGGACTTTCAAGGTAATAGACCTCATGGGCTCACTCTCTGGAACCTAATTCCTTCTATGCCTAAATAAAATATAAGGTCTTGCACCAAACAGGGTCCAAACCAGACAAGTTTTGAGATTTACTTAAAAAGACTCTTTCTTATACCAATCCAAACACCTCAATAATGAAATAATATTATTATTCATTCCAAACATGAATAAGGTTCCTCATAAAAAAATTGGGATGTCACAATTGTGATATATGAGATCCTTTTTCAGTACCTACTTATGATGGCTTCAAGTATTTTTTAACAATTATTGATGATCATTCTAGATCAACTTGAGTTCACTAAATGAAATCCAAATATGAAGTTAAAACATTTTCATAACCTTTTATAATCTAGTCTATACACATTTTCAAAAGAAAAAATAAAGTGTATAAGAATAGATAATGACTTAGAGCTTCAAATGAAAGAATTTTTGTGTTCAAAAGAAATTATACATCAAACTTCTTGTGTTGAAACCATTCAACAAAATTTAATTGTTAAAAGGAAGCATTAACATCTACTAAATGTACTAGCAAAAGCCTTAAAATCTCAATAAAATGTTCCTTTGAATTTCTAGAGGATTGCTTTTAACAGTAACCCGCATCATTAATCACAATCCATCTTATATACCCAATAATCAATCACCACAATAGATTCTTTATGGTGATATTTCTTATTAAA
The DNA here is from genome assembly GCA_036559045.1 of Platycarya longipes. Taxonomy (NCBI): domain Eukaryota; kingdom Viridiplantae; phylum Streptophyta; class Magnoliopsida; order Fagales; family Juglandaceae; genus Platycarya; species Platycarya longipes. The sequence continues at coordinate 22,286,516 of CM071792.1, read as the reverse complement.
ATCATTTAAAAAATTTTGGTTGTTTATATTGTGCCTCTACCTTAAGCCAAAACAGATTAAAGTTTTCACTTTGGTTGTGTTTAGATGTCAAGCTGAATTGAGTTGATATGAGTTTTTTTATGAATAGTAGTGAGTTAAGATGGTTGAGTGAGTTTTGTAAGACCCATTTAAGATGAGCTTAAAATTTGTTTGGATTTTATGATGTGTTTAGATATATGTATGAGAATTTGTAAAGATGATGGGACCTGCCTGTTCACTTGGCATGCTTGTCCCCCCTCCCCCTCGCACGCCAACTTGATGTAACATTTTGGAAAAAAAAAGTTGACTTGGCTAGAAGAAGAGAGAGAGAGAGAAAGAGGCAAAAAAAAAGGTGAGAGCGGTAAAAAAAAAAAGTGGAAAATAAGGCCAAGGCATGTTCACAGTGTAGGAATTCAGTTTGCTTTTGTCAGAGGACTAAATCACATCCCTTTATAGTACTTAATCCACCGAATTCAAGGCTTGATGCAATTAAGGTGATGCGTTTGGATAGCTGAAAGAGTTTAAAGTGAGGAATACTAAGTTGGGTTTCGGAACCAAACCCACCCTTAGAGCTAGAAAATATATTTTTGATAGTTATCCATTTGGAACAAAAGGATTTAAGTCATATGATCTAGACTTTCAAATTTTTGTTAGGCATGAAAATTGCTAGATCCAAAAAGGAAATTTCTATTTGCCAATGGAAGTATGCACTAGAGTTGATAGCTGATGTTGGATTGTTAGCTTTTAACCCAGTTAACTTTCCTATGGATTCTCATTGCAAACTTTTGAAAACTGATGGAAAGATACTTGAAGATACAACAACTTACAGAAGACTTATAGGCAAGCTATTGTATCTTACTCATACTAGACCAGACATCACTTACTCAATTCATTATTTGAGTCAATTTTTAGATTCTCCTTGAGTCCCCTCATGTGCAAGTTGCCCTTAGAATTCTTAGATATGTAAAGATGGCACCAGGTCAAGACATTCTTCTCAAAATTTATTTAAAAGCATTTGTTGATTCAAATTGGGCAAGCTGCCCTGATGCAAGAAGTTTCATTTCTAGCTGCTATGTATTTCTTGGCGAATCACTAATTTTTTGAAAATCCAAGAAGGAAACTATCGTATCAACATCCTCTGTAGAAGCTGAGTATCAATCTATGACCTATGTAGTTTGTGAGTTAAGTTATTATTGACTTATTTTCATCAGATTCATCATCAACCTTCTCTGTTATTTTGTGACAACCAAGTTGCTATACATATTGTAGCTAATCCAATTTTTCATGAGAGGAAAAATATATTGAATTTGATTGTTATCTCATTAGAGAGCAAAATATAAGATGGATTACTCAGAACACTGCATGTCTCTTATTCTCATCAACTTGGAGATTTACTAACTAAGCCTCTTGGTTCTACTATTTTTCATTCTTTGTTGTCCAAGATAAATGTTTAAAATATATATCTTTCATCTTGAGGGGACTATCATAGATAATGTAAAGTTACATTTTAGTCCTCATTGTAAATAGATAATCAGTTTAGTTACTTTTTGTTTTTAGCCTTTAACCAAGAGTTAGTTTTTCTTCTGTGTATAAATAGAAGGTCTTGTGATGTAAAAGTTCAGCTCAATAATATCAGAAGTTTCTCTTCCTTTCGTCTTCTTCTTCGATCTTCTTCAGTTTCTTGGTTAAAGTTGCTTCAGTGATGCTTGGAAACAATTTCTATCTCATTTCATCTCATCCCATCTTATAATCTCATTTCATTTCATCCTATCTTATCTCATCATCTCATCTTAATTCTTATCCACTGTATTTCTTTCCTAGATATCATTCAAACAAAAATACTTTCAAATTAATCATTACACCTTTTTCAAAATTTCAAACTAAAAATAAAAAATAATTTAACCTTTTCAAATCTAAAAAAAAATTAAAGAAATTATATTCTAACAATAATTTAACTTTATAATATTTTTTATTCAATTTTTTTTCACTCATTTTCAAAAATCCAATAAATGCTTAACTTAAGCTATCTTATTACTATTCACAAATTTTGCATCTCAGCTCACCTGATCATCTTTTCCAACCTCTTTTCCTCCCCAAACATAATTCAATCACAAACACTTTCAAATTAATTATTACAACTTTTTTCAAATTTCTAAACAAAAAATAAAAGACAATTCAACATTTTTAAATTTCAAAATAAAAATAATATTTTAATTTTAAGATTTTTTATTCAACTTTTTGATCCCTCCTTTCCAAAAATCCAATAAATTATTAATTCAAATTATCTTACTACTATTCACAAAATTTCCATTCCATAAGCATTCTCATAAGGCTTATTTGGTTGTATAAACCAAATCATCTCATATCATTTTATCTCAACTTTTATTAAATCTCAAAATAAAAATAATATTAAAAAAAATAATGTTTAACAATATTTGATTTAACTTTTATTTCATATCAACTTTGTGTAACAAACAATAACTTTTTTCAACTTTTCTATAGAATTTTTATATTTTTTAACAAAGTTTTAATAGTAATCTAGTTTTTAAAAGGACTTGTTTATATATAACTAGTCTTAAACTTTTATTATTTCCTATATTTTTAACTTTAATAATTTTTATCTTTCAATTACTAAATCATCATTACAAACCAGTCGATAGAAAGTCATATCTGAATAAAATATCAAAAACAACAATTAAAACAAAATAACTTTTTTTTCTCTCTACTGATATTTTATATCATTTATCAAAACTGAAAAGTGTTATAAACACAAAGATGTTAGATAAAAAAAAATCCTGACATAATTTCATCACGATGTACTGATCTGTCACAATTACTAATTTATTATAATTTGATGTATCATTTCTTTTTTGGCAAAGAGTTAGAGTACTCATATGTTTAAAAGTGATGTTAGTCTATAAATTTATAATTTGATGTATCATATTAAGTTTGATGAGAATGCAAAATGTTATATTTTTCTCTCTTAATGTTTAAATTTTTATACTTATTTGATTCCTATATATATTCATTATTCTTATATTTTGATTTATGATACAAATAGAGACGTTAAGTACAAACGAAGTTAATTGGGTGATTTTGGACAATTTTGACGTCATTTCGTAACTTGGGCATAACTCTCTCTTTGGAGATCCGATTGAGATGATTGCAAATGCTATGGAACACCAAGACAAAGATCTACATATTTTATTTTTTGAGTTTTGAGAAATACTAGCTGCATCAAGGTTGAAGTTGGGCTCAAAGTTGGCACACCTGTACTGACGTTAATTCAATTGGACGTAGCTGCACTTCAATTAAAAAGGGCCGACACTTTGCTTTGTTTTTGGGCTTGAACACGCATATGACATCACTGATATACGTATGTGAATGAGTGGCATTCATGGGCCTGCATCAACAATTCCTAGGGCTATTAGTGACTGAAACTTAAAAGAAAATTGAGCCACACTTCATGTTTGGATCCCACAAGGCTCAAGACTTGTTATAACCACCTGCTCCACTTTGACATGATTGGGCCTGAAAATACACAGAAATGAAATTCATTTGAGGCCGCATGATTTAATTCTATTTGGGCACGACACTTTAGTTTTCTTGGATTGGATTTCAATCGGCTTTTCACTTGAAAACCCAAGTTTGAATTGAGTAGGACTCTTCACACATTAAACCTAAGGGCATAAGCGAGAAACATATAGATATATATATATATATATATATATATATATATATATTGGAAGAGGAGCTCAGCGTCGTGGGGGCCACAAAACTCACACCAATTTTTCTTCTCTCTTCTCATCTTTTCATCTTTCTCCTTTGACTGTTTATCATGACCCTACGTGGCTAAATTTTTATACTTCATTTAAGAAAACGAAAATCTTGGAATTGATAAAACTGTGAGATCTAATTTATTTTTATTGTTCAATTTATACTTTGAGTATTGGATGTTCTAATGTATTTATTTTCATGATTATTTCATTTAATTACTATGAGGCCTATCAGTTTATCATTCGTTGTAATCTACTGCTAGGTTAGATATCAAATCCATAATTGTTTGATCCCTTTAATATGTGAAACAATTAAGATCTAATGATTTGCTGCATCATAAATTATTAGATCTTAAGAAGAACACTCGACTAAATTAAATACGACCGTTTGTGCTTGTATTGTTTAGTTTCATTGATCTCTCTGATTCTTAAGGCTACTACTAGATTAAATTATTAGCGCTTGTCTTGGATTATTTAGTAGTTAGGGTTAATTATATCGCTTGTTTTCTAATTAACTATGATTAAGGAGAGATAGGAAAATAGTTCCAACAGTGAATATTCAAAATATTAATTGATATATACTTGCATCGATGATCAGTTGTAAAATTTCGATAGTGGATGTTGACTTAAACTAATGTTTGTTCTTTTGAGTAATTTCGATATTTTAAACTGAATTGTTCCTTATTTATTTTTATTTTTCTTGAAATTATTTTCGTTATATTCAAGATACCTCATCCTTGTTCAAGTAGCATAAAATTAGGCTAGACACTTTCTGTGGGAATGATCCTTATTCGCACTACTACATATATTTTTTTTAGGAGTATAAGTTTTATTTTTGGTCGCTTGTGACAGCACATCAAATTTTGGCACCGTTGTCGGGGAGTGATTATATTTTATTTTGTGCTTTTTGTGATCTTTATTTTGTTTTTGAAAAAAAGAATATTAAAAAGAATTGAAAAAAAAATCACATTAGTATGCGATAGTTATTTTTATTTATTTTCATTACTCTAGGTTTTTCCTGATTTCTTATATATTTTTTTTTTCATGATTTATTATTTCCTTGATTGTTTATGACTGTAACTCAATCTTCCAATCAAGGTGATTTTCAGTGTGATCTAGAATTAGAGAAAACTTTGTGCAGGTTAAGGAGGGAAGCTCGGAGAAATTCTGAAGAGAATGATTTGACTCTTGATTCCTTATTTGTTAACAATTCTGATTTAGAAGAGGAAGAAATCATGGCTGGAAATCGAACTTCGAAGGAGCTTGCCACTCCTGATTTGAATCAATAACCTTTATGCATAACATTTCCTACTTTAGATGTTACTACTACTTTTGAATTAAAATCTGGACTAATACATCTCTTGCCCACTTTTCATGGCCTTGCAGGTGAAGATCCTCACAAGCATTTAAAGAAACTTCATGTGATATGGACGAGTATGAAACCCACGGGGGTGACTGAAGATCAAATTAAATTAAGAGTCTTTCCATTTTCTTTGAAGGATTCAACTAAGAATTGGCTCTATTATCTACCCTCCGAAAGTATTACCACATGGAGCGAGATGAAAAGGGTATTTTTGGAGAAATATTCCCCAGCTTCAAGGGCGGTCAACATTCGAAAAGAAATTTGCAAGCTGCCCCCATCATCAAATTAGTAAGCAGCTACTTATCCAGTATTTCTATGAGGGCCTTCTACCCACTGATAGGAGCATGATTGATGCTGCTAGTAGAGGAGCTTTGGTGGATAAAACTCCTGATGCTGCGAGAAACTTGATTGCAAACATGGCGGCTAATTTTTAACAATTTGACACTACACTTGACCTTCATCTAAGCAAGTTAATGAGGTAAATATTTCCTCCCTTAAACAGAAGATTGCAAGTCTAACTTTTCTTGTTCGTCAAATGGCTGTAGGTAATATGCAAATGATGAAGGCTTGTGGGATCTGTTCGATAGTAGGACATCCAACAGATATTTGTCCAACTCTTCAAGAGGAACCCATTGAGCAAGTAAATGCAGCAGGTGATTTTCCTGGACAACCACAAAGGAAGTATGATCCTTATTCGAGCACGTATAACCCATGATGGAGGGATCACCCCAATCTTAGCTATGAGAATCCATAAGTGAATCAGCCTGCAACTCAAAACCACCCAAGTTTCCAACAATATAAGCAGCCATACCCCCATAGATAACAACAGAGCCAAACTTCTAATTCTGGTATGTCTTTAGAAGATATTGTTAAGTCTCTTGCCACTAACACTTTGCAATTTCAACAGGAGACGAGGGCCAGTATTCAAAGTTTGGAAAATCAGATGGGCCAGATGGCAACCGCAATTAGCTGCTTGAGGTGCAAAGTTCGGAGAAATTACCCTATCAAATGATAGTAAATCCAAGAGAAAATGCAAGTGCAATCGTTTTAAAAAGTGGTAAAGAGATTGAGATTCCAATGAAGGCAGCCCCTGCATCATCAGAGCAAGAAAATGAGAAAAATGTCATTGCAGATGGAAACATAATGACGATGACGGACCTAAGCATAATTTTCCACATCTTTCTAATTATGAACCAGTTCCTCCTTTTCCCCAAACTTAAGCAGAATTTAGAAAATATGAGCAAAATAAAGATTTATATGAGACTTTTCGTAAATACGAGGTAAATATTCCACTTTTAGATGCTATTAAACAAGTACTTCGTTATGCTAAATTCTTGAAAGAACTGTGTACAATTAAGAGGAAATAGAAAATTAAAGGATGTGAGAATGTGAGAGTAGGGGAGAATGTTTCTGCAGTTATTCAAAGAAAATTACCTGCGAAGTGCAAAGATCCAGGTATGTTTACTATCCCTTGTACGATAAGTAACACTAGATTTGAGAAGACCATGATAGATTTAGGAGCTTCCATCAATGTCATGCCATATTCCATATATGCTTCTTTAAAACTTAGACATTTGAATAAAACTGGTGTTGTGATTCAATTAGCCGATAGATCTAATACCTATCCTAAAGGTGTAGTTGAGGATGTTCTTGTGCAAATTAATAATTTGATTTTTTCTATTCATTTCTATGTACTTGATATGGAGAATGGTGATCAAAATGCTCCTATTTTGTTAGGGAGACCCTTCTTAAAGACATCCAAGGCTAAGATAGATGTTTATTGTTGAATCCCTTGAGCTTAATTGGCCTTTTTATCGTTTGTTGTGAACCCACGTTATAAGCTTTAAACCCAAAAAATAATGTTGTAACGCCCCGTTCCCGTAGGGGTCCGAGAGTTACTACCTATCACATATACTCACATTCAACACTATAATTATATACTCCAAATTTCCAAATATCATATAAACCTGGTCTTAAAATCCACTTCGTTAATATCATTAATTCCAAAAAGCTAAGTCACCAAAATACAATAATATTTTCTTACTAAACCTTATCAAGGTTCATATAAATTCTCTATACTTAATAAACCATTCTTGAGTCATCTCACCCATTGCTTCATCATCAAATCCTTGGCTGAAATATCCAAACTCATCTGAAAAATATTCAGAGATAAGAAGTGAGTTTAATCACAACTCAGTAAGCAAGGAACATATACCAGAGTACAAACATGAGCATTTTCAAAAGAAACTTCATATGTATGAACTAGAAACCTTTTATTTTCATATGCAGATTTAAAAAAATATATATTATCAATAAAATAGAACGACTTTTCAATCATTTTACATATAAAAAATTACTATTTATTATCAAAAACGCTTTGGCACAAGTAACTGTACAATCTCATCTTATCCTTATATAAAAACATGTACCATGTTTAACCCTTGTGGTAGGGTTGTGCTATCCCCGGTGGCCAAACCAGGCAGTATCATATTGTGAAACTTTCCCTTATTCGTTCTCGGAGCCCCGAGTGTGTACACCAGAAAGAAACACATACAGGACTACTTTGGAAATTTCCAAAGTAGTTGCACTCCTATCATATCATATTATGGTGGTACCAACCATATCATGTGAATCCATATCATCATATCAGAACCATATTCCAAAGCAGATCAAACAGATAAGAATGTTAAAGGTTTTCATATCCATATCATATCATGTCATGTCATATCAAATCATGTACCAAACTTGTTCATGTCATTTTTAAATACTTTAAACATTTCACATCACATAAATAAAACATCATTTTTCATACTCGCTCTTTTATGCATTTCAGAAACATGTCAATATTGCTCATATCTACACTATGCATGATATAAACAATTTTCTCTTTTTCATATAGATTTCATGAGTAATGCAAATAATTGACCGAGGTTTTTTTTCCAGGTTCTCATTTATAACAAAATCATGCAAAGTTTTTAGAAAGTCAACATCGATTTTAGAGTTGGTGTAAAGCCAAGCATAAGAACCCCGCTTACCTGAATTTCTTATTTTTTTTTTTCAGAAATTTTATCCGCATAGTATCAAACAACATCAATCGTTACCTATAAAATAATCACACACTTCGATAAATTTCCCAAATGATCACAATCCTCGAAAATGTAACCTAAAATATAAAATCCAACACTTCTCTTAACATCTATAATCCTCAAAATCTTGAGCGTCGACTCTCTTCAAAATGTCTTGAATTTACTAAACTCTTCCAAAACTTTAAGATGTTATAAATTCTCTAAAACCTCGATTTTCACTTAATAAATACTTAACTCAATTTCCACCTCAAATAAAATCTATTTCAGAAATTAAAACTCAATCCATTTAAAAGACTGATCTATAAAATAACTATGTACTGGCCAAAAAAGTTGAGAACTCTGAGTCCAAATAATTTAGAATCTAAAAGATTTCATCTCAAAATAATTTTACCAACACACCAAAAAAATAAAATAAATACAATAAAAAGGAACCGAAGGAAAGAAAGAAGCCCACTGAAATAAATTCTTAAAATACCAAGCTTTAAAAAGGGGCATAACGAAAACAGAGTAAACAAAACTCACTGGCACTTACATGGAGATCTCACGTGAGAAGGAAAACATGAACCAAAACTTCTTCATCTTAATGTAAATAGGAAAACACAAAAGTCGCAGAAAATCCTGCACCGAGAGAAGACTCACCGCGGGGGGGACGAACCGCGACGGAGCTGGAGTGGGTAGTGGCTGTCCTGCCAGCGCTGGATTGCGTGAGGAGGTCGACAGACCAGGGGCGGCCCAACTGGAGTTTTCTGTGGGATATCCGAGTGGTTTCCGATATAGTGGGCTCTCGGCGTGGTGGTTCCGACTGTTGGCGACACAAGATGGATGAATACCGTGGCGCAACCGGGGGGGGGGAGGGGGGGCAACGAGCCAGTGACTGAAGTAACTGTCGTCGGAGATAGAGACTGCCGGATGGAGGGTACACGGCGGCACTGGACTTACACAGTGGCTATTGCCCGAGACACTCGTGTGGGGACAGCTCATGAATGGCCTATGTGCTATGTTTTGGTGAAGTAAAACAGGAGTGTTTTTCTTTGGGTCTAAACCGAAAAACACGAGGCTCACGGTGGTGCTATCCATGGTGGATTCACGGTGGTTGGGAATGGGTGTTAGGTGGTGGTACCGATTGATTGTGACGTGGTGCATGGAGTTGTGCATGGCAGCAAACATGAAACAACCAAAAGGTTGTTACCGATTGCTGGGCGCTCCTGGGCGTGGAGGCACGGACTTTGGCGGCACAGAAGGGTCGACGGCGACCCTAAGTCTGATCAGGAGGCGGCTGTGTGTGAACTGTTTATATAAGCGATTCAAAATACTGAACCCTGGAGATGGAGGAGAGACTTCTGGGCTTGGGAGTTATAACTATAAATTAGAACTGCAAAATTCTAGAGAAAATAAAGGAAGAGATGAAGGAAATACAAATATAAAAATATACAGTTGCCGTGAAAATAGTGGCGTGGGATTTGGAAACATGCATGGAAGTGGGAGTTGATTAATGTATATATGGTAAACTGTGATGAGGACAGTTAGCAAGTTTTGAAACAAAACTTTCCAACAACGTGCTGCGATATTCATATATATATATATATATACACAAATACGTAAATCATAAAAATATGAGTTTTATAAGTTTAAAGAGAAAAGTACTAAAGAGTAAAATAACTAATATCTCTAGCCATATGAAATAGGTAACAAATATTTAAAACTAAACATAAGTAAATAAATAAATAACTTAGGAACTGTAGTGAAATAAATAACTAAATAAATACTATTAAAAAAAAACTCCAATAACTTTTTGAACATATTTAACCAGTTATTGAACATATTAAACCAATAATATAATAAAGCAAAATTTGTGTCGGAGCGAGATGTTACAAATGCCCTTACCCAAGCCATAGAGCTAGTGGAACATCGTTTATCATTCTGACATGTATGGGTGTGCAAGAAATAAGTGTGGGGGTGTCTGGATCTTTGGTATGGCTATGATTGGTAAAATGGAATATGTTTTCATTCTCCATTCATGAGTTCCATTGTTGATGTAGTTTAAAAAATAAACAAAAAAAGATAAAAAAAATAAACAAAAAAAAAAGAGAAAAAAAAAAGAAAATAAAAGAAGAAAATAAAGTGATGGAGGAAATTGCTTTTGATAGTATAAATTATCCATGTTCATAATTCCTCCTAAAACTCCAATAAAGGAGCCTAGTTACATGTGATATTTATATAAGGTGTAAGCTGTTGCAAATGATCATTCCTTGCTGCAAACGAAAAGTGTTTCTTTTGAATGATCTCTTTTTCAATGCAAGAGTTTTACATAGTTTAAGTGCTTCAAAGCCAAATTGAAGAAGCTATTGAATGGAGTGGTTGGTTTTATGTCTTATATATTCGAACTTGAGTTGATTTACTTTTGCTCCACTAGTTTCTATGGCTCTTGAGCTACACTCCGAAATATTTCTCATCTTGACCCTAAACCCCGTTACAACCCTTGAAAGGTCCTTATGATTCGTGTTATGCATGTGATCCCAGTGGTGGGGAATGAGAAGATATGCAAGCCTATGGTAGATCATTTCCATTGGAATAAATTTGAGCGAAACACATACCCTTCAAACACATGAGAGTTGAGTGTTTATTTCCGCGAGGGTCTATGTATTTAGTTTACTTCATCTTCGTGCGAAAATGCTTACTAAGTAATTGCAAGTTGTTTGTTCATGATATGTTATGAGTTTTGAAGAGCTTGGTTGTTCTTTATTGATGGCATTGCAACCATGGTATTTTTGGGAAAGTGAATTTGAGTTTTGCTCGAGGACGAGCAAATGTTAAGTGTGAAGAAATTTGATGAGAATGCAAAATGTTGTATTTTTCTTTTTTAATGTTTAATTTTTTATACTTATTTGATTCCTAAATATACTCATTATTCTTATATTTTGATTTATGATGCAAATAAAGGCATTAAGTGCAAACGAAGTTGATTGGGTGATTTTAGACAGTTTTAACGTTGTTTCATAATATGGGCATAACTCTCTCTTTCGAAATCCAATTGAGATGATTAAAAATGCTATGGAACACTAAGACAAATATCTACAGCTTTTATATTTTGAGTTTTAAGAGATACTAGCTACATCAAGGTTGAAGTTGGGCTCGAAGTTGGCACACTTGTGTTAACGTTAATTCAATTGGACCCAGTTGCACTTCAATTTAAAAAGGGCTGACACTTTGTTTTGTTTTTGGGCTTGAACACGCATGGGACATCACTGATATACGTATGTGAATGAGTGGAATTCATGGGCCTGCATCTACAATTCCTACGGCAATTAGAAACTGAAACCTACAAGAAAATTGAGTTGTACTTCATGTTTGGACCCCACAAGCCTCAAGAATTGTTATAACCACCCACTTCACTTTGACATGAGTGGGCTCTAAAATATACAGAAATGAAATTCATTTGAGGCTACATGATTTAATTCTATTTGGGCACGACACTTTAGTTTTTTTGGATTGAATTTCAATTGGTTTTTCACTTGGAAACCCAAGTTTGACTTGAGCAGGACTTTTCACACACTGAACCTATGGGCATAAGCAAGAAACATATATATATATATATATATATATATATATTGGAAGAGGAGCTCAGTGTCGTGGGGGCCACAAAACTCACACAAATCTTTCTTCTCTCTTCTCATTTTTTTCTTTTGAGTTTTTATCATGACTCTGCGTGACTAAACTTTTATACTTGATTTAAGGAAACAGAAACCTCGAAATCGATAAAACTATAAGATCTAATTTATTTTTATTGTTCAATTTATGCTTTGAGGTATGTTCTTTTGTACCTATTTTCATGATTATTTCGTTTAATTACTAGGAGACCTATTAGTTTATTATTCGTTGTAATTTACTGCTGGGTTAGATATCAAATCTGTAATTGTTTGATCCATATGATCTGTTAAGCAATTAAGATTTAATGATTTGCTGCATCAGAAATTATTATATTTTAAGAAGAATACTCAACTAAATTAAATACGACTGCTTGTTCTTGTATTGTTTAGTTTCATTGATCTCTCTGATTCTTAAGGCTGTTACTAGATTAAATCATTAGCGTTTTGGATTGTTTAGTAGTTAAGGTTAATTAGATTGCTTGTTTTCTAATTAACTACGATTAATAAAAGATAAGAAAGTCGTTTCAACGGTAAATATTCAAAGTATTAATTGATATATACTTGCATCGATGATCAATTGTAAGATTTCGATAGTGGATGTTGACTTAGACCAATGTTTATTCTTTTGAGTGATTTCGATATTTTAAATCGAATTGTTTCTTAGTTATTTTTATTTTTCTTGAAATTATTTTCGTTATATTCAAAACACCTCATTCTTGTTCAAGTAGCATAAAATTATGCTAGACACTCTCTGTGGGAACGATCTTTACTCGCACTACTACATATTTTTTTTTCAGGAGTATAGATTTTAGTTTTGGTTGCCTACGACAGCACACCAAAGTTACATTGGTCTATAAATTTAATTTTATATAATTTTTTATGATTAAAATATTTCTCAATCGTTTTAATCATTGAATTCTTATTATTATTTTATTTAATTTAGACACTTTTTGCGATCTCCATTAGTCACCAATGATCATGAGTCCCTATCTAGTTTTGCCCCGAGCGACATTGGATTGCCTAGGTACAATTGACACCCCAGTTGTTTTCTTTTGAGAAATGATAAACTAATCACTGTGTATAATTACTTAACAACTATCTAATAAAATATTAGTTTTTAAAATTGCTTTTTATTTTTATTTTTGTTTTAATTTGTTGGATTTGAAATTCAAAATAATATAGATATAGTGTTGAAGTTGTAAATAAATGGTGAATTAGTGGTTGATGTGCCAGTCCTCTTTTCTTTTATAATTTACTAACTAACTTAATTTAAGTTTTAAAAGTTGATTTCATGTTTTTAAACATTTTAAAACCATTTCTTTTTAAAACGATTTACTATTTTGTAGCCATGTTCAAACATGGCTTGCCACGATTTTTATTAGAAAATTTGATCATGAAGGGTTTAAATTAAGGAAAAGAAAATTGCAAACCGAGGGAATTGTGTATATATTTTAGAAAATAATACATATGCATGATATTAAGTGTCGATCAGAATTATCGCATTAAAAGTAATCTTAATTATGGTCCAATAAAAATATTAAAACAAAGAGTAATGTTGGGATCCTATTTCACTTTCATTTCTTCATGTAAAATTTGGTTCTAATTTCTTCAATTTCTTAATCATTTCTTTATATTCTGAAAGAATAATTCATGGCTATGTCACCTAGCATAATAGTTGTGGAGGGATAAAATACTCAACCCATAATTGGACCCAACTTGTCAGGCCATGATCATTAGGAATAAGAGGTGAAGAGAGTAAGAGACAAGAAGAGACCATGGGATCAGGCAAGTGTCAGGCCATGATCATTAGGGCTAAGAGGTGAAGAGAGTAGGAGATAAGAAGTGACCATGGGAGTAGGCAAGTGTCGGAGGGGTCATAAGGAAGTGGGAAAGTGGAGGGCAACTTAGGCAAGCAAAGGGTCAGGTCCCATCACTGCAGACAAGCAAGTGCAAAAGGAGTCAAATAAAATCATCAGTCAGATGACTAAAGAGAGACTTCTTCTTCAACCTCGACAAGGGGAGCTCCAGAGGGGTTTCTTTTCCAACAAGTAGGTCTCCAATTTTCTTTGTACAGTGAGATATGAGAGGTCATGAGAGACTGTTAACAAATATATTATAGTGGGTTTCCCCTCCTCAAACGCTTGTGGATGTAGGCAACACGTCGAACCTCTTAAATTTATGTGATCGTCTCTCTTTATTTTTCTGCACGTTATTTTTCATTTACTGCCAAAGACGTATGCATTGACATTGCACCAAAATATTGTCGGGAGCTCCAAACGGCACTGATCAAGGCCTAAGTGTCATAGTGGGTTGGGAATGACTCTTTCCCCTCTTCTGGTCTATTGAGTGATTTTCCATGCATCAACAATGATGATGTCTATAGAATCTGATTTCCTCTCTTTGTTGGAGGCGGGAGAAAGACGATTTTCCGGCACGCTGAATAATTACCAGATGAGCAAATAACACCCTCCTAAATGAGTATTCCAATATTTTTTTTTAACTTTTACATTTATGAAAAATGTGCTGAAAAATATCTTCCCTCCTAGGCAAGAAAAGGAGCCCCTCGCCACTGTACTCGCCTCACTCTAATGTTCTATGCAAAAGGAGAGTGCATGGCAAACACTGCACGACACCCACCATTCTACGCACTTGCACTACAGTGCATGTACCGAGTATGCATGGCACGTACAGTGCATGCATGGCCACAATAGTGCCCTGCGATGCACGTGTAGACATGGCATGTACAGTGCCATGCATGGCCACACGTTGATGGCTGTGCACGCTATGCACAACAGACATAGTGGAACATAGCCCTACGCAATTCAAGGGCTCGTGACAGCTAGTCGTGAGGTTAGGTCCAGGGCTACCAAGCCCTGCCCCATCACAACCTAAGCCTGAACACAAGTCCTTTGACTTGTTGGCCTTTCGTGCTACAATATGCTGCAAGCCGAGTGCCACACTTGAGCCATAATTGCTACCAACAGGTTACATCTAAGAATGGCCTTCGAAGTTAATTGGCCTCTGAGCTTCACAACTGCCTTGCGCAAGTTACTTCGGGAATGAGTCAACAGGTTCTGCAATCGCCTAAAGTGGACCCAGGGATCGATAGGCCCTCTGGCCAATTTGCGTGGATTACTTCACACAAATTCCAATACTAACAATAAATCAAAAATAAAGGCATTGAACGAACATACACTTTTCAATAACAACAAACATCCGAGTTTCTCACTCACATCATACGTGGTCGAGTCAGCCTCCCGCTACATCTGAGCTTCGCGCTTCCATGATATGCATTCGAGTTAGCCTCTTGCCACATGCCAACTCCTCACATCATGTGTGGTCGATTCATCCTCCTGCCACATTCGAGCTTCACGCTTGCATCATACGCGGTTGAGTTAGCCTCCCGCCATATCTAAGCTCCATGCTTGCACCTTCAGCAATCGCAAGCACCTCCCATCTAAGTTCGCCCTAGGAGGCATTTATCACTTAGCACAAGCAGAATATTTTATTTTCTTGTTGATGATTTTTGTCATATATTTTATTTAAAGATTTTTAAGGCCTTTTGTTAGAAACAAGTATTCCTTAAGAATTGCAGACATTTGTGGAGGGATATAATACTTAGTCCATAATTAAGTCCAGTCCATCAAGCCATCATTAGGGACACGAGGGAAAGAGAGCAAGAGAAAATAAGGGACCATGGGAGCAGGCAAGTGTCAAGAGGGGTCAGAAGGAAGTGGAAAAGAGGTGGAAAACTCAGACACACAAAGCGTTAGGTTCCATCACTGTGGACAAGCATGTGCAAAAGGAGTTAGATAAAGTCCATCAATCAGACGACTAAAGAGAGACTTCTTCTTCATCTTCAACCTCGGCAAGGAGAGTTCCAGAGGGATTTCTTTTCCAACAAGTGGATCTTTAACTTTCTTTGTACAGTGAGATATAAGAAGTCATGAGAGACTGTAAACAAATACATTATA
Organism: Platycarya longipes; assembly: GCA_036559045.1. Lineage (NCBI taxonomy): Eukaryota > Viridiplantae > Streptophyta > Magnoliopsida > Fagales > Juglandaceae > Platycarya > Platycarya longipes. The sequence goes on along the minus strand of CM071792.1, from coordinate 22,270,652 downwards.
GTGGATATCTTTTCCCAACATGCCCGTGGACGTAGGCAACACGCTGAATCACGTAAATATGTATGTTCATCTCTTTTTATTTTCTCTGTACTTATTTTTTATTCACTACATAGACATACGCATTGACACCGTATAGTTGCATCAGAATACTGTTGGGGGCTCTAAACGATACCGATCAAGACCCAAGTTGTCATAATGGACTGTGAATGACTCTTTCTATTCTTCTAGTCTGTTGAGTGATTTTTCGTACATTAACAACAGTAAACTGAGAGCATAATTTGTATAGTTTTTTAATAGAGTCGTGCAATATATAATTACTTTTACGTACTTTTTACATACTCTAATAATATAATTGGTTAAATTACTTATTTTATTTTAAAAAATAATGCAACTAATTATATTAAAAAAGTATGTAAAAATAATATAAAAATGATTACATATTAAATATTTAGGGAAATTCTAATTAGACCGATGGTTGATCAATGATTTTCTTTTTCTTTTTTCGCTTTTGCTTAATGATTAAGGAAATGAATATTATTTAATATATGTATTTTTTATAATAAAAATAAATAATAATAACAATGTTTAAAAATGGGTTGAAAAAAAAAATACATTGTATTGATATGAATTCGGTTGGGACCATCGATTCCAATAGTAAGCTTGTTCATCCGGGCCGAGTACAACCCGGCTCAGTTTAAAATTTTATTTATTTTATAATACTTTCAAATTTTTTAAAAAAAATATTTAAAATAATTTTAAATCTGAATTAATTATAAATCTGAATTCTAAATTTTTAAATTTAAAATTCGGATGACACCTCTATCCACTGTCCAGATATTTATTCCTAGAAACAAATGCTCTAGAAGAAATGACATCCATTGTCGTTAAATGATTCAAACCAATAATGCATGCGGTCGCTTGACCGAGTCAATCATTGAAAAAAAAAAAACACTTTATTCGCAATGAAGACTTTTATGACACTTTTTTTTTTGAGACATGCTAGGGAGAAGCCACATCCAAGAGCACTCACTCACATGAACAGTGATATGTACTGTTCATATCACTGTTCATGTGAGTGAGTGCTCTTGGATGTGGCTTCTCCCCATCATTTTTGTTTTTTTTTATATGGAAGACTTTTATGACACTTTTAAGAAGAACAATCTACTCTTCATTTTATTTCTCCAGCATTGAATTTCTTTTCAATTTTTTCTAAGGATTAAAAACGTAAGTGTATTGATATTTTTTAATTTTTGAACAATATTAAATATATTTAAAAAATATAATTTATACTAAAAACACACTTAATAAATAAATTAAAGAGACATAATAATGATATTATTTAGGGAAGGCGCGCATGCATATTAATAACGAATCGATCCGCCCGTATTCATATCACTTTTTTTAATCTTTAATATTTACACAAACATGATGTATAGGATATGGTGGGTTTAGGTGTCTTCCTATTAAAAAAAAAAAAGGATATGGTGGGTTTAGGTAATTACGGTAATGATTAAAAAAAAACTATCATATTGAAGTCGTCGAATGATGATCACGGTCAAAGGACATAAGACTATAATTTTGAAATTTTAATTTGAAGATTCTGCACGCAAATCAACATGAGTTGATATTGATCAATTTCCTAACAAATTGAGATTTATATAAAAGCTAGCTGATTCTCGGATAAATTAAAATAATACACATACAATTGTTTGCATAATTGTTTTACAGAATTCTATTTTAAATAAGGGATAATTTTGTAAAATAGTTTATAAAATTAAAATTATTTTATAAAATACTTTTTATTTGAATTTTTTAATAAAATAGAAGACTATTATAATCATAAAAGATTAGACAAAAATAATTTTATAAATTAATATGATTTAATATGATCTATTATATTTATTTTTTTATAAAATTAACAATTTGAAAATTTATCAAATTAGTACATAAAACTATATCAATTTATAAAATTATATATATAATTCATTTGTCAATGGCCAGTAGCCTAATGACATAAGTCCCCCATTTCTAAGATGGAGATCATGGGTTCGATCTCCCTCCCTCAATATATAAATATATATATAATTCATTTATAATTAAAATATTTCTCATTTACTATTAATTAGGTTCATCAATAGTTCTTATGCTGTAGAATTTACTTTAGTACTTCAAACTGTTAATTGACATTTTATCGGCATCTTTTCCAACCAAGAGCTAGGGCGTACTTGGGGTTGCTTTTACTTTTTTTTTTTTTTTAATCTTTTGTGAATTCAGGGGTTGCTTTTACATTTGGAATGAAAGGACATGCAACTATTGCGTTTTTAATTTCAACAATTCATTTTTTAAATAAATATCTATTCATCATTTTTTTCTTATTATTTTTAAATTATTCCATAATATAAACATTAGGTGATATATTTATGAGTTGATCATTTAATGCATAAAATTATAAAATGATAAGAGGATAATAAAAATTAAAATAATGAGTAACATCACCCTTTTTAAATTACATTATGTTAATGATATATGATATAAAGATGTTTAAATTAAAATATTCATAAAAAATAAAAATAATTATAGATATATACAAGTATTACATATACAAACCTCACATAGATCACATTTTATAAAAAAAAAGTAAATCCACAATAAAAAGTGTACAACTTTTATTTTTATTTTTATAGAATTTACTTTTTTATAAAAGGTGTGGTAAGTTTGAAAAAAATGAAAGGATTGATAAGTACACTGTACACCACAAAAAATTTAAATCTGACGTCACATCAATGAAGTCTGAAAAAATACGAAAATTAACGAGGCGATACTAAAAAAAAAAAAAATCGATAATATTATTATAATTATTATTATTTGTTTGTGAAGAATTTGAAAGAGCTTCCAAAAATATCTAGTGGTGTACTCGGCACGTGCTGGCGGCCGGCCAGACTGTTTGTGTGGTCGATATAAGTACTGATAATAAAAGTGACCCATTTCTTTTATTTTAAATGAAAATGGCCCTTAATTTATAGCATAAGGGGGCACTTATGGTTTAGAAAATTGATATCACATGTGATGATATATATATATATATATATATATTAATATATCTTATCCTCTTTCTTGAAAGATGCCAAAATGAATATGGCCATATTGTAAATATCTCTTCCTCTCAGGCATCATTTTAATTAATTAGTTTAATGAAGTTTCATGAGTAAAATAAGGTATCGAAAACAAATATAAAGGTCAGAGGCTGAGAACAAAAGATAATTTGAAGTTGTTAATTAATGGGGTAGATACAGAATGAAAACACAATAAACTAAATATGATATATGTAGAAGTCATATTACCCATACATGCTAGAATATTATGAATATATATATATATATATATTCTATAGTAATTATGATAACATTCTAACTCGACAATCAGGATTTATATTGATCAACGTTTATTGCATCCAATATTATATATATATATATATATATATATTTATAGAGAGAGAGAGTAGTGTTTGATCCCAAGGGCCAGAATTAAAAAATAACTGATATGAGCCTCAAATTTATTCATTTTTTTAAGAAGAATATATATATGCAAAATTTGCAGACTGCAAATACCATTTATGTTGACAATACTTAAATATTTGCGTAATGAGTTCTTCTACTCATCAGCTGTACTACCGCACACTAGTTGAGGAAAAAAATTAAAAAAATAAAAGTGGGTGTATGGTATAGGACTGCTAATTAGTATAATTTTTCTTGCATAATATACAATATTTACCCAATCTAAAAACCAAATGGAAAACTATCCATTTTCAAAGTGATCAAACCTATGAATTAGAGCTTGAAACAAAGCGCAGCAAAATAATGATGCATAGAAAGCGTAAAATCAGAGATAGCTCCGATCGATCCATGCTCGATCTCGTCCCTGTGGTTAGTAGAATATTATTGATCATGAAGGTATAGCTAGCTAGCATATTTCTGCTCATATCAGACTATTTTTATTAATAAACACTTGAATATATATAGATACAACAGGCAGAGGGATACTAGGGCTCCATTAATTTCTAATACTAGTCCTCGCAATATAGCAGTACTGAAAATAAAAAAAAATTACAAACTACCGAAAATGGATCATGATATATAACGTCGACTTGCAGGCAATCATGATATATTGTTCTTCATCACTTATATATGCAGCTGCAACAAAGGGGTTCGGCCGGGAAGAGAGCATGGATCGGAGATGATCTGTCCTGACTTGTGCGGGGACATCAGATCTAGGCCGGTTCTAATCATCCATAGGTAAATTAAAAGAGATATTTGAAAGACCGATTCGATGAGGCAAAATGAAGCGTGGAGAAGGCAGTCTGAATTATTAGTCTGCATCGACATCAGACAGACAAAGCAAACACACACATACATATATATATATATATATAGGTGTAGTTCATAAACAACTTATGAACACCCAATTAAAGCAACTTGATCATGATTATCATCATCAGCAGCAGAAAATGGGAAATAAAATCCCATTAATTCGTTTGCCTTGAGGAAGCAGAAGAAGTACTGGGCTTGGACGCACCAGGAGTACCAAAGAGACTAGCCACCACCGAGCCTCGCTTTGGAGGGACGTTGCCAAAAGAGGGGGCAGGGTGGGGTTTCCCTTGGCCGGAGTTTTGGCTGCCGTTGCCGCTCATGTTGCCTAGCTAGCCTCCTGAACTGCAGTTAGCTCACTCCTTTTAGCTTCTTTAATTTTGTGTGCAGATAATTTCCGTGAGCCGCGGATAAGATCGTAAGTTATAGAAGAATAGAATAGGGTAATTTCGTGATTATGGGTGGTCGCAGGTCATGAACCCTTCAAACTTCAAAGTTCCAACCAACCAGAGGTAATTCACGTGACAGGGGGCCACACCGCCCCCACATCTGAGAATGACTGTGCGACGTCATCACCTACACGTGCATGATACGTGCAATATGCTTACGTACCATATAGAGATTTTTCTTTTGTTTTCTACAATATTTTCTACTAGATAAATATTTATTTATCCACAAAAAAAAAACATAAAAGTAATTAATTTATAAACTCACTTAGTTTGGTGTGATATATTAAATTATAAATTTCTTTTGTTATAAAGTATAATATCTAGTATATAATTGTAGCATTTCATGACTTCGTATAAAGAATAGTTATTTCGTATCATCAAACTAAACTATATCAAACTATATTAATGTATTATTAGGGTTGCAAACGATTCGATTAAAGACAAGTTCGACTCGAATCGAGTCGAGCTGGATTCAAATAATTCGAGTTCGAGTCGAGCTGAGAGTTTGCAGAGTCGAGTCGAATTCGAGCCGATCAAAGACAAGTTCGAGTCGAATCGAGTTATTTATCGATTTTTGTTTTTACTCTCTAACGAACCGAGCCGAACTTAGTCGAATAATTACTCGAGTTTCTTACTCTTTATAAATATTTGACTCAATAATTTTTTTGTGAACTTAATACATTATTATTTTAAAGAAACAAAATGTTATTTATACATAAAGTAAAAAAATATATTACTTATACAAAATATTAAAAATAATATATATAACACAGAAAATATTATAATAAAAGAATATATTTAAGAATATTTGCAAGATTATATATATATGTATATAGAAATATTACGAGTATTGTTACGAGCCCAAAACGAGTCGAATCGAGTTTATACGAATCTTGTTCACGAATACAAACCGAGTCGAGTCGAGTCGAGATTATACGAGTTTAGCTCGTTTAATATTCGAACCAATATTAGTGCTCACGAACAACTCATTTATTAAACGAATCGAGTTCGAATCGAGTTTATACGAGCCGAGCTCAAATTATTCACGAGTAGCTCTGTTCGTTTGCAGCCCTATGTATCATCATATCAAATTATATTAATTTTTAAATTTATTTTTATAAAAGAAAATTATAATTGTAACATTTCACTTCGTATAAAGTAACAGTTACATAACTCATCTGTAACGGTTTTGTTTTTTTAATATAAAATAACAATATGCCTATTGTATTGAATTCAAAATACATACCGACCAAAGTAGTATTGGGAAGTCGAAGCTCCATCATCAGACCGGTACCCATGCAATATTAGTCGGCAATATTATTACCAAAGAAAAATTTTATACAACACAATACCATTTTACTGATCTATATTAATTATCATCATTAAATAATTTTTTATTACATAATTATTTATCATCTAAAAATAATAAATATGATACATCAATGAAATAAAAAATATCTATATAATAAAGATCATATAGAATATAGTGTTTATTTTTAGACTTAAAATGATTAAAATATTTAATGTTAAGTAACCAACAATTGTAAGCCATCACTATTTTTCAATGTATTGATTCAATTGTCTAGATTTAAATATAAATGTATGAACCAATAAATACCTCTTGGAAATAGGAACCTTATTAACCACTTACCTACCAAATAAAGGATTGCATCCTTAAGTGAATTAGAAACATTTTCAATATATTTTTCTAATATTGAAGAAGTATTTGTGACTTTTCAAAAGTGTCCTTTCATTCTCTATAAATAGAAAACTCCACCTACCATTTTATATACTAAAATTTATCTACAAAATTAGAGAATTACTCATTTTCTCTCTTTTTCTTTAAATTTTGACTATTTTATATTAGATTTGAGAATCTCTTTTTGTGAGCATCAACAATGAGATTAACAAAAACTGAAGTTATTATATTTTGGGAGTAGACTGTCGAGAAGCTTAGTGCATATTAAATTTAGAGCTACAAAATCTACTTTAAGGAAAGTATTTATCATAACGTGTCTCAACATCGAATTTTCTTTTTCTAATTTGCTCTTATTCCTTTACATATTCTCTAGTTCACAAAAAGTTTACACATAGCTAATTTATTATTCAAAATATTTCCCACATATAGCACTACTCATATTTAGCTACTGCTTATTTTTCTCTATCTCATTATAAAAAAAAATGAGTTTTTATGGTTAATTAATAATAATAATAAAATTATTTATAATTAATTTTGAATTAATTCTTTTCCTTATAATTTTAGTGGGTTTAGAAGAAAGGGGATTGAATGTGAAGAATTAATATCCTTATAAAACTATTAAGTAATCAGTATTTTTTATTTGATAATTAGGACATGCTCATTTTGGACCAATGAAAAATTCTAAAATCGGCAGGGATCAGGAAGATGTATCATATATTAATTATATTTTTCAAGCTCAGCGCTAGGCTGCTATTATGTTTAATTCATCCCAACTTGATGGAATTACGTACCTCTATCGTCCTGCTCTGATTATGGATGGTGTTGAACTCAAGGTTTCAAGGTTCATGTAAATCTACACATGGATTTTGATGATAACAAATGAATTCAAAGAATAAAGGAGTCTCAAGCTCAAGTTGTCTACACAATACAATCAAGCACATCAAGGAACCAAGCATGAGCAAGAAGGGAATAAGTTCACATTAAAATCATAGAGTAATTTTGTAAATCTCTTAAAAATTCGAAATTAGGATTAAGGCTCAAAATAAATATTTTATCATAAAGCATTAAAATACATTTTCCACATGTGCATGAATATTTTGAAAATTAACTTTGAAAATATTAAGATGATTGATTGTCATCTTTCACATGTGCATGATATGATTAAAGGTTTGAACTTTGAAAATATTAAGATGATTGATTGTCATCTTTCACATGTGCATGTTTTATTTGAATATTTTCAAAAGTGGTGGATGCTTTTCTTGACTTATGCAAAAGGTAGATGTCTTTGTTTGAAAATTTTGAAAAGTAAAGTGTGCTCTTTTTGTCATATGCAAAAAGTAAAATATTAGGTTTGAAATTTTTGAAAAGTAAAGTGTGCTCCTTTTGTCACATGCAAAAAGTAAAAAGATTTGATTTGAAATTTTTGAAAAGTGAATGATGATGTCTTGGACATGGGAATCTTTTCAAATTTGAAATTGAAAACTCATTTGCCTATAAATAGCTCACTTGAGTTTTGTAAAAATCACAACAAGAGCTTACACATCTATTGCTAAATTTTGCATCATTCTTTCAAAGCTCTCATTCTCTCTTTTCTAAAGTTTTGAGCCTTAATTCTTGTTCTTGTTGAGAGAGATATAGTTTGTGCTGTATTGTTCTTATTTCACTCATTGAGGAGTGTTTTCTGATAGCCTACCCACTATCAATTCTTGTATCAGTAAGAGGGTGTGTATAACCCTTGTGTGTGTAGAAGGTGTTCTACGCGGGGAATAGTTAAATCACCAAGTGTGAGGTGATTGGAAGTAAGAGGGTGCGTATAACCCTTGTGTGTGTAGAAGGTGTTCTACACAGGGAATAGTTGAATCACCAAGTGTGAGGTGATTGGAAGTGTAGAGGGTGTTCTACACGGATTCTTTGGAGCGGTGCTGCTCAAAGGTGTAATAGGTTTCTATCTCCACCTAAAGGAGATTGAATAGTGGATTTGGGAATCCTCAAGGGGTAGCTTGAGGCGAGGACGTAGGCAGTGGGGCTGAACCTCGTAAAAATACTGAGTTTGCTTTCTCTTACCCTACTCTTTATATTTCCTACTGCTTTATATTTTGGTTATATTTTATATTGTATATTTAGTTTATAAGTATTAATTTTTTAATATAACCCAATTCACCCCCCCTCTTGTGTTAGTCATCTGGGCAACAATTGGTATCAGAGCTAAAGCTCTGTTATAAGATTAACTATCTTTTGAGTTAAGATCTTATGGCTAACATTGCAGCTTCATTTGGTGAAGGTCAATCTAGCAGTCGGCCTCCACTCTTTTGCGGAGACAATTACTCATTCTGGAAAGTTAGAATGAGAATATTCCTTCAGTCTCAAGGCCGAGAAATCTGGAAATGCATTGTAAATGAACCTTATATTCCAACAAAAGTGGTTGATGGAGTAAAGGTCAAAAAGGAAGAAGAAGAGTTTGATCGTGAAGACGATAGACTTTATACTTTGAATTTAACTGCTATGAATTTATTATATAATGCTCTTAATGGTAATGAGTTTAATAGAGTAATGACTTGCACTACAGCAAAGGAAATTTGGGATAACTTGGAAGTTACTTATGAAGGAACTTCTCAAGTCAAGGAATCAAAAATTTATATTCTTACTCATGAATATGAAATGTTTAAGATGAATGATGATGAATCTATTTCTAGTATGCACACTCGTTTTACTAACATTATAAACAGCTTGACAGCTCTTGGCAAAGTTTATTCCAAAGTGGAGATAGTAAGAAAAATTCTCAACTCTCTACCAAAACGTTGGGAGTCAAAAGTGACAGCGATTCTTGAAGCTAGAGACCTCAAGAAGCTCGAAGTGAATGAACTCATCGGGTCACTTATCACCCATGAGTACACATTGAAAAGAGGAGAAGAAGAAGGAAATTCAAAGAAGAGTTTGGCACTTAAAGCTGTTCCACATGAAAGTGAAAGTGATGAAGATGAGGAAAATGACGACAAAGATGAAGAAGTTGCGATGATAATAAGAAGAATTCAGAGGTTCTTAAAGAAAAATAAAACTCCTCCAAGGAAATCCTTCAATAAGTTTTCCAAGAAAGATTCAGGTAAAAATGACACTTTAATTTGTTATAAATGCAATAAACCTGGTCATATCAAGCCAGATTGTCCTCTGCTAAAGAAAGATCGAAACAAAGGCAAAAAAGCAATGAAAGCTACGTGGAATGATGATTCAAGTAGCTCAGATAGTGAAGCAAGCAATGGAGAATCAGCAAATCTTTGTCTTATGGCTAAAGATGACATTGAGGTAACAAATTTTGATAATATTGAAGATCCTTCATATGAAGAATTGCAAAATGTTTTAGAAGAGGTATATGAGGAATTTGAAAAATTGGGTATCAAGTATACTGCTTTGAAAAAGAAAAATTCTTCTTTAACAAACGAAATTGATATTTTAAGAAAAGAAAGTATTGTTTTGAAAGATGAAAATCTTGAGTTGAAGAAAAAGAAAACTGATTTAGAAAATATTATTGAAAACTTTACGAATGGAAAAAGAAATTTTGAAAAACTTCTTGGTAGTCAAAGATGTGTTTTTGACAAGGCAGGCTTGGGATATATGCCAAAACAAAAATACAAATCTTATAAAAACTTCTTTGATAATCCTTCTACATCAAAGTCCAATATTCAAAATTCTTTTCATAAAAATAATTTTGTTAAAAAAGGATACTATTATAATCACTCAAGTTATTCATATATGTCACATGCTATTTGCAATTTTTGTAATAGCAATGGTCATAATTATCATGCTTGTCCTATTAGAAGAAAACATACAATGACTATTAGGGCCATATGGGTACCTAAAAATCTTGTTTATTCTAATACTAATAAATAAAGGACCCAAAGAACTTGGGTACCAAGAATTGTTTTTAATTGCTTTTGTAGGTATGCATGAAGTATTCTACATGTAAAAATAAATGGTTTTTAGATAGTGGATGTTCAAGACACATGACGGGAGACGAGACTAAGTTCTTTGATCTTAGATCTAAAGAAGAAGGACACGTGACATTTAGAGACAACTCAAAAGGGAAGATCGTGAGAATAGGTAAAATATGTTGAGCAACCTTCAGGTTTTGAAAATCATATTTCTCCAAATCATGTTTTCAAACTCACAAAAGTACTATATGGACTCAAACAAGCTCCTAGAGCGTGGTACGAGAGACTCAGTGGTTTCTTGATTGAAAAAGGCTTTTCAAGAGGAAAAATTGATACAACTCTTTTCATTAAATTAGAAAATGATGATATTCTTTTGATTCAGATTTATGTTCGGTGCTACTAACGAAAATATGTGCCAAGTTTTTGCTAAGACTATGCAGGAAGAATTTGAAATGAGTATGATGGGAGAGCTTACATTCTTTCTCGGATTGCAAATTAAGCAAACAAAAAGTGAAATATTCATCAATCAATCAAAATATATTAAGGAATTGCTGAAGAAGTTTGGGATGGAAGGTGCTAAGGAAACTGGAACACCAATGAGCTCATCCACTAAACTTGATAAAGATGAATCCGGTAAATCAATTGACTCAAAGGTATATCGAGGTATGATTGGTAGTTTATTATATTTGATAACTAGTAGACCTGATATTATGTTCAGTATATGTTTATGTGCACGTTTTCAATCATTTCCGAAACAATCTCATTTGATTGCAGTCAAGCAGATTTTTTAGATATTTTGCCAGTACCATTGACTTAGAGTTATGGTATCCTAAACACACTTCTTTCGATCTTATTAGTTATTCAGGTACCGATTATACTGGTTGCAAAGATGATCGAAAAAGTTTTAGTAGAACATGTCTTTTCTTAGGTCCTGCACTTGTTTCATGATTTAGTAAAAAGAAAATTCTATTGCACTATCTACTGCTGAGGCAGAATATGTTGCTGCGAGTAGTTGTTGTGCTCAAGTTCTTTACATGAAACAACAACTTGAGGATTTTAAACTTATGTACAATCACATTCCAATCAAATGTGATAATACAAGTGCTATAAATCTTTCAAAGAATCCAATACAACAATCTCGGACCAAACATATTGATATTAGATATCATTTTCTTAGAGATCATGTGCAGAAGGGCGATATTGCATTAGAATTCACTAGTACACGATCAATTGGCAGACATTTTTACAAAACCCCTATCAAAAGATAGACTACGCATGATTAGAAGAGAAATAGGAATTATGCATGCCATGAATATCTGCTAGATACTTTTATTCCATTAACTCAAATGACCTACATAAACTTGAGGTTCTTAGCCTCATGTTTGAGACGCTCATTCTCTTCATACAATATCATGTCCTCCCTATCCATGGGAACTGGCAAGCGGAATGAAGAATCCAATAGTGATTTCAACCGTTTATTCTTCTGTCGAACGATTCCTTCCCTTATGTGAGACTCTTGAACAATTCGTTGAAGTACAACAATTTGTTCTTTAAGCTTTTCAACCTCATGATTTTTGACTTGTAGCCGTTGGGAAAAAGCAACAATAGAGGATGAGTAGCGAGTACCGAGACTCACCAAGTCGTAGATAGCATCGGAGTCTGGCTTATTAGCCAAACTATTGTTCTCTTGCTGCAACATGGCGCCAATGGTAGCTGCAGAAAGGACATGAGATTGAGATGTAGAATAATGAGCCATTGAGAAAAGAATTGAAAACTTAAAGCGAGAATATTGAAGGAATGCAGATGAGTTATAGAGATGAGAATAAGATTTGATGCAAATCGGATAAACTTTAAAACTGATTTTATAGAGATAGCATAAAGAACAAGACAAACTATTGTCTCTTCAAATCTTATTAGTCAAAAGAAATATAAGATATGTTGGACACACATTGTCAAAAGTTTTCTTACTAGAAAAACGGTTCTCTGCTCCTATCATGGCATTGACGGCCTTAGGAGAGAAGATTGATGGTTGATGCGTCAAGGGTTCCTGATTCAAGTCTGGAACATTAGTGGAAGAGAATTGTTCGGCCATTCTATCGTTATGGAGAAACAGAACTTAGGTCAAGAAGCGATGTTTTTTTTTGGTATCCGATAGGTGAAAATGATTTTTTTATAGAAACTCAGAGCCTTCAAACCCATTTGTCAACAACATCAGGCGATTGATTTAAATCTGCTTTCGCACCGACTACTAGAGCTAGGCCTCCAACCTTTACAGGTTTTGTCAAATACGCGTGGCTCCGCACCGCATTGCCAGAGCTAAGCCTGCAGCTTTTGCTGTCTTTGTCGGACACGAATAATTTTAATTATTCAACTTCAAATCTCTCGAACATCTAATTCGTCAATAACATCAAGCGGATTTAAATCTTCTTCCGCACCGAGATGATAAAATTCGGCTTCAACCTTTGCAGGTTTTGTCGGACACGGGTGGTTCTAACTTCTACAGTCTCTACTAACGCAGCGTTTTATTTGTCTGTTAGTTATTGTAGGAATATATCTTATTGAGATAATTATGATTCCTTTTTAATGATGCCAAAAGGGGGAGAAGTTTTAGACTAGAACATTAACATTGTTTAAATTGCTAAACTTGTTATATATACTTGGAATTATGTTTATATTTTTGCTTGAAAAATTAACGCACATTCTCAGAGGGAGCTTAAGTATTCATACAGGTTTCAAGTTCTATCAAGTATTTGTCATCATCAAAAAGGGGGAGATTGTTGAACTCAAGGTTTCAAGGTTCATGTAAATCTACACATGGATTTTGATGATAACAAATGAATTCAAAGAATAAAGGAGTCTCAAGCTCAAGTTGTCTACACAATACAATCAAGCACATCAAGGAACCAAGCATGAGCAAGAAGGGAATAAGTTCACATTAAAATCATAGAGTAATTTTGTAAATCTCTTAAAAATTCGAAATTAGGATTAAGGCTCAAAATAAATATTTTATCATAAAGCATTAAAATACATTTTCCACATGTGCATGAATATTTTGAAAATTAACTTTGAAAATATTAAGATGATTGATTGTCATCTTTCACATGTGCATGATATGATTAAAGGTTTGAACTTTGAAAATATTAAGATGATTGATTGTCATCTTTCACATGTGCATGTTTTATTTGAATATTTTCAAAAGTGGTGGATGCTTTTCTTGACTTATGCAAAAGGTAGATGTCTTTGTTTGAAAATTTTGAAAAGTAAAGTGTGCTCTTTTTGTCATATGCAAAAAGTAAAATATTAGGTTTGAAATTTTTGAAAAGTAAAGTGTGCTCCTTTTGTCACATGCAAAAAGTAAAAAGATTTGATTTGAAATTTTTGAAAAGTGAATGATGATGTCTTGGACATGAGAATCTTTTCAAATTTGAAATTGAAAACTCATTTGCCTATAAATAGCTCACTTGAGTTTTGTAAAAATCACAACAAGAGCTTACACATCTATTGCTAAATTTTGCATCATTCTTTCAAAGCTCTCATTCTCTCTTTTCTAAAGTTTTGAGCCTTAATTCTTGTTCTTGTTGAGAGAGATATAGTTTGTGCTGTATTGTTCTTATTTCACTCATTGAGGAGTGTTTTCTGATAGCCTACCCACTATCAATTCTTGTATCAGTAAGAGGGTGTGTATAACCCTTGTGTGTGTAGAAGGTGTTCTACGCGGGGAATAGTTAAATCACCAAGTGTGAGGTGATTGGAAGTAAGAGGGTGCGTATAACCCTTGTGTGTGTAGAATGTGTTCTACACAGGGAATAGTTGAATCACCAAGTGTGAGGTGATTGGAAGTGTAGAGGGTGTTCTACACGGATTCTTTGGAGCGGTGCTGCTCAAAGGTGTAATAGGTTTCTATCTCCACCTAAAGGAGATTGAATAGTGGATTTGGGAATCCTCAAGGGGTAGCTTGAGGCGAGGACGTAGGCAGTGGGGCTGAACCTCGTAAAAATACTGAGTTTGCTTTCTCTTACCCTACTCTTTATATTTCCTACTGCTTTATATTTTGGTTATATTTTATATTGTATATTTAGTTTATAAGTATTAATTTTTTAATATAACCCAATTCACCCCCCCTCTTGTGTTAGTCATCTGGGCAACAGATGGTTTGGTTCCATGCGACGTAAGATGCATGCATGCGACACAATAATTCAAAACACTGGATTTGGATGTAAGTAGCGATGGCGATGTGTGATTTTCTTTCTTGTCTCGATAATTGTTTTTTTCAGCTTGCTTGCGTTATTGCGCGTGCTTGCTTGTGACCATCCTGCAATTCAAAAGCAGGACAAAATCAATTGATAATGCCGACCCGACCCGAATTTAATATTCCGACTCGCTTAAAGTAAGTGGGTAATCGGTTTTCCGTTATCAATTTCATTTGATTCTCTCGTTCTCTCTCTCTCTCTCTCTAAGAAACCAAATCGATCTCCTTACCGATTGGAAAGAAATCTCTCTCTAAAATCGATCTCGTTCTCATTTATTGAAAAGAAATATCTCTCTAAAAATCATTCTCATTTTTTCTTCTAGACCATAAATCGGTCTCATTTTTCTCTTTTTCTCCAAAAATGGATCTCATTCTCTCTCTCTTGCTCAGAATTCCGGCAAAGAGTTCTAGAGGCTTTCAAACAAGTCTTCTCTGAGTGATGAAAACGATCCCCCAAATGGAGGAAGCTTGTTCAGATCAACAGGTAACCCGCGGCGCACGAGACTCAGAAACGACTTCGAAAGAAGGGCTACTCTGTACCTGGGACACACTGAAAAATTTGACTGTGAGGAGGATGACGATTCACTGACAGATTCCGAGATCTTTTCTACTGGATTTGGCTGCCGTACATGTAGTCATTCCGAGATTCGATTTTGTTGAGAGGTTTGTTTTTGTTGAATCATCTTTTTTGATTTTGAATATTCTTCTCAGATTTTTAGTATTCTGGGTTGTATATTCAACAACAATGCTTTTGTCGTATAGTTTGCTTTAAATCTTTGATTTTGTTGAGAAATTTGGTTTTGTTGCTCGAATTCTGCTTTTAGTCAAGCTTGAGAGAATCAGCTAGTATCGGGCAATCGGCCAAATAGGTATCGGATATTCAAAATATGTGTGGTATCGAGTCGGGTTGGAATTGAGGTTATCGAGTCGATTCGGGTCGGGTGAACAGCCCTAATTATGGCAATTCTTTTTTTTTTCTTACAATGACTTATATAAAATTTATGCAAATCATTTTTCAAATCAATATGCATCTAAACCTCTATATAAGGGAGTCTCATGAAATGTTAAAATTTATTTTTTCGTAGTATTCTTTCTTAATAATATTCAATTATAAAATATTTTTTAATTTCAAATATTCAAATTCTCATGATTTAGAAGATATAAGAAACCATATAACTTTTTTAAATTTATAAATAAAAATTATATTCAAATGATTTTAACTCTAACTAATATTTTATTTAATTTTTTCTTTCTCATTTCTTAAACTCCAATAAATCATATTTAATTTAAGTTATTTTATTACTATTTACTGAATTTTCATATCATCTCATTATGTAAAGAGCAGTGGTGGATGTAGTAGCATGAGTTGTCTTGATACAGAATAAAAAATACATTTTTATTATTTTTTTAAAAAATATTTTTAAAAATTAAAAAAAGAAGAAATTTATAATATTGTTAAAAAAATACCACACTCTTTTAAATATTATTATTATTATTATTATTATTATTATTATCTCATAAGTTTGGTTTTGAGTTGAGAGGAGCTCAAAAGGAGGGAAGATAAAGAGAGAAAAGTCTGAGATCGGGTTGTTGTCGCTAGAGAGATAAAATCGGGTACCAAGTGGGACGAGATGATCTGTGAATTGCGAGGAGAGGGGGGGGGGTTAAAATGTTAAAATTGGACAATGAGTATTACCCGTTACAATATCCGTTATCTGATTAATCAAAAACAGGTCAGAAATTCGGGCCGGCTTAAATCGAAACAACGGGCCGGGCAGGGTTTTGGATACTTTGTGTAGCCCTACACGCATCATGCACTACGTAGGTGAGGTGGTACAATCATTGTCCCATGTGGGTTGGGGTGGCCCTCCGTCACGTGAATTACCGAGCTAGTTATCATCGTTTGAACTTTGACCTCCTGTGCATTAGGCAACGTTGCTTTTTATTAACGCAACCGCTGGTTGATTTTAAGCAGGGGCGGACCTGTGTAGTCCATTAGGGGGCCTACCGCCCCCCCCCCTAAAACTTTTTAAAACATGAGTTTAGTATTAGACTACTACAAGACAGCCCCCCCCCCCCCCCCCCCCCCCCCCCCAAAAAAAAAATGATGACATTTCAGCCCCCCAAGTCGCAGCAGCCAGCACACGAGCAGTCAGTAGATCAAACATCACTCATAGTCATCGCCATCGAGTTAAGGTTCATGCGATGCCATGAAGTTATGAACCAATGGTCCAAGCCAGCCCCTCAAGTTGCAGCACATTTCACCAACTTACGGTACTTATCTGTAGATTATAAATTCAAACCAATGGTCCATGCCATGAACCAGTTGCAGCAAGAGACAGATCAAACATCACTCATCAGTCCCTTTAAAACTGCATGTTGTACACCGTAACACTCTACACTCTACAGGAAACTAGGCAAAACCAGACCTGAGACTACCTATACTCCTTTTGTACCGTTGCAATTTACTCGCGTATATATTGCCGGTTGGCCCTTGGCCCCTTGGAGTTGGTCAGTGACTCAGTTGATTGTTGCCGTATTCTTATATACTCTGTCATTTGTCATCGGGTTAAGGTTTCAAGCTTCAAGTTTCATCATCTTCTTTCCAAACTTTAAGTGCAGTGCAGTCTATCGAATCACAGTGTTCTGAAACTTCATTCATCTCAAATTGAAGTTAATCGCTATTCGCCTTTAAGTTTGTTGCTAACTTGCTGTGTCGCTGAGTTGCAACTCTGTTTCTGTGAGTCTATGACTGTAAGTTTGTTGCTGTGAGCCTGTGTCGCTGAAGTTTGTTGCTGCCTACGCGGGCTGCGCCCGACCCTGCTGGTACTGGTAGCCTCAAGCCTGGTTAGTGGTTGTGGTTCCCTTGCGAGTTGCAAGACAGACGCCGGAGGCTAGACGTGAGTACAGGGACACCGGACATTTCAAAAGAGAGCCTAGTTCTTGCTTCCAGGTTCTATCGTTCTTACTTGTTAGTTGATTATATATTATTTATATATATATATATAAATTAATTAATAATAGATTTAGCCTAGCAAATAAATATATATAGAGAAATAAATATATAAATAATAGATTTGTATCATGCTGCTGTTGTGCATTAAATAGAGAATTATATATAACATAGATTTGTGTTGCTGTGCATTATTGCATATATTATAATTTATATAATAATATATATATGTATATAGATTTAATATATAGACTATAGTGATTAGTGTTATTCTAAAACCTGAATAATATATTATATATAGTTTTGTTCAAATCAATTCGTGCTCATATTAATATATTATATATAGTTTTGTTGAAATTTTAATATTTGAGCATATATATTGATTTGTCATTTGTGCATACAGCATATATTATATATATAATATCTATATATATATATATTATATAATACATATGTATAGGCATAGCTTGAAGAAAATTATAATTTGTATATCTTAGAAATGATTTGATATTGTAGATTTGCATTACTACGTATATTATTAGGCACTTCTCAAATTTATTATTTATTTATAAGTTTTTTTAAAAAATTTAAAAATATGAACAAATCGAGAACAATTGATTTTTTTTTTTTAAAAAGAAAGACGTGGACAAGTCGGAGAGTAATATAGAATTTGATATACATTTAGAGGACTCCGTCACGACGGAACATGATGTTTCTAGAAATAGTGAGCGTCCCGGTCTCTTTAAAACTTCAAGAATGCAATCTGAAGAGATGAATGATACCTATTTGGAATGTGATCAGCGTCCTTCTAAAACTCTAAAAATACAACCTGAAGAGATGGATAATACTTGTTTGGAAAGTGATCCAAGATTACATCCACAAATATGGGAATTTCCTACTAACATATAAGATGAGATACGACGTGCCTATTTTAAAGCTGGTCCATATCAACCTAAACTTTCAGAATATTCATTTTCAGGAATAGGCAATCAACGTCGTCGATTCCAATTTTTTTGGTTTCAAATATATTCAAACTGGTTAGAATACTCACCTTCGAAGAATGCTGTATTTTGTCTTCCATGCTACGTTTTTGCTAAAAAATCAACAAACCGTCAGGATCAGATACATTTACCAATAAAGGTTTTGATAATTGGAAAAAAGTGAATGATGGAATGAATTGTCTTTTAATAGGACATGTGGGGAAAGATCCAAATTCACCACATAAAAATGCCGTGAAATGTTGTGAGGATCTAATGAATTATTCAAGACATATTGACAAGCTAGTTGAAAAACAAGCATCACAAGAGATGAAGAATAATCAATTGCGACTCAAAACTTCGATAGATAGTGTTCGATGGTTGGCATTCCAAGCATGTGCATTTAAAGGTCATGCTGAAAGCTCTGAATCAAAAAATTAAGGTAACTTTATTGAATTAATAAAATTTCTGACAAATTATAATGATCAAGTTAAAGGAGTTTTCTGGAAAATGCTCCACAGAATGCCAAATATATATCACCCAAAATTCAGAAGGAAATTTTGCATATATTTGCAAATAAAGTGCAAAATGTGATTCGCGAAAAAATCGGGAATGCCAAATTTTGTATTCTTATTGACGAAGTTCGGGATGAGTCTAAAAGAGAACAAATGGCTATCATTTTGAGATTTGTTGATAAATATGGTTTTATTAGAGAACGATTTTTTCATATTATGCATGTCAAGGATACTATGGTATTAACTCTAAAAAATGAGATATGTGCTCTTCTTTCTTGTTACAACCTTCAAGTTGAGAATATTCGAGGTCAGAGATATGATGGAGGAAGTAATATGCGTGGTAAATGGAATGGACTACAAGTTTTAT
The DNA here is from genome assembly GCA_036559045.1 of Platycarya longipes. NCBI lineage: Eukaryota > Viridiplantae > Streptophyta > Magnoliopsida > Fagales > Juglandaceae > Platycarya > Platycarya longipes. Next base: position 22,251,153 of record CM071792.1, on the reverse strand, counting down.
TTCTCAAAGATTGTCTTTATGCATATTATATGCATTGTTGGGCTCATAAATTACAATTAGCCTTAATTGCAGCTTCTAGAAAAGCCAAACATGTTCATCAATTCTTTGTCCATTTGACATCTATTATTAATATTGTTGTTGGTTCTTCTAAACGTAATGATGAATTACAAGTTGCTCAAACTGTTGTAATTGAAAGTTTGATTGCTTCCAATGAGATTAAGACTGGAAAAATGATTAATCAAATTGGTACACTACAAAGGGCTGGAGATACTAGATGGGGATCACATTTTCAATCTATATGTAGCTTGATGAGGATGTTCGATGCTACTTGCACAGTTATAAATACTATCTCAAATGAGGGATCAAATTATTTTCAACGTGGTGATGCTGAAGCGGCTTACATGATATTGACATCTTTTGAATTTATTTTGATATTACATATGATAAGAAAAAATAATGGAATCACTAATGCACTTTTCCAATCTTTACAACAAAATTTTCAAGATATTGTGAATGCCATGAGCCTAGTTTCAACCATAAAAGTACTTATTCAAAAGTTAAGAGATGATGGGTGGGAGTCTTTGCTTATTGATGTTAGATCATTTTGTAAAAAATACCAAATTGATATTCCTGATATGAATGACCAATATACTCGAGAATAATCTCATCGTCAAGTTGAAAGGACAACAATTGAGCATCATTTTAGGATTGATATATTTACTGCTACAATAGACTTCCAATTGCAAGAATTGAACAATAGATTTAATGACTAAGCAATGAAACTTCTTATTCGTAGTGCTACTTTAAACCCTAAAGGTACATACAAATAATTTAATATTAATGACATATGCAAATTAGCTGAGAAGTTTTACCCATAGGATTTTACTGAGCAAGAAAAATTTCTTTTGAGAATTCAATTGCAGCACTATGAGCTTGATGTCTTAACGCATCCAGATTTTTAAGATATATCTACATTATCTGAGTTATGTAGAGGATTAGCAATTTCAGAAAAGTCAAAAATTTATTATTTGATTGACAGGTTAATTCGTCTAGTCTTAACTATTCCAGTTTCTACTGCTACTATTGAACGAGCATTTTCTGTAATGAAACTTGTAAAAACTAGATTGAGAACTTGAATAGAAGATAAATTTCTTGTAGATCATTTGTTAGTTTATATTGAAAAAGAAATTGCCAAAAATTTCACTTCAGAAATAATAATGGAAGAATTTTATTCTATAAAAAATCGTCGTCGAGCTTAATTTGAAGAGAAAATTTTAAATTGATTGCTCCCAAACATCAAATCCTGGTTCCGCCCCTCATTTTAAGGTTACTTCTCCCGCGACCACTCATAATCATGAAACCATTCTTTAAGTATATCTTATCCGCAGCTCACAGAAATTAGCACCACACAAAATTAAAGCAGCTAAAAGGAAAAGAGTGAGCTAACTGTAGATCAGGCAATATGAGCGGCAACGCCGGCAACAGCCAAAACCCCGGCCGAGGGAAACCCCACCCGACTTCTTCTTTTGGCGACCTCCCTCCAAAGCGCGGCTAGGTGAAGGCTACTATCTTTACAGGGTCCAAGCCCAGTACTAGTACTTCTTCTGCTTCCTCAAGGCAAACTAATTAATGGGATTTTATTTCCCATTTTCAGCTGCTGATGATGATCGAGTTGCTTTAATTGGGTTTTTTATAAGTTGTTTATGAACTACGGCTATATATATATATATATCTGTGTTATGTGTGTGTTTGATTTGTCTGATGTCGATTCAGATTAATATTATGGTAACCCCAGCGCGGCCTTGTGTGTTGAAAGAACAACTTCAGGGCATTACTCTCTGTGAGAGTCTCTCCGGCCTCCCTCTCCTGTTTTACCGCTTCTGTCCAGCTTTGAAATTCAGATATACCTTCATCAATCGATCCGCCGGCCGCCACGGCCATGTCCGTACATCCAACCATCAAACTGCCCACTCCACGCTTCATTTTGCCTGACCGGCCGGCTCATGCATCGGTCTTTGTAGATATCTCTCTAATTTGCCTATGGATGATCAGAAACCCTAGATCTGATGTCCCTGCTGCAGGACAGTCAAGTACTGTGTACTGATCTCGTAGAGTCCCCACACAAGTGATCAGGACAGATGATCTCCGATCCATGCTCTCTTTCCGGCCGCCGGCCCCTTTGTTGCAGCTGCACAAGTGCTCCACAAAACATCATGATTTCCTACAATCTTTCATGCTGTGGTCGATCGGTAACCGTACGTAAGTGATGAAGAAGCCATATTTAGGCGCGCTAGACCTGCAAGTCGACGTTATTGATCATTATCCATTTTGGGTAGTTTGTAATTTTCATTTTTCAGTGCTATATTGCGGGTGGACTAGTATTGGAAAATGGAACCCTAGTATCCATATTCTATCGGCCTGCCGTATGTATCTTCAAGTTTTTATTAATCAAAATAACCTTATATAAGCAGAAACATGCTAGCTAGCTATACCTTCATGAATAATATACTAATTAATTACCACTGGGACGAGATCGAGCATGGATCGGATCGAAGCTCTATCTCTGATCTTACGCTTTCTATGCATCAGTATTATTTTGCTGCTTTGTTTCAAGTTCTAATTCAGGTTCGATCTGATCTTTAATGAAAATGGATAATTTTCCATTTGGTTTTCAGATTTGGTTAATATTATATATTAAGTAAAAAAAAAATTAGACTAATCAGCACTAGTCCTACACTAGTACATACCTACTCTTATTTATTTTTCTTTAGCTGGCTGCGGCGTGCGGTATAGAATTGCTTAGTAGAAAAACTCATTACACAAATTAATGTTATCGTCTGCAGATTTTGCACATTCTTTTCAAAAATGTTCTACAAGAAAATGGTTATAATATGTATTCAATTAACTAAAATAATCATTTCCACGCTTTAAAACGGTATCACACACTAATATATATATATATATATATATATATATATATATATATTAATATAGGATGCAATAAATGTTGATCAATATATTTCCTAATTGTCGTGTTAGAATATTACGTAATTCATAATGTTCTAGCATATATAAAATAGCAGAGCCAGTAATTTCTCTTCATACGAGATTTTTATATAAAATGAAAAAGATATTACAAACTCATAAAACATATATAAAAATTAAATCTAGATAATTTGCTAAATAACGTAAAAATATAACTTAATGTCTATTTTAGAGATTAATATTCATCAATTATTATTTTTGTAAATATGAAATATTTGTAAATTATTTTCTTCGTAAAAATTATCAAACGATCTTTTTAAAATGCCATCTTTTTTTTAATGTCTAAGTTAATTGTCAAATGTAATATAAATTCCATCTATTTTAATGTTACATTAAGCATATATAAAATATAAAACATAAGTTCTTAAATAAACTTTTCTTTACTCAATAAAGTTTAGAAAATAAATCATTTCTACTAATTTTAATATAAATCATTAATCTTAAATGATTTTTATGATATTTCTATTTTGGATTCTATAATAAGAAACTCAATAATGTATAATAAAAAATTGGGGTACAAATTAATAGTTTATTATTTAATTTAATTAGAGAGATATTTTTATATAGATTAAAATTTTATAAAAATTAAAAAAAAATTATAGAATTTTTAAGGGGGCCAATTTTTATAAAAATAGAGATTATTTTAAATTTGAAAAATTATTTTGAATTTTGAAATAAAAATTTGGGCCGCCCCTAAATAATATTTTGTGCCCATTATCTGGCCTTGATATTTATTTTCGATATCATATTTTAGAAAAATGATATACACATAATATAAATATATAATATATTTTTTAATAAATATTAAACGAGAGATAATTTTATAAAATATTACGTTTATATAAAATATTTTATAAAATTATTCTTTATTTAATATTTATTATAAAATATATTATATAATTATATCGTATGTATCACTTCTCATTATATTTTACTGATCATCAAACTTCATTAAACTTAGTTAAAACGATGCGTGCATGAAAAGAAGAGATTAGAACATGGACAGCGATTGAGCAACCACTTCCATTTTGGCATCTTTCATAAAGGGTATAAGAACATCAGATCAGACTGCACTCCGCGACTGTTATGTGAATTGGTGTGGCGGACAAACAAACAGCCTGGCCCACAGCGCGTGACCGAGTGCATACAGTGGGCTGTTCCAGTCTCCAGATTCATGGTACTGTTGAAATCAAAGGCAGCCTACTTTCCCACACCACTATATATTTTTAGAAGCTCTCTCTAGTTTTTCACAAAATATAATAATAATAATAATAATAATAATAATACATATTATTACGATTGTGCATGATGATGATATCAATATATATTTTGGATCGGCAGATGGAGCTTAATTCTAATTTATTAGTGAAAAAACAAACAACAAAGCATTAATATCATGAGATGGGATGGTAAAGGGGAATAAATGTGAAGAATTAATATCCTTATAAAATTATTAAGTTGACAATATTAAATTTGGACAATTAGGACATTATATATAAAGCCCAATTAACTTGATGGAATTGTACTGTATCTGATCTGTCGTCCTGCTAATAATAATAAGAATGATGAAGTCATTTGATGACGAGAAACATCGCTTAATTCAAACAACACGACTTTCGTTGCATGGGTAATTAAAAGCCTATGATTTTGGATGGTTTGGTTTCTGCACGACGTAATATATATATTTATATATTATTATAATCAAATAATGTAAGGGGGGCAATGATTGACCCCCCCGGGCTTTATGCCCATGCTCTATGCCCCGTCTCTACATGCACCTCCATATTTCTCTCCGCACTTTACTTGTAGCTGTCCCTCTTCCTCTGCATTATTGATTAATAATCATTCAGCACTGATTTTTCTATATATACGAGGGATTATCAGATTAGTTTATACAAGTAAGGAAGAAAATATTAAGAAGAACGAAAGAAAAAAAAGAAGAAAGAAAGCGATGAGAGAAAGGAAAAGAGAAAATTCAATTTTTGAATAGTTTTAAATATTTTCTTTTATATTTCTCTTGCAATAGTAGTAGTTTTCTTTTTAATTTTATAACATATTATCAGCACGAAGTTCTATCAATAATGAAGTTAATGGTCTTCTACTTCAAGTAAGTTTCTCAGTATATTATTTATAGTCCTCGAGATGAATATTAAAGGTAATATTGCTGAATATTACTTGATAAAATTATACTTTTATTCTGATGATTATGTGAATATATTTCTTACATCCACATATTTATTTTTGTGATTTATATATATTGAAAATGTCAAATCTTATCAAATTGAGATTTATTACTATTGACGTTTCTGGAAAAAGTTATTTATCCAAGATCCTTGATGAGATCCATTTGGATATAATGAAATTAGGAGATACAATCAAATAAGAAAACCACGTGTCCCTGCAAGACCGTGCTGTGTATCTCACAGTGAAAAAATTTCTTTAATTTATGAAATAATTTAAGGGAGAGATATAAATACTAGAAGATGTAATCCTCCCAAAAGATTATTATGACTTATTGCACCTGAAGTTGCAAGATTTTTAGTGAATATAACTCTGCATTCTTTAAAATCAGCTCAATATTAAAATTATGCAGTGAGAAGGTCACTGATGATGATATTTTTAAAAGAAAACATATATTATTTTTCATATCTCGAATGTGCTCCTGCAGTAACAATATCGAGAGCAAAAGTTCAATAAATATTCTGAACTTTTATTTTGTCTTCTAGTGATTGAGTTAAAGAATGAGTTTTTTGTTAATAAATTACCAGTTACGTCTTATTAATGATATTGAATTTACACCATTCCCAGAAGTAAACACTGCATCCTTTCAAAGGAACCAAAGACGTAGATGTGATAGAAAAACTATAGAAATGTTGGTCCCAAAAGCGACAACACTAAATATGATAATAATATATCGTATCACCAAAAGTGATCCAACTCAAAAAAGGATAAAGGCTCTCAGAATAATTTTTCATAGAAAGATGAAGATGTTTGTCATAGATATGGTATGACTGAACAGTGGCCACATACCTGTTGTAAGGCCAAGCACTTGATTTACTTATACTAAGCTTTTATACATTATAGTAAAGTTTTATTATATTTTGAAATAACAAAAAGTCAGTGTTTGAAGCACGATAAGAAATTACTTATGATAATAAAGTTCTGCCTAAATTTGATCCTCTTACAAATGAATAAACCAGAAGTTCAGAGGGTTACATATTTGCAAAGTGTTACAAATCAATTACTGGATGTATTTACTGACACTAAATGTATTGTAAAATCATATATTACTGTTGTTAATGCTTAAGCAAGAATTGAAATCCCTGAATGATAAGTTGTTAAAATAACAATAGATGAGTTTAAGACACACCTGAAGTGTTGAAGACTTATTGGTGCAAAAGAAAAAATTGGTGCTCTTGAAGAGACCGTACCCACAAAACAAGTAATAAGATCTATCTAAATATTCTGTATAAAATACAAACCTCCTGAAGAATACAAACCTCCTGAAGAGGAACTCTTGAAGAGTATAATCCTCCTGAAGAGAAAACTCTTGAAGAGACTTTTCACGAAATGTTTTCCCCCGAAGAAAAACAAGTACTTGAAAATAATGAGATCTCAATATCATGAGTACTAAAAAAATTATGGATAGAAATAAAACTGTTGTCGATAACATATTTTCATATATGATGGCCCTTAGCATTACCAGAAGTAATGAAAAAAGTGAGCCAAGAACCGTCGAAGAATGTCGACGTAGAAATGATTGGCCAAAATAAAAAGCAGCTATTGGAGCTGAATTAAACTTGCTAGTGAAACGAGATGTATTTGGATCTGTTGTCCAAACACCAAAGGGTGTAATACCTGTCAGATATAAGTGAATATTTATACGAAAGCGTAATGATAAAAATAAAATTGTGCGGTACAAAGCACGATTTGTCGTACAAGATTTCTTGCAGAAACCCAATATTAGTTATGAGGAAACATATATTTCTTGTTATGAATGCAATTACATTCAGATTACAAAATGATTAGATATGTAGTTGATGGATGTGGTCACTGCATATTTATAAGGATCGTTAGATCATGACATACAATACTTGAAGCATCTAATCTAAGTACATTTAGGAGTATGTACTTTATAAAGTTTTAAAATTTTTTATATGGGTTAAAGCAATCCGAACACATGTGGTATAATTGAATTAGTGAGTATCTATTGAAAGAAGGATTATTCTCTGAGAATAATCTTATATGTCCATTTGTATTTTATCAGAATTCGGATTTGCCATTATTGTAGTTTAGGTTAATAATTTACCTTGTTAGAACTTCTGAAAAAATACAAGAACTGCTATAAATTCAAAGAATGCATTTGAAAAAGAAAGATTTTATTATTCAAATGCTAGATGAGTTACAAAAATTTGAGACTTCTTGCCTCATCTCTCAAATGTATTTGCTCTTCATAAAGTAACATGACATCCTTATCTAAAGGATTAGGCAGTCAAAATAAAGAGGTAAGTAAGGATTTTAAATTCTTATTTTGTTACTTTAACTCTACAATTTTGTTGTTAGAATCTTGAACGATCTGACTTATTAGCCAGATTATTCGCTTACTGCAACATGACATTCATGGAAGATGTAGGAACAACTTGTAATTGAGGTGAATGGTGCCTCATATATTGATTGTGAGGAATATTGAAAGGAAACTAATGAGCCATTGAAAATTTGTAGAATAAAAATGCAAATGCAGATGAATTATAGATATGAGAAGAAGATTTGATGCAAACTAAATGAAACTAAAGATGATTCTTATAGAAATGAAAATAAGAACAAGACAAACCATCATCTCTTCAAATCTCACTTAGTCAAGATTACAAGATATGCTGAATGCATAATTTCAAAAGCCAGTGAGATTAATTGCAGCTATCCCTATTTTCTTGTAAACGTTGAACCTCTGCCGTTAGCTGCTGTTGTTGACTTTATATTTGAACCCTCTCTCGTTTCAGCTCTTTTATTCATGTTTTCAAGTCACGAAAAATATTAGTCTACAAATTTCTTCAGCTCCTTATTTTCTTGTCTCAAATTTTTATTTTTTCTATCTTTAGTTGCAAGCGTTTGATGCAACTCAAATATTTAATTTTTAAGATGATCAACCTCACTCGTTCTCGCCAGTAGCCTCTGAGACATAGTTGTAAGAGAGGCAGCATATTGAGTACTGAGGGTTCTTGATGCTGCAACAATTTCAGGATCAGTTTTACTAGAAAGATATATCTCTGCTCCTATCATGATGTTTATAGCCCTAGGAGAAAATATGAGTGGTTGAGGTATGAAAGGTTCATGGTTCAAATCTGAGACATTAGAATTTCTATCAGACATAATATCATTCTGAATGAACAACAACTAGATCTATGAACAATGTGAGATTTTTTTTTGCTGGAGTAAACCAATGGTAAAATAGTTGATTTGACTTTTCGTAGATCTATATATACCATTGGTTTACTCCAGCAAAAAAATGAACAACAATTTCAAATCTCTTTAAGATCTCGTTTGTCAATAATGTCAATCGGATTTGATTTTTCGTCGAACCGATAAAATTAGACCTCATGTTTTTACAGTTTTTATCATACATGGATGATTTCCAATGCTCTTTCTGTTGTACATAAACAAATTCTACCTAATAATGCCGAATGAGGGGGAGAGAATTTTAGATGAGAATATTATCACGTTCTCTCTAATGCATTATTTAGATAGAAATCATGTTTGAATTCTTAACCTGTTATATATGCTGAAATCATGTTTGTTTATTACTTGAAACACTAACGCATATTATCAGGGGGAGTTTAAGTATTACTGCAGGTATCAGATTTCTACTAAATCTGTCAACCAGATATTATCTTCCACATTTTCAAATCACTCAGAGATTATTGCAATTCATGAAGTAAGTAGAGAGTGTATTTGGCTGAGATCAATGACTTAACATATCCAGGAAAAATGTGATCTTTCATGATCAATGATAGCCCAACAATTTTATATGAAGATAATACTGCTTGTATCACTCAAATCAGAATAGAATATATCAAAGGTACGATCAAGTGATAATCTGACAGAATTATTCAAGAAGGCATTACCAACTGCAACATTCAAAAAAATTGTGGAGATCATTGGAATGTGAAGACTTAAAGATTTATCATCATGCACTTTTCAGGAGGAGTAAATGTCTTAAAGACTTGTGCTAATTGTACTATTTTTCCTTCGTTAAGGTTTTGTCTCACTGGGTTTCTTTTGCAAGGTTTTAATGAGGCAATCTTAAAGCACTTGGAAATACATAAGAATACTGTACTCTTTTTCGTTCGCCATTAGTTTTTCTTCTTACTGGATTTTTCCTTAGCAAGGTTTTAACGAGACAGATTATTTATGGGTGATCATTCAAGGGGGAGTGTTGTAATTAAATTATGCAAGGGGGCAATGAATGACCCCCCATGCCCCATGCCCATGTCCTATGCCCCATTCTCACATGCACCTTCATTTTTCTCTCCGTACTTTACTTGTAGCTGTCCCCCCTCCTCTGCATTATTGAATAATCATCTAGTACTGATTTTCCTATATATATGAGTGATTATCAGATCAATTTGTACGAGTAAGGAAGAAAAGATTAAGAAGAACGAAAGAAAAGAAAGAACGAAAGAAAAGAAAGAAAGAAAGAGATGAGAGGAAGGAAGAGAGAAAATTCAGTTCTTGAATAATAAAAAGTTTTAAATATTTTCTTTTATATTTCTCTTACCATAATAGTAGTTTCCTTTTTAATTTTATATTATATATATATATATATATTTATATTATGGGATCAACAATTCCAAAAAATTGGATTTAATTTTCTTTCTTGTATTTATGCTTGTTCTTTTTCAGCTTGCACATACCTCCTTGCTTTGCTAGAAAATTAAATCCAATGTTTTGAATTGGGATCTTTTTTTAATCATAAAGACTTTTATGGAATTTATCTATATAAAACTTGTATAGATATTTTTTTAAAAATCAATATGCATCTAAGCCTCTGGCCGGGTTCTGAAGTTTTAAAATTTAATTATAGCATCTTTTTAAAAAATAATATTTAATTAAAAAATAAATTTTAATTTCAAATCTTCAAAATTTTCATTTAGAAAATATAAAAAATAATGCATTTTTAAATTTCAAAACAAATATAATATTAAAAAATTATGTTCAAACAATTTCTTAACTTTATAATATTTTATTCAATTTTTTTCTCTCCTATTTTTAAAATTTAATAAAATATTTTAATTTAAATTATTTAATTATTCTTTACAAAATTATCATATCATCTCATTATTTAAACATGCCTTAACTAATTATTATGGTTGCAGATATGGGAGGAACTAACGGTCGGCCAGCAGCAACACGTACGACTAAAATTGGGTCCACCCCGCTGATACATGACTTTGTAAACACATGGAGTGGGACCCATTTGAAAAGGTATTTGATTAGAAAAATGCTATTTATCCTTTTGGATTTCATCTAATCCCATTCCGTTTTGGATTTTTTTAAATTTTTTTTTACATAAATTTTAAATAAATATTTTTAAATAATATTATGATTTTTTTATATTTTTTTAAAAAAATTTAAAATATAAAAAAAAATCATGTAAATTTTAAAAATTTTTATTTAAAAATCATGTAAAAAAAATTTAAAAATAAAATTAAAAATGGGATAAATTTCAAAGGGATAAGTAGCACTGTTCATTTATTTATATTAACAATAATGCTATTTCACTCGAATTTGGATGAAATAGTTTTCTCTCGAATGAGTAAATTTTTTATTTTTTTTTACTAAATAATTACAAAAATATTTGTTAATAATGATATGAATTCTTTACTTTTAAAAATTATTTAAAATTACTAAAAAAATGATTGAAAGTAAATCAAAAAAAAAAAAAATTTAACGTTTCAGGAGAAATTCGAACTACACATGAGAGATGTAGCACCACTCTTATATTAATAAGCTATCAAATACTTTTTAACAAATGAATCATATATACATATTTGTGTATTAAATAATTTTTTTATAGTCTATATTTGTAAATTGTATTGCAAGTTTAATTGAAATGATTATATTTAATGAATAAATGAAATAAGTTTTCCTAATTTTTGATTTGTAAGTAAGAATATTTTAATCAATTTTATTTTAAAACTAAAAATCTTTTATCTATTCATTATTTGAAATACAAAAGAATCCATAAAAATTTACTATACATAGCATTGTCCGGATGGACTTTTCTTCAGGACCATGGGATATTTCTGCATCATATGAAACTATCTTGATCTGATTATTTTTTCAGTAAAGTCTAATAAAAACGAATTATTAAACATAGATATTGGGCCTCCCCCAAGCCAATGCCCATAAAGCTCGAGAGCCCAATCTAAGTAAGTGGCCCAATTTGATGGGCAAGTCATCACCCGGAGTGAGCGAGAGAGATGGCTAGCGAGCTGCCGGCCGAACCACATACAATTTTTAGCGAGATGGTAAAAGCGAACGCAATATCTCCCCTTTGTCGTGGAAAAAATGAACCCTCAAAAGCAAGGACATATTTATTGGAATATAGAGCCGCGAAAACTCGCTAGCTCATGATAAATTGCATAAGAAAACAAGGAGATGATGAGGTCAATGAATGTGTATGGGAAAGAAATTATGTTGGATCTTGTATAATATTCTAAAATATCAAGATTTCTTCTCAAAGTTGTGTAGAAATCTAACAAGAAAGAGTACACATAGCCATTAGAGAGGAGCGTAACAAAAAATTCACTCTCTGAAAAATAAAATGAGTAGAGTCAAGAAGATGAATCTGAAATGGAGTTCATGACCCATATATAACATCCCAAATTCTAATTTTATCCATCATCAAATAATGAAATTATATGGATTCTTAATCGGTCTCTATACATGAATTGAACTTGTACCACTTTATGCAGATGACCTAATCATAATCATAAATATCTAAAGATGTGCCAATGTCTAATTATATTGCTTTATTGATTATACTTATTGGGCCTTAGAAATATTATTGAAACTTCATATTTGGCAATTATACAATGTGAGATTCATAATCTATGGAGGTCCACTAAATTAAATAATGCTAACAAATTATTCCTTGATGGTTTAATGAAAATAAGACTGAAATAAATCGATCTGATACTGAAGACCTCACATTAAATACAGCTACCAAAGTACATACGCCTCTAAAGGATGTCCCCCAAACAGTGGCTTAAGGTTAGAAGTAAAGAGGTGATTATGACTTGATTTAGAGTCAAGCTAATCTTATTTATTTTTATAAATGAGATAAGATAAGATGAGATAAAAATTAAAAATAAAATAAAATATTATTATAAAATATTTTTTTAATATTAATTTTGTTTTGAAATTTTAAAAAGTTGAATTGTCTATTTTATTTTATATAAAAATTAAAAAAAATATATAATAATAAATTTAAGATGAAATAAAATATATTTTCGAACTTAAAAACTCCAAACAAAGTTCATTATTCTTGTTCCCAGGCATCCATTAGGGCATAAAATAGGCCATCTGGACACAAGCAGATCATTCCCTTGAAATACCCTTATATGTTGTAGCCTTTCATAAGGCCAAAGTTGTCTTTTTCGCCTCAGCTTTGCTGAAAAAAACTTCTACTGCATAGAAATATAGTCAATGTCATGTTCAATTTGCATGTAATGCACGTACGGTGATCAGTTCGTACTTGTTCATTATCAGCTAAATATTTTGAAGTAGGGTGACGCTCGGATGGAATCCCTTATAAAATCAGTCCTCATAAAAAGATAATAAAATATTATAAAAAATATAATAAAAAAATAAAAAATAAAAAATACAATAAAAAAAGAATAAAAACTATAATAAAAAAATAAAAAAAATAAAAAATAATAAAAAATACAATAAAAAAATAAAGATGATTTGGTATAGAAGAGTTCGGTTTAGCCCAGCCCCTATCGCCGCCGATCTACCGTGGGCGAAACTGCCCATACCATCGGGACCGGCTCCCTCCGGCGACCTCAACCCTGCGACGACGACCTTTCACCCTCCCCGGTAGTCTTAAATCCGAAATTGGTCCTATCAACCACAGAGGCCGGCGGTGGCAGAGGCTGCATTTATGAAGGGGTTCGGTCGGACCAAACCCCAAATAATTTCTTTGAGATATCTCGTCATGCATGCAGAATTTTATGGTGAATTTTCTCTATTTTGGTCCCCCCCTCTCTCTCTGTATATATTACTCTTTATTATTACTTTTTGTAGTATTAATTGTCAATATATATATATATATATATTTAGGGGAGGAATATATAGTTTCATGGGTAGAGCATTGTACGCTTTCATGGTACAAGGCATTCTGAATTTCTGGTAGATTCTCATAAGTGTCACCATTTTAGATGAAATCCCGAACGTATGGCTGTGTTTTTGCTATTTTTTGGACCAAAGTTTTTCGATGCAAGAATTTCTAGCCAATTTGTCTATGATCAAGAGTTTTGTAATAGCTTATTTGTTAAACGGGTTATGACTTGGAAGTAATATGTATGAGAATTTGGAGCAATGATAGAATGACAACCCAACTACAATTTTACAGCTTATTAATAAAATATATATTTTTTAAAGACACTTTCTCTTTTTCCTATGCAACACTTCATTTTCTTTCCTCAATATTTAATTTCTTGTAATTATTAATTAAAACAATCTTATGTTCAAACAACCCACAAATACTATTATTATAATAATTTTTTTCTCCCTCTCAAAGGTTCCCCTTCGTAGAAGTCTCCCCCTACTTTGTGTAGGTGTTTTGGCAGCGTAGTTTGTTTGTGAACTTGGTTGTGGACGGCATAGTATCCTCTATGGATGCTAATTTGGAATCGATGTGCACTCGTCTTTTGTTGGTGGAACAAGGAGAGGATGTGTTGGAAGTTTATGCATCTTCCGTAGCGGCGGTGTCCGTACGAGGAACTGGTTGTTTGGAATTCAAACTCCTGACTATGAAGCATTTCAATAAGGAAGCCCTTAAATCTACTATAAAGAAAATTTGGAATCCCACAAGACAGATTACAATTCACTATCTTTCTCCTTCTCTGTTCTTAGCAGAATTTGAGGACAGTCGTTACAAGGAAAGAGTGAAGCAGGACGAACCTTGGTCCTTTGATAAGCAATTGGTTCTGACGAAAGATGTGGAGGGTATAGAGCAGGTTCATCAGGTTTTCATGTTCGAGGCTTCTGTTTGGTTCATAGTTTATGATTTACCAAGGTTGATGATGATGAGATGGCGAGAGGTGAATACATGAGAATTCAAGTATGTATTAATGTTACTAAGCTATTACTATGTGGAAAATAGATTAATGTGGGAACTCCTGTTTCTATGTGGGTTCGTTTTACTTACGAGCGATTGCCTAATCTTGTTATCTGTGTGGGGTCATTGGTCATAGCCATCATGGTTGTGTTCAATGGGATGCTAATAAGTCCAAGTGGTCTTCATTTGATTTCCCCTATGGACCCTAGTTACTGGCAGGATACCTCAGTGAATTTAGTGCTACTAGCCGGAGTTTTGCAAGTTCTCACTCTAACCGGACGAAAGCCCCGCCAACGCAAAGCCATCAGGCTGGCTTTCCTCAACATGAATTTCAAAAAACAGGACCAGTCGTCTCGGTACTGGATGAGAATATCTCAGGACCAATCAACTTGGGATCAAAGGTAGCAGGTTTTTCTCAATCAGGGCAATTGTTGCAGAAGCAGTTTGTTCTGGAAATTGTTTGTTGAATGCCTCTGTGAAAGATAAAGGGGATATGCAAGGGTTGATGGATGCTGGTGTGCTGCCACCTCGGACTATTATTTATGCTAATCTTTCCAAGGGTAAAACAATAATTAAAGGGCAAGTTGATAATGTAAAGCAGTCATCTATGATGCCAGTGCATGTGTATGGACCTCCCAAGACTCCTGGAACTCGTAAGTGGCAAAGAATAAAAAGAACTTTTGAACTCTCCATGTCTGTTGTTTCAGAGGTTAGTAGAAACCGAATCTCCTTTGGTGACCCCATTGTTAAGGACACAATCAACTCTAGAGTGTTTAAATGCCTTACAAGGCAAGTCTTGATGTCCTTTTAACCCCTCTCAATATGATTTGGTGGTGGTTGAGTTCCAGCCCCACCGGTCCCAATGAAGTTCTTAAGTTGGAATACACGAGGGTTTGGAAACCCTCGTGGTATCACTTTCTGATTTAATTAAGAAAGAAGTTCCTCATATTTTTTTTTTTTAAGAAACAAGACTGAATGCAACAAAAATGGAATGGATTCGAGTGTGTCTGAAGTATGATAACTGTCTTATTGTTAATGTAGTACACAGTGGTGTCCTAGCTCTTCTCTGGCAAAATGAAGTAAATATTTCTATCCTTAATTACTCTCCTTCTCACATCCATGCTTTAATATGAGATGATAGAAAGCAATGGTATTTAACTGGTACTTAAGGGCAGCCTGATGCAACACATAGACATGAAACATGGAGCTTATTGAGGAGATTATCTCAGGTTGGCTCAGCCCTTTGGCTAATTGTTAGTGATTCATAGTTAGGGGAGAGCATTGACCGGTCTGGACCGGAAAGACCGACTGGACCGATCATTTTGGACCGGATTGGGACTGGCCCAAGTATACTTTCGGTCAGTCTAGGTCCAAAAAAAGGAGGACCAAATTGGTCCAGTCCGGTCCGGTCCTGGTCCAGGCATTTTTAGGCTTGGACCGGACCGAACCATACCGAATATACACTAATATAATGTTTTAATTATATATATTATTTATATAATTATAGTTATATATATTAATTATATATTATTTATTATTTATATATACATTATTTAGTATCAAAATATTATTGTATTATTTAATGTATAATTATTAACTATATATTATAGTAAATACTAAATAGTAATAGTCATAGTACTAGTAATTAGTATACATTAATAATTTAATATATTATAAGAGTTATAGTATAAACTATAGACTAGCATTTAATTAATTAGTAATACTACTAAGTATTATTTAATAAGTTATAAAACTAATAGAGTATTAATATATTATCAATTTATCACTAACATTTAATATATTAGTAATACTAATACTACTAAGTACTAGACTACTAGTATAGAGTAGAGTATAGAGTATAGACTATAGGCTATACTTATTAGGTATAGATTAGTATTGGACTTGTAGTTAGTAAGTCTAGATTCTATAACTTTATATATTTAGTAAATTAGTTTCAGTGTATTATTATATTTTTTAATGTATAACTATAATATATAGTACTAGTAAGTAGCATATATTATAACTTTTGTAAGTCTATAAGACTATAACTATATAATATATATTTAATATCAATGTATTATTATATTCTTTAATGTGTAACTATTAATTATAATATATAGCACTAGTAGTCTAGTATATATAAATATATTAACATATTATAACTATAAGAGTTGTGTTATAAATTATAGTATTGGATTTTAAATATAATTTAGTTATTAATTATAGACTTATAGTATTGGACTATTGTACTAAAGTCTAAGTCTAGACTATAACTATATATATTGGGATTTGATTTGTTCTATAATTTATTTTTAATTAACAAATAACATTCTAAATTTCTAATTAAGAAATAACAACTTCCCTAAAAAAAATATCAAGATGACGCCATTTGAAACCAATTTCAATCCAAACGGTGCCGTTTTGGATTGAAATTGCATCTCGTTAGGGGCTGCAAGGAGCCAACCCAAGAGCATTTCTAATTCGAGAAAGGCTATATCAGCAGGATGAGTGGAATAAGCTTATTACACCTGACCAATAAAAATATGCCATGTCGGCGTGAACATTTTAACAACGAAGGAGTTGAACACATCCTAGCAGCTTTCTATTTCACATATTCCCCCAAACGCGAACTCATTCCTCTCTCTTTCTCCCTCTGTGATTTCATAGACCTGCCATAACTCTGTCTCCCCGTCGCCGAATACCCACAAGCCAGAACAAAGCTCCGTCTTGCAGTCGCTGAACTCCCACAGGCCAGACAAAGTTCCTTCTCTCTGTCGCCGAACACCCCGACGCCGATAGCGCCTGACCCTAAAAGCGCGAGTTCTAGGGCTTGAACTGGCTCTCCTTTCCACCCAAACCTCGATGGACGGAGGCCCGAATCCACCTCGGTGAACCTACCTTCACTCTGGTGGTTTTCTTCTAGTAGCTAATGTATGGTTCAAACTTTTTATTCCTGGGTTCAAATTCCTGTCCGTGAAAAAGTTTTAGGCTTTTGAATATTAGATCATTGGTGTATTTTTGTTGTAATGCTTAGTGTATTTTTGATTTTATTTTTCGTAAGTCTTGGTGTATTTTTGTTGTTATTGGATATTTTTGTTGGGCATTTTCGTTGATATTAGGTTATTTTGTTATTATTTTCTGTAAGTCTTGGTGTATTCTTGGTGCTATTGAAGTTCCAAATTTGGTGTTATGGTGAGATTTCATCAACTTGGTGTATTCTTGTTATTATTGAAGCTCGACATAAGATGACACCCGAAACACCTACATGATTTATAATTATTTCATTTTAAATAGTTATTTGAGATTTTATCAACCTGGTGGTATTATAGGACATGTATCATGTCCATCATTTTTTTAAAAAAAATCATGTATCATGTATATCATTTTTTTTTTAAAAGCTAATCTTGCCATATATGATATCAGATTGCATAAATGATGAGTACATCAAAAGGTCAAGTTGAAATTTTGGATAGTTCTAATTCTAGTGGCGATGAAGGTGAAATAATTGAAGAGGATGGTGAGGTTGAAGCCGACATGAACATGCCCACGAAAGACCCTATAATGTCATCTTCATATGTGGAGCTGTACGTGGGACTAGAGTTTGATGAGGTAGATGATGCATTTACTTGCTATAGGAATTTTAACAGAAGAACTGGTTTTAGCATTCGAACAAATCATACTCGGTTGTCAGCCATTGACAAATCATTAATTGGTGTTGAGTATGTGTATTCGAGAGAAGGGTGACGTCGGTATAATATTAAAGGAAAAGAGAGAGCAAGACCTCCGGAAACAAAGTGTGGGTGTAAAGCTATGATGACAATAAAGAAGAATGAAGGCAATTGGATTGTGTCAAAGTTTGTACTACAGCATAATCATAAGTTGTTGACACCTCGAAGTACACCTTTGCTTCGAGGACATAGACGGATGAGTAAGGCTCAAAAGAACTTAATAGACACGCTATATGAGTCGGGGATACCTACACGAAAAATAATGTCCGTTATGAGTAAGGAGCATGGTGTTGATTATAAAATTGGGTGCATTCCTAAGGGCATTCAGAATTACTTAGGCAGTCGAAGGAGGCAAGTCCTTGAAGAGGGAGACACAAAGAAGTTATATGAGTATTTTATAGAAAATGAACGTAATAATATAGGCTTTGTATACTCTATCCAAGTTGATGCAAATGGATTGATGGGAAATTGCTTCTGGGCAGATGGGAGATCACGAGCTGCGTATCAATATTTTGGGGACGTTGTTACGTTTGACGCTACGTACCTAACAAATCGGTACAAGATGCCCTTTGTCCCATTCACTGGAGTTAACCATCATCACCAGTCTATGATGTTTGAATGTGCCTTATTGATAAATGAGACAACTGAGTCTTATACATGGTTATTGAAAACTTGGCTAGACACAATGCTTGGTCGTGCTCCCTGTACAATACTAACTGATGATGACATGTCAATGGCTAAGGCCATTCAAACGGTATTGCCTAATACAACTCACAAATTGTGTTTATGGCATCTCCTACAAAAAGTTCTAGAACATTTAACTCATGTCTATAACAGATTTTCACAGTTTAAATTTGATTTTAACCATTGTATTAATGATACACTAACTATTGAGGGGTTTGAGGTGGAGTGGACTGAAATCTTATCGAGGTACAAATTGGAAGAAAATAGTTGGTTGCAAACAATTTATGCAAAGAGAGAAAAGTGGGTACCCGCTTACTTGAGATCAACTTTTTGTGTTGGAATGTCCACAATTCAGCAAAGTGAGAGTATGAACAAGTTTTGTAAAGATTATGTTGGGTCAAGTATGATGATAAGTGACTTCGTACTGCAATACGAAAAAGTTGTGAATGCCCATTGTATTAGTGAGAAAGAGAAAGACGTGAGGTCAAAAATATTGACCCCAGTTATGAAGACTTCTTATAGGATTGAAGCAGAAGTGGCCAAGCTTTACACTTTGAAGTCTTTTTCCATCTTTCAAAAAGAGCTATGTGAAGGTCACAAGTTAGAGGCACACAAAATACGTGAGGAGGATGGACGAAAAATTTATTTGGTGTCCATTCCTGAGACACCAACACGGGCATATGAAGTAAGTTTTTCCATGAAAAAAGATAATGTATCTTGTACATGCCTTAAGTGGGAATTTATTGGTTTTCTATGTCAGCACATCCTGCAAGTGTTGATAAAAAAAAATTGTTTGAACCTTGTACTACGATCATATGTGTTGGAGAGGTGGATGATCAATGCAAAAAGTTGCATGGTTGAAGGGATATGTGTAGATGAGAGCCCATTGGAGACAATCCTAACCGCATTTGAAAAAAAAAAATCATTTGATGAGACAATTTTATACATGTGCTGATATGGGGTCACTATCAATTAAGAAACATGATTATGTCTTACGAGGAATAGAGACTATTCATCAAGGACTTCTCTTGACGAGTGATGATGATGTTGAAGGTGGCAACATGGAGGGAAATGTTGCTCAAAGCCAATTACTCTCAAATTTTATATTGCAAGATCCTCCAATCATTGTCGGAAAAGGAAGGCCCAAAACATTACGACAAAAAAATACAAAATAAAATGTGTTGACAAAGAAGCGACGATGTAGCATTTGCAAACAAGAAGGGCATGTTATAACAAAATGTCCATCGTTTACGTATTTGCAATGAATTTCAATTAATTATGTTTCAATTATGTCATATGTTCAGTATATAAAATTTCTAACTTTATTTTTTTTTTCTTATATAGTGGTATGGGCGGTCCAAGTTTAGCTAGCTTGCCTCCAAGCACCGCCACTATGTCATCACTATTTGATATGTATGAATGAATGCCTTTCTTATTTTATACAATTTATATTCAGTGTATGTTGATAACTTTTACTTATATATATATATATATATATATATATATTTTAGGAACATGGAATTCCCAACATTGTCACAAAATGAAGAATATGGAGCATCTTGGGATTTTCAATTTTCAGAAGATAATTAATTAGTTGAAAGAAATTATATGTAGTTGGTTGGCTAGTAGATCAGAACTTGCTTTTGTAGCCATCGACATTTTGATTAGATATTGAATATTTAATGTATCCACTTGCTTTCTCACACTTGCTGGATCATTTGTCTAAATATTTAATGTATCCACTTGTTTTCATTTTTGGATAATTTGTTTTAATATTTAAATGTGATCATGTGCATTTTGGCAGCATTCTTAGGTGAGCTTTTAGGGATAAATAAGCAATTACATGAAACACTAACAAGAAAAAAAGGAGAATATTATTATTTTATAATTCTATTTTATAATTTCGAAAGCAATATGTAATTCCATTTTACATGTAGACAATGAAACACTAACAAGAAAAAAGGAGAATATTATTATTTTATATATCCTTTGTTAGGCTCAGAGATTATATTGACTTCATCAAATATTAAAGAACCAGGAACATCAAAGAAATGGTCGCTACCAAGCAAGTGCAATTGCAGGGGCAGCAAAAAGCAGAGCAGCTCCAACAACAACTCCCACAACAATTGCTCCACTGGCACTACTTGAAACGATTCAGAATTTGATCAGACAAAATCGTTTATAGTTCATCTCGTTTCATTAACATACTGCAGCACCATCCCCATGGTGTGGTCACCAAATTATTTGTAGTTCCAAATAGAATTTTAGTAGTATGCTTGCCTTAGACAGATAAAATTGTTCAAATATCACACACAACCAAACAACAATTCATTCACATTAACCTAGCAACAAAGTGAAAACCAAATACTAACGTATTTTCATATTCGTTCCAATAGTCCATTGGTGCAATGAGACTAGAAAGGTTTTCCAAGCAATCTACTATGTTTTGGAAGGACAAAGAATAGTATTTTGATGTCCCAATATATATAATAATAGAAAGGAGAAGAACTTGTACCCCCTCAAAGTAGTAATCCTCACCCCAATCAATGCAATCATCAATGGCTAATCCTGCTTATCCAAACACTTTAGGTGGGGTAAAGATATCACATGTGCAGTTTATTTCAAATGCGAGCATTACTACTCTGCTATTTGTTTTCAAAGGCCATTTTTCTTCTTTTTTCAGCAATTAGCATAATATCAATTATTGCGACTTGGAGTAGCTTTAATACTTTCTGATAGGTAAGTAGCTCTAATATTTGGATCCAAATTCATCTAATACTTACCGCTTGCATTAGATCATAAATTGCAGACTCCTTAAGATTAGCTCATACTCTTTTAATACCAGCCTTAAGTTCTTCAAAAGTGATTTGACCACTATTATCCGCATCTATCATCTTAAACATCTCTTTTAGACCAGATATCTCTTCTTCATTTAAGCACTCCACAATGACCTACAGAGAACAAAGATGGAAAAAATGTCATTCTATCTAACAACAAATTAAACAATATATTCAATCTGTATTATGTACAAATTGCATATGAATACATTAGTTTATGTGGAAAGACTAACAATTGAGCTATTCAAATGAACTAATATTCAAAAGCCTTAAACTTTTCCATGGACAAGAATTTGAATCCAGGGATAAAAAGTTTGAACCATACATTAGCCACTAGAAGAAAACCGCTGGAGTGCAGGTAGGTTTGCCAAGGTGGATTTAGGCCTCCATCCGTTGGCGTTTGGATGGAGAGGAAATTTGGTTCGAGCCCTAGAACTCGCGCTTTTGGGGTCGGGCGCTGTAGGCGTCGGGGTGTTCGACGACGGAGAGAAGAAGCTTTGTCCGGCCTGTGGGTGTTCGGCGACGGTGAGACAGAGCTTTGTTCTGGCTTGTGGGTGTTCGCCGACGGGGAGACAGAGATGTGGCAGGCCTGTGAAATCGCAGAGGGAGAAAGGGAGAGGAATGAGTTCATGCAGGGGGATTATGTGAAATACAAAGCTGCTAGGATGTGTTCAACTCCTTTGTTGTTAAAATGTTCACGCCAACGTGGCATATTTTTATTGGTCAGGTGTAATAAGCTTATTCTACTAATCCTGCTGGTAGCCTTTCTCTTCTGATTCCAGATTTGTCACTCTCACTGCACTCAGACTCGTCACTCCACTCCATAAAACCCTAGCCCGCAGCACCTCCACAAAACCCTAGCCCCTCTTCGTCTTGTCGCAACCCGTCCTCTTTGCCGCAAGTCGCAGCCCTCCTCGGCCCTACAGGTAGTTCTTTCATTATGATTTTCTTATTCTTTTCCCTTTTTGTTTTCCATCCGAAGTGGTGAGTTAGGGTTTTCTTAAGATTTTGGGCATTTCGTTAGGGATTCTTTCTTTACAAGTGGTGTTCATGTTTAAGATTTTGGGCATTTCACTAGGCATTTCGTGAATCTGTGATGATCCACTTCTGGTCTGGTGTTCATGTTTATGGGTCATGACTCATTACCTGATTGGTTTGGTGTTCATGTTTATTAATTAATTTGGTTTGGTTTGGTGTTCACAACTCACTATGGTAGGCATTTCATGTTTATTGCCTATTGGTTTGGACCGTTTAGTATTCTGTTTGGCTAAACTACTAGTACTAAGCCATGGATTTATCATTTAACTCTTTGGAAATCTTAAATGTGCATGTCTTCTAGATGCCATTGAGTTTTGGGCATTTATTTGTTTTCTATTTTATTTAGTTGATGGTGGATGCACAAACATTTGGTTTCAGAATGTTGTTTTCTATTTGTATGCTAAATATATATTTAATAAGATTGTTAATTGAATATTTTGCTAGAATGACTCTACAACAGATGATAGTCACGGTGTTATTAGTTTAAATGATGTGCAAGACACAACTCAATGTAAAGACATGCCTCCACCCCTCAATATCTGATACAAGTACCCCTTTTTATGGGTCACAAAGTGGTAGAGTTAGGTCAATGGTTTGGGATCACGTTACAAAAGTACCAAGTGGTGATCCCAATAAACCTAGGGCTTCATGTAATTATTGTGGACAGACGTATGCATGTGATACGATTAAAAATGGTACAACAAAAATGAAGAATCACATTGACAAGCAATATAAAAAATTTTCGGGTAGGAAGATGGATAAGTCCCAAATGATTTTAGGTTGGAAGAGGGGGGAATGGTGCCCATTGCATTTAGTGTTGAGATTGTTGAGAAGCCTTAGCAGAGATGATCATTCTTGATGAGTTACTATTTATGTTTTTTGAGGGGGAGGGCTTTAGGAAATTTAAGCTTGTGGTTTATCCTAAGTGGGTTGGGATTCCGTTGCATTGGACTGTTCCGAAGGACTACCATAAAATTTTTTTGAGGAAAAAAAATAAGTTGAAAAATGCTTTTCGAGGGCAATGAGTCTCCCTTACCATGGATACATGGATATTCGTGCAAAATCTTAACTATATGTGTCTCACAGCACATTTTATTGATGATGGTTGGAAGCTACACAAGAGGATTTTTTTTTCTTTTAATTTGGTTGAAAATCACAAGGGTAATATACTTGGTAAGGACATAGAGACGTGTTTGCTTGATTGAAGGCGATCAAAATTACTTGCACTCATTCTTGATAATGCAAAGTCTAATAATAGGGCTCGTTGTTTATTTGAAAAAAAAAATAAGTATAGGAAGGACACGATTTTAGAACATGAATTCTAGCATGTTTGATATTCTGTACATATTTTAAATTTAGTTGCCCGTGAAGGCTTAAAAGAGTATGAGGAGTCTATTGCGAAGGTGATAGGCGTTGTGAAGTATGTTAAATCCTCCCCTCAAAGGTGGAGTACATTTCAAAAATATGTGAGGTTTGAATTGATTCAATTAAAAAATTATATTTGCCTAAATTTACTAACTAGATGGAACTCCACCTATCTTATATTGGAGAGGGCATCAAAATTTGAAAAGGCTTTTGATTGGTTGGAGGAAGAAGATTTGAGCTTCCTTGGTAGTATTGGAGATGACGATGATGAAGATGATATAGAGAATAAGAGGAAGTCAAAGAAGTTAGCGCCTCCCAATGTATTTGATTGGGAGAAGATAAACTTGTTTGTGGTTTCTTTAATTATTTCATGATGCAACTTTACACTTCTCCGGGGGTGAACATGTAACTTGCAATCTGTTTTTTTGGAGTTGGTTAGTATAGCTGATGACATTAACATGGAGTGTGAAGAAGGAAGCAGTAGCATCGTGGTGAGATCAATAGCCATAAATATGAAGAAAAAGTTTGAAAAGTATTGGGAGAATTTGGATAATCAGAATATGTTGTTGTATGTTGGGGTTCTTCTTAATCCTCGTTACAAGATGTGTTATCTTGATTTTGGGTTGTAACAAATGTATGCACATGATCCTGCAAAAGCCCTTGATTTGAGTTGGAAGGTGAAAAATGTATTTACCTGCATGTATGAAGTATACAAACCTTTGTTCAGGTTTCGGAAATCGAAGTGAGCTGCCGACTTTTGGTTGAAGATGAGGTGGAGAAATTAGGAGTTCCTCTTTGGTACCAAAACCCTACTCTAAAAATGGAGAAATTAATGTAAGAAATCAAACGATAGAGTCAATAGTTAGGAGAAAAATAATGATGGTTAACTGCCAAATCGAACTATGGGAGTCAAATGGCCAGAGTAGATGGCCGAGATATGAGAATGTGATTTCTGTTTCTCTCTCTTTGGGTCGAAGGTTGAAGATGACAACGGAATGAGTTTCTCTCTTGACCCTACTTTACTTTGTTGACGATGGCTAGAGGTTGAAGCCTGAAGATGATGGAGGAAATGGCCGGAGAGAATGGTCGAAAATCATGGTGAGGGACTCAATGGAGGGCTCGGCTCTGAGATTCTCTCTTCAATCGCACGCGAGAGAACGACGAAATGGGTTTCTCTCTTCATTTCAAACCATTTTGAATTTCTGCATCTTTTTTTTTTCCTTTTTTTTAATCATTGATGACGTGGCATGTGGCCATGTCACTCGACTCCACCTTCGACTCCGGATTTTAGACTCTGTATAGAATTATCCAGTATACTTTTTTGACATGAAAGTGACTTGGCATTTACTTTGTTGACATTAATGGTTAGTAGTATTTAATCTAGCCTTTGCCAATATTCAGGATTATAATAAAAACATGTTCATACATTAATGTTTCTTCATTTATTATTTTTTCAAGTTAGGCATTATCATGTTCAATGTATGAATCAAGTTAATAATTATCATATTCAAGTTAATAATGGTGACTCAAGTCTCAACCCAATATTTTGTTTTTTGCAGATAACTAGAGTATGGTGTGATGGTGTCTACATGTGGCTGTGGCCTTGGCTGATTTTAGTGTTTTTGAAAATCTAATTTTCTTAACTCATTTAATATTTAGCGTCTACAATATATATGTAGACCTTACATTATCTTAGAAAGTTAGACTTAGAGAGTGAATCAATGATTTGAATTGAGATTTGGAAATTGTAAAATTGTAATAACTTTTGTATGAAGTTTTTTTTTTAGTTTTTAATTTCTTTTTCCTTTTATTTAGACTCTTTGAATTCTACTCTTTAAGTTGTAATTTTTTTTTCTACTACCTTGTTACATAGATTTTTTTAAACTTAAAATTATACAAAATGTGAAGTGGGCTAAAAGTTGGATTTGGCTGATTGGCCCACTTTGACATGGTTCAGACTGAATGGACCAAACCAGACTGAAAGAGACAGGTCTGGTCTAGTCCCATTTATTGTTCGGTCCGGTCCAGGCTTGGAAAAGCCTAGATCGAATATGTTCGGTCCATTCCTTCAAAACCCTCCAAGACTGATTGGACCAGACCGAACTCCCCCTATTCATAGTGATTGCATGTTATTAGTGGAAGAGGTGAATAGAGAGGATGAATCTCTGTCTCTTGCTAGAAACATTATAGCTGAGATAAGAAGGCTTATGAAAAGTTTTCCCAACTGTCTATTAGAGTATGGTAATCGGCTTACAAATGTTGTTGCTCATACATTAGTGAGACACGCATAGACTTTATAAGACATGCAACTTTGATGGCATAGTTTTCTTGTTTTCATTGGAAGTGTTGTCTTTATGGATCAACAAATATGTAAACAGGGTTAAGGCTTATGCCTATTTTAATATGATATGATTCATATTTTTGATTTAAAAAAAAAGAAAAAAATATTTCTAAAAAAAATTCACCTCATCAAATCAAAATCAAAATCAAAATAAAATATATTTCAAAAAATATTGTTTTATTTCAAAGTTTTTGTAGAAGAATGGTATAGGAGTTGTTTTTATCATTCTCTAGAATTTAATCGTGTGGAGTACACATCCTGCTGACAAGGCAAGATTTTATTTCCAAATTTCAAAATTTTGAGTTTCTCTTGTAAATTAAATAGTGCAAAATTAGAAATATAAAATGTGTAACTCGTAAGTAGGATATTCTATGATTTAAAATCTCAGATTAATGGAGTAATTACCCGCAAAATCAGTATCTTTTCACATTAAAAACAATTTCTTGCTTCCAATCAGCATAACTGACAGAACGTTTTCTTCAATGAATCGTCCACTCAACATAAAATTAAAATCCATATAACCTTTATGTAGGATCAATTATTCATCAACAAATAGTTCTAAAATCTTACATAACATCCCCAGCCCATTCTATATGGTTTTAACATTTTAAAATTTACAAATGGGAAAGTTAAGAACAACAGAACAATGTTGGCGTTGATGTATGACTTTTATTAATGTCGGAAACATTCAATACTGAGGAAGCAATCAAGTAAAGAGTCTCAGGCGTGTTGTTATGGGCTTCCAACACATGGGGCACAATGATAGGTTCATACCGCAATCCTTGCAAGTCTTGAACAATAAAAAAACAAAAACAGGACAAATATGAGAGGCATATATTGTATCGAATGACTAAATTCATGCAGCAGAATTTTATTTTACATGGTTTTTCATGCAGATAGTTATTTTCATAAGAAAGGGCATTGTATGACCTTTCTTATCCTTTTTTTTTGGGGGGTGGGGTCTTCTTCTCCTTAGCCCCTCTTTGAACCTTATTTTCAGTAATTTGAAACAGGTCAACAATACCGTGATGAACCTCTTGATTTTTCCTGTTTTACTGCTGAAAATTAAGGCAGTACCTGCTTGATATTTGCATACTGATTGTCACTAAACTTCTAATGCCACTCTTTTTCCCCCCCTTGTTTAAGTTTCTCTTTGGACGGGACGGCACATACATAAACTACAGTAAACTACAATATCAACACTACAAAAGAAAACACAAATTTTTTGAACTTACCAGATGACCACATCCAAAAGCAAGGTCCTTTGGATTTGTCAGGCAAATGGGGCAGACCTTGCAAAAGATAACATATATCTCAGACAATTCTGATTTAAACATGAAAGTGAAAAAACTAGGGGGAAAGAAAATTACTGGTTCCACTGGAGCTGAAGCAATTACTGGTTCCACTGGAGCTGAAGCAATTACTGGTTCCACTGGAGCTGAAGCCTCAACTGGTTTAAAGTCCGTCACAATTGGGACTGATCTGACTTCATTATCATGATCAATCACTTCAGGTGGGGGCGGAAGAGGTCTTGTATGTGGAGCAGCCAATGACCCTCTACTGCAAAGTGGAAGTGCATGATGTTCTCAGAAACCCCTAAACTGAAATTAGTATTTACTTAAAGCTACAAGTCCAGGCCTTACTCGACTAGTCTTTGCGTTGCCCTGTACTGAAATGGAATTTCCATGAGGGCAGCAAGTGCAAAGGCTGTTTCCTTCTTTGATGGTTCTGTGTTCTCACTCATGATTTTTGTGAAGTTGACAAACTGCAATACAATTGAAAAAAATACAGGTATCTTATTTTTGTCCATCAATTAAATAGTGTAATTCAAGTATGCAAAATGTACTCTGATATCAATTTTCCTAAGGGAGTACTCTGAATGTGACAGCCTTTCAAAATGTTAGTTTTAGGATTCAGCCAGCTGAGTTTTGAACTGGTAAAGATCCAATTAACATGCCTATGAAATGAATTATCTTCCGAACGCATACGAAATTTAGTCATCTCTCTAAACCCCAAAAGAGACAATCTCGAACCAAATTCCTCATAGAGTATGACTGTTTATTAATAGTATATTCTAGATCAATGCATGTAACTGTTTAAATATGCAAAAGATCTGGATGACGTCAAAACGTAATAGAAAATTATTTAAATTTATTTATTTTAAGAAATTAGGGTTGACACGTGATAGCTTGTGATTGGGCCACATGTTTTCGATTAATGCCGATGGACAAAAATTTGACAGAGGGTGCTATTTCTAAATAACTCATACCATAAGGTGTTATTTCTAACAAAACGCACAGGGAGCTAATCCTAGGATGGTCATAACCCCAGGGGCGTATGACCAAATTTACCAAAAATTAATTCTATGATCAGGGAATAGCCAAACTCATTTAAGTAGCATTCTTTAGCTACATTACAATATCCCAATCCTAATACAAGAGCATCTAGGGGGTTCAGTATTATTACATACTGTGGAAAGCAGGCTGAATTTCCTCACCTTGAACCTCATACGTTTTCACTGATTTCTGGCAAATCCTAAATATCAGGTTTAGTACTACCGTCTGCCTCCATAACTTCTCTTTATTCAGTAGACTAGAGTACAAAATTTTGAAACCTGAAGGCTGATCGTTAAACTAGAGTGTTCAGCAAGCTAACTTTGAGAGATGTTTCTCACCATTGTAATATAGTTTTCGTAAGTTAAAATTTGGACAGTTTTAGCTAAGAAGTCAAACGGGATCAAGATAAACACCTTTATTGCTGAAAATAAGGAGGAAATCCAGCACCGTTCAAACACTGGTCTGGGAAATATTTCATTAAGCTTGTGCACAGATACTTCCACACCCTCACATGCCTGCTTCTCCTTTCTGTCTAAGTAATGCATCAGCATGACTGCTGCTTGCATTCTACAACTACAACCACCACAAATCCAAAACCTCCTCCCCAACAATGTAACAAAGCCGACCAGTGAATTAGGCATAGCTAAAAGTGTGTGAAACTAAAAAATAATATATAAAGGTCAGGGCTCTCTTGGAACCTCAAGGCATAAGAGTTAACCAAATCCTGCCTATTCCTACCATAAAAAATAACTTATTTACCGATGAAAACAATTAAGAGTTAACCAAATCCAAGTCTCACCACCCTTGTACACAACAAGCCCGTGGAGGTGTCTTCTTTGTATCGCCAAATTCTCACGTAACATTTTTTTTATAAGTAAAATATTATATATATCAAAAGGAGTAACCAAGTACACTGGATGTATACAAGAAAACACTTATCTCATACTAGAGAACTCATAATAACCCTAAAAAACCCGAAAAAAACTAGCCAAAATACATCAAACTAGAGTAAGAATGAAACACCCAACCCCAAACCCAAAAAACCCTCTAAGAGAATATCATGCCCTCTCTTTAGACTAATACTCTACCCAAAACACCCTCTACGAGAACATCATGCCCTCCCTTTAGTCTTTCGACTTGAGCTGCCGCCAAGAGCGTCGCAATTGATTCCCCAAGAAAGACGCTACGACTCCCTACTTTTCTTAAAACTTGATTTGGAGTCACGTTAGTGACTCGCCTCAATCGTAGTGAGTAGTGATATAAATTAATCTTCACATCCTCTACGTGAGATTCCCACGACATGCTGGATCTCGTAAACCTTTTGCAAAACCGAACTCGATGATGATCCAATGGGAGGAAGAGATACCAAGGGGACAACATCTTTTCCCGAAACACCGTGTCCAAAGCCTTCATTCTCGCAAGGCACCAATGGCAAACCCTTGTTTAAATCCCGTGCATCCTCAACAACTCCAATGGTACGATCCATTTGAGATTCTAGGTTGGTAGCAATTCCCTTCAACTCTGACAATCCTGTATGAGCCACTTCGACGGATATTACATCTCTTTTAGAGCTCAATATTACACCATTATCTTTTAACTCTGACCTGTGAGCCATAGTTTTTTCAGGATTGACCAAGGGTGTAACACCGATTATCGATCTTTCCTGTATTACCTGTGGCAAAGGGCATTCCAAATTCTCACCTAACATAACGTAAAGCTGCAAACTAAAACACCTTGGAAGGAGCAGCACGAGCAGTTACTCTTCAAAGGGAATATACCATCCGTAGTTGCTCAGAATGCCTTACAAAAAGCTCTAACCTGAATCTATTTACTTCTTAACAGTCCAAAAGATGACATTTTGTGAGTATCACAAATGAGAATGTTGTAAAGAGTTCAAAAGAGAGCATCCACCAACCATACATCCAAGAGTTTTAATTGTGCAGAGAGACCCGACACGCAGCACTACGATCTGACATGGACTTGGGAACAACTTTCATGACACGATCAATTTTACACTCAACTTTAAGTATGCATATTGTATTCGAAAAATTTACTCTCCAACTTTGCAACCTTTTCATAGTCAAATCTTAAACAAGTTGATGACTACCATTGGTATGTATACTTTTTTAATAGAAAAAGGGAAGGAAAGGAACAGTGAAAAGAAAGCAGGAAGCTAGCACACAGATCTCAAGAGAAAGATTGAACCCTGCCATTATTTGGCAAATAACTCTTGCTTCTTTGGTAAACAAACTAACTAAGGGGGTATAGGGTGAACAGATTTGCTTCATATATTTCCAAGTGTCTAACCAATCACCACATTCCAATCCTGTGGTCAGAACTAACCTAGTTGCAAAGTATGTGACTGCATATAGACCCTGATGGAGCAAAAGATATAAAAGCAAAAGAAATTCAACATGTAGTCAGGTATATACCAAATACCTGGAAATTGTCAAATGACCGATGTGGAATGTTATCATCAAATTGCTGCATTGCATCCCACGGTCCATCCCCCACTCCAACCAAAATGATCGAGAGAGGATATTGGCTGCATATCAGAATGCCAATGTAAACAAGAACAACAAACTATAACAAATTAAGCATACAAATGGAATTGCCTTACCTAGCAGCAACTATGGAGTCTACAGTTGCCTTTTCTTGTGGACTGAACCTTCCAGGTGGTGTGTCAATACTTCTGGTAACCTATGTATAATCCCAGACCAAAAGGCCAATTAAAAGAAGGAAAAAATAAACACCAGATAAGAATAAAATAGTGCATGTGATAAAACATGTTCCACAAACCAGTCCATCTGCAATAATGACTAGAACATGATATTGCCCATTGGTTCTCTCCACAATGTCAATTGCCGCATCAATTATTGGGGCAAATGAAGTTGGACCTATAATGTGATTCATACATGTATGTCTCAATTAAGAGTAAGGCTTGCACGTAACCACGATTCAAAATTTTGGAATCAAGAACAAACTAAAAGGCAGGAGGGCAAGAACCAAAACAAAAGAAAAAAATAAAAAAACAAAAAAGAAATGACTGACAAGTAACAATATACAATACTGGTATGCAAATTAAAAATTACGTTGTTAATGGACCAAACCTTTTCCTTCATAATTACAAGATGAATAATGGGGCCACAGGTTCAAGACCCACCAGGGCATAACTTACCAATGTTAAAAAATGAAAGCTAAATTGTGTATGAAATGTCATAGTACTTATGTTGCCTAAGGAATTTTTTAGATGGTCAATACCCTTAAGGCTTAATTAAGAACAAGCTTCATGGAAGTACAAGAAGCACAAGGCCATGTTTGGATTATGATCTTTTCTGAAATTATCTCACTTTCAATGCAAACCTCCATTAAATATCAAAACAAATTTTCATTTCTCAGTAACATTTCATTCAATCATTTTTTCCCAACCACCTTACAAACCTCTATAAAAGCAAAAACATCTAAAAATTTTCTTAATTTAAACAAACTTTCACAAAACCCATCTTCAGGAATTTTCCAAATAACTTCAGAAAATTTTATGAAAAAGTTCAATACAAGTAGAGAAAGCAGAAAATTTTGCACGAACGAACTTTTCTTTAACCTGGGAATCTGGGGAAAAAAAAGTCTTTCCTGAATCCTCAATAAAGAAATCATTCATTCCTAATCATCATAAACATCATCAGAACTTTTGTTTTGCGAGGTACTTGAATTAGCAGCCAGGAAATATGATGATTCAGATGTGAAAGAAAACAGCAATCTCTTCAGAAAGAAGAGATTAGTCGATTGATTAATCTCTTATCATCGTCATCATCATCAACGGAATTATTATTTTGTAGAGTACCTTTTATTGGTAGCAGAAATTAGGACAATAAGATGTGAAAGAAAACAACAATCTCTTCAGCAGAGGATATTAGAGGAACAGATACATATGAAAAAAACTCATCAGCTGATTGGTGAAAGGAAAGTGCAAATAAGAAGTAAGAATGAAAACGTCATAAATAAACCTGCCAGCTTTAAGTATGGAACAATCTCTCTATAACGTGACAGTGCTTCCTCAAAACCATGACAGTGTCGTTGATCGGGATAAAAGCTGAACACATGTTTATCATGTGTTGTTGCTTAAAACAAGACGAAAAAACAGAATACACAGTCAGACAACTCATCCATGGCAAGATATCTCTATATCTTCTACCCAAAGCATAGACATAAATAGATACAAACCATCGCCAAACCCAAAGCAAGGTATCAAATTATCTTCATCGAAAGGAGACAAAGTGTGGCCAATTATAGAAATTGCTTGCTCATATGGATTAGGTGTGCTTCCAATTGCATGAAGGCTTTTCCTGTTGAATGAATACTTGCCTACAAGTATTGAATGTAAATTTCACAAACTCATAATATTAACAGCACTGGTAACTATTTTTTATTTTGAGTTCTTAAAAGGAATCACCTGTCCACTCATTGCTCTTTGTGAAGTCAATACCAAGTATCAAATTTGATGATTCAAGCCCAGCTTCTCTTAATGCGGATATAACCTTAAAATTTAGGTGATAATACTCATTATCATGTGACAAGTATGATTAATATCTGATATATAATAACATATATTTGTATTCAACTTAGTAAAAAGAGAAAGGCACTCTGATACCAATGAACTAATATCTGCCAACAATTCATATTCAATGTCTCCACCAATCCATTCAACAAGTCAAGTAAGAATGAAAACCTGATCCAAAGAGCTGAAGTTATCAGCTATGTATGTAGGGGGCTGCTTATGCCGATGGTAAGTGTCCACTGAACTTTTTACATGAGAAGGAGGATAATCATGAAAGTCATCCTGGGGAGTATCGTATGGCTGATGGTAAGTATCCGTTGAACTTCCTGCATAAGAAGAAGGATGATGCTGAAAGTCATCATGACGATTATATGGTTGAGGGTAAGTATCCATTGAACTTCTCGCATGAGAGGGTGGATGTTGCTGAAATTCATCATGAGGATCATCATATGTTGACTCCCCATTTCCCATATCTCTGGATATCACTGGCCTATATCAAGAAAACATGCCTTAATGCAGTGCACAAGTCAGAACGGTTTCTTCTGATTAAGATTATAATCTAGTTTAGAAAATATAAAACAGCATTACAAGTGCAACTAGCAGCATTTCCAATAACTAAGGCAACATCTATAGCACAGCCTTTTGTGATAAACTAACACGTGTACATGTGCTCTCATAGATAACAGCTTTGCATGCTTTCTTCTCTTCCTGGTACATATCTAGATTCCTAGCTGATAGTTTAAATTAACGCATACCGGTAACCTTCATAGCACTAGGAGTTAATAAAATTCCGATAGAAATACAGTAGGGTTTGCCTAAATTCTACACATAGTCAATATGGTGTCCCAAATTGGGACACCTTAACCAAGCCAATAACTAAGAATCAAACCTCTACAACTGAGGTGATAAACTTGGCATAACGCAAAACGCTGAACAGACATGAATAGTTTCTACTTGCATAAATCAGCCTCTCAAATTTTAAATAGCCTCGAAATGTGTACTTTGGTTCCATAACATTAACTATTCAAGATTCGTATTCATAAATCAGCAAGCTTATCCCATCATATAAGCGCAACCCCTTAAAAAATAAAGTCGACACCCAGAAATTTTATCCTTTTCACTCGAATTCTTACTAATCTGTTGGAATAAAACAATTTCCAGCATACTCTATAGAATTCCTTGTTACTCATGGTGTTCGATGTCCAGTTCTTATCGAACATTTTAAAGTCATAACTATTATCTCCATAATGAAACGTAATACCCAAAACGTCTCAATATCTAGTTTCAACCACAACCCATTCCAATCAAACAAATTCATTTACAAAAAATAGAACTTTCAAAGCTGAAATGTTTTTTTTTTTAATCATTATTATTACCGACAAAAAAAAATCAGCTTTTAAATGTTAGAGAGAGAGAGAGAGAGAGAGAGAGAGAGAGAGAGAGAGCGACTTACCTGTAACAATATGGAGAGACAGAGCAAAACGAAAAGAGATTCAAAGTGATTCTACAGTTTAATAAATAATATGCACAGCTTTGCTTCTTTTGGAAAGGAGGTAGACTTTTGAGCGTTTGATGACGTTTTGGACTTTGAACACAGGCAACTCGCCTACGCCCTTCACTCTCGATAATCTTGTTTTCTTCTTATCTTAGCGTGCACATATTGAACTTCAACTTTGTACAGCTAAGAGCCTTGAAAGCATATGAAATCTCGCTTATACGTTAGAGGAATCGAGTACTCATGGGGGCTGCGCGATCAAAATTCAGAGCACGTGCCAGATTTATTCCAGGGCAATGCTTTTCAGTCTGATTTACATTTTTTAACTTCTTTAAACACATTTTACAATTTTAATAATAAAAATAAAAAAAATGACAAAAACATGTGGATCGCACTATTATATTATCCCATACAGATAATTTTTACTCTTGTCAAACATTACTCAATTCACGAGTGTTACACACAAGCTCGATCATCACACTCGAGCGTCGGTGTCACTAGACTACAAGAACATTGCGAGACTTGTAAAATATAAAGATGGAAAATTATTGCATCTTGGAAATTATCTCTATAAGAAAAGTAATGAAATGTTCAATATTTATTGTATTATAATTATTAAGTTTTAAAGAAAAATGGATTGTATCCTGAAAGGGGATATCCAACAAAGAGCATAGTGACTTCGTAAAAGTTTGTCCAAAATTTAACTTAAAAAACTTTTATAACTCTAACTTGTCACTTTCCAATAACATTAAATAGCAAACTCTCCAAATCTATTATTACCTACTAAAATATCTCTAAATCTAACCATTTTGTGTAAGTTGTTGAAAAAGCTTAACGTCTACTCTTAAAAAAATAGATACAAAGTTGGAAAAGGAGTTGATCCTAACACTAGCACATTGCAAGGGTCTCTCTGGCAATGCTATGTGACTTTAGAGGAGGCGAGTTTGAGGTATATCAGTACGTGATTCAGGCTTATATTCGACAGTAGTAGGAACATGGAAGATGGATGACATTGAAGCAAGATGGAAACAACTGTATCTTTTAGAAAAGGAGACGACAGTCTTAGAATTTCCTATGGAGGAAGAGGAAGACGTTAAAAGAAAAGGAGATCTTAGTTTAGTGGGGAAGGTTTGTTGTGACCGAGTGGTGGGTAAGGACATTCTTACAAACACCATGAGTAAGCTCTAGAGAATAAGCAAGAAAGCAATCTTTCAAGAAGTTAATAGAAACACCTTTGTTATTACATTTGCAACCCCTGCGGACAAAGAACGTATCATGATGGGGCATATCTGGTTGTTTGAAAACTCCTTGTTCCCCTTCCTTCTATATGATGGAACTCTGGTACTGGGACAGCTATCTTTCGACCACGAGGCCTTTTGGGTCCAGATACACGATCTACCATTAGGGCAGATGACCCGAAAAAGGGGAGAACAAATCGGAGAGTCAATCGGGAAAGTCCTAGAAGTTGATGCCCTTGAAGGTGGGGTGGGGTGGGGTGGGGACGTTGTTTGCGTGTTAAGGTTGAGATCCCCTTGTCAAAACCAGTGGAGCGCGATCGTTTTATTGCTCATCAAGGTGAAAAGTTGTGGATCAATTTTCAATATGAGAAACTACCTAGGATCTGTTTTAGGTGTGGCTATATCCTACATGAACAAACCGGCTGCCTAAAAGGTAGTTATGAAGCTATGAAGGAAGACCCTGATCCGTTGCAATATGGCACATGGCTGAGGGCAGAAGGAGGGTATCGATGGAGGACATCTCCAGCTCTGTCCACTAGCTCTACCGGGAAAAATGGATCCTTTTCTCAAAAGGATACTGCGACAGAGGACTCCATCGAAAGCACTGATGATGCTCGGGGGAAGATGGGGGGAATAGTGCAAGGTCTAAAAGTCTAGACAGATGAGAGTCTTGACAAGGCAGAAAGGATAGGTATGGGGTCAGGGAACAGGAGTGGTGTAGACGTAGGGTTATCGCATGGGCTATTAGAGTGAGAGGCCTAAATGACAATACCAAGGCTATTGAGGGTCTAGTCGGGGCAGACAAGAGTATTTTTCATTCTTTAGTTTCAGCAAATTGTAGGAAAGAAAGTTAAAGTGGATCAGGCTGGTTTGGGCCCAAAAAGCACACCCCAATGGGGCCTCCACCAGCTTCATCAAAGGGCCAGGAAGGACCCCTATGCAAGGAAGCCCAATGCAGGAAAACGGGCCTACAAAACACAGGAGATATCCCTTCGCCACTGCAGCTTTCTCCTCGAAAGCTCTCCTTGAGGAACTTCTCTGCACAACTTTCCGAAACAGCAACTAGCGGGAGAGGGGGGGATGGAAGGGAAAAAGCAAGAGGAAAAAGAAAGTTTCCATCGAAAACTACGGTCCTCAATGTTCAGAAACGTTCGTTGGCAAAGAAGGAGATTATGTTGACCGAACCGGTGACATAAAAGAGGTACAAGTTTGACTAGTTATGTAGTGAATTGGCGGAGGCTGTTGACCAACCTCGCCAAACTCTATGAGGATTCTTAGCAGGAACTGCCGAGGGCTTGAGAACCCCCGGACAGTTCATAGCCTTTGTTCCTTTGTTTCCTAACGAAGGAAAAAGGACCCGATATAGTGTTCTTAATGGAGACGAAAATGGTAGCTAGACGTGGTCAGAATATTGCAAAGAAAGCTGGTTTTGAAAACTGCATTGGGGTGGATGCACATGGCAAGAGTGGGGGGCTATTAATTTTCTGAAAGCAGGAGTGTGAACTCGAGCTTGTGAACTATTTTCTTCGGCACACTAACGTTTTGATCCATGATTCGGCCAACTCACCCGGGTGGCTTCTTACTTGCTTTTATGGCCATCCGGAGGCAAGCCATAGGAAGGAGGCCTGGAAACTTCTCAACTCCTTTAGACCTAGAGTTAACGGATGGTGTGTGGTTGGGGATCTAAACGAGATTTTGTTCCATGATGAAAAAGAAGGGGGCTATCAGAGAAGTGAAGTCCAGATGAACCTATTCAGGGAAGTTTTAGAACGGGAAAATTTACATGATTTGGGCTAGAAGGGGGAGAAATTTACGTGGAGCAACTGGCATGAAGATCATACCTACATGAAATAGAGATTAGATCGTGCGATGGCAAATTCAGCTTGGTTGAAGAAAAATAAAAGCTTTAAGGTCGAAACTTTCGCTGCAATTTGCTCCGATCACAAACCTTTATTATTATAATTTGGCCCAGGCAATATGAGACAATAAAGGGGCAAGTATGGTTTCCATTATGAATTAAATTGGGCTCGTGAGGAGGGGTGCGCCTCCCAAATAGCGATGGGGTGGAAAACAATGGTGGCAGGAGTCTCGCTTATGGAAGCAGTACAAAGTAAGTTGGGAGCCTGTGAGGTTCAACTAAAAAAATGGAGTAGATATATGGATAAATAAAGAAACCAAGCAAACAGGGAAAAAACAAAGTTGCTGGGTTAGCTTCAGATGGATGAAAAGGTAGTTTCGATAGCAGCTCAGAAAGCCATTTAGAAGGAACTCAATTTTCTGTTGGACCAAGAAGATGCCAAGTGGAAGCAGCGCGCCAAAAGGCACTAGTTGGAAAAAAGGAGACAAGAATACAAAATTTTACCATTTGTGTGTCAACCAACGACGTAAGAAAAATTGTATCAAAAAGATTAAAACTGACGTCGGAGTGGAGCTCACAAAACCTGAAGATATCGTGCTAGGCTTTTGGCACCACTTCAACCAGGTATACCATTCCACCTATATTGCTCGTATTCAGCTATGTCTTTCTAGTAGCAGTGCTAAAGTTACAGTTGATATGAGAAAGAAGCTTGAGCAGGATTTCACAAACGGAGAGGCCCTCAAAGCTCTAAAACAGATGTCCCCCTTTAAAGCCTCTGGATCGGATGGGTTTAGTGCTGGTTTCTTCATTGACCATTGGGATACGGTGGGTAACGATGTAACCAACATCATGCTAGAATGTCTTAAGAATGGCATGATTCCTAGGGGACTGAACCATACAGTTATTGCCCTTATCCCTAAGGTCGATTCCCCGTCCTACATGAATGAGTTTCGCCCGATAAGCCTGTGCAACGTCATGTATAAGCTCATCTCCAAAGTCCTTGCCAATAGAATGAAATCCATCCTAGACTCGGCGATTTCCAAGAATTAGAGTGCTTTCATTCTAGGAATGCTCATCACGGACAATGTCATGGTGGCCTACGAATTACTACATTCCATGCAAACCAGACAAAAAGGTAAAGAAGGGAGTATGGCCATCAAACTGGATATGTCCAAGGCATACGATAGAGTGGAGTGGGATTTTTTAGAGGCAGCTATGCTTAAGCTGGGCTTTGGAAGTCAATGGACTAAGCTAGTGATGCTTTGTGTTCGTACGGTTTCATACACGGCGAAAGTTAATGGTGTTAAAGGCGATACTATTTTACCATCTAGGGGACTTCAACAAGGTGACCCATTGTCACCTTACCTGTTCCTTCTATGTGAGGAAGGGTTGAGTGCTCTGCTACATGAGGCCGAAGGTGCCTGAAGACTAAAGGGTATCACGGCATCGAGAGGTGGCATCGTTATAAATCACTTACTATTCGCCGACGGTTGTTTCGTTTTTTGCAAGGCCAAACAAGAAGAGTGGTGCACTGTGGAACATATTTTATGCCTCTATGAGTGTGCATCGGGGCAGGTTATAAATAAGCAAAAGACTTCAGTAATTTTCAGCCTAAACACAAATGTGGATGAAAAGGAACTTATCATTGAAATGACCAATGGGGAACTTTGTGGGAATTATAACAAATATTTGGGTTTGTCTGCTGTGGTGGGGAGATCAAAATATAACACATTTCGGCATCTCAAAGAAAAAATATGGAGGCTGTTAAGCAGCTGGAAGGCTGAAGTGTTGTCCAAAGCTAGGAAAGAAATCCTTATTAAAAGCGTTTTACAAGCCATTCCAACTTACACGATCAACGTTTTCCGTTTACCTTTGAGGTTGATAGGAGAAATTGAAGGTTTGTTTGCAAAATTCTGGTGGAAAAACAAGCGTGAAGGCCGTAGTATCCTCTGGAGAAGCTGGGAGCATTTAGGGGCAGTGAAAAATAAAGGAAGGTTAGGCTTTTGCAATCTCGACAGCTTAAATATATCCCTTTGGCAAAGCAGGTCTGGCATTTAGTTCAATATCCTTCTACTTTGGCCTCCCGGATTTCTAAGGATAAATATTTCAAGAATGGCAACATCCTAAACTCGAAATTGGGGCACTCCCCCTCACACATGTGGCGAAGTCTAAGGGCTACTATCCCTCTTATCAAAGCAAGGGCAGTATGGCGTGTTGGGGATGGCAGAGATATCCACATTTGGAAGGATAATTGGCTTCCAAAGCCAGTGTCTTACAGGGTCCAATCTCCCATCAAAATTCTTAATGCAGATAGCTGTGTATTGGAGCTTTTAGATGTAGCTTCGGGAGAGTGGAAATATGAGCTGATTCAATCAATTTTTCAGGAAGATGAAGCCAAGACTATTAGTAGCATTCCCATCAGCAGCCGCTTCCCACAAGATCGTCTATTTGGGATAAATGACAAAAAATGTATTTTTACAGTTAAGAGCACATACTTCCTAGAAAATGAACTTGCGCAATAGAAGGATGGGGAATCATCAAGCAGGGAAGCGGGTGAACAGAATTGGAAAGTGATCTGGCAGCTCAACATTCCAGGGAAGATCAAACATTTTATATGGAAAGCGGTTACAGGCATCCTTCCTACCATGTAGAAGCTCAACCAGAAGCGGATTGTGGATAATGAAGCGGATTGTGGATAATGAGTTCTATCCCATATACAAATCTCATTCCGAAATGATTATCCATGCGCTGTGGGAGTGTTCAGCTTCCATGGATGTGTGGGGTGATAACAATAGTCCGCTGAAGAAATGTGGTTCAATTTTCTTGGACTTCAAATAGCTCTGGGATGACCTTATAGGGAGACTGGAAAGTGACACTTTGTGCCAGGTTGCCTCTATTCTTGATAAAATCTTGTTTCAACATAACAGCCTTATCTTTGCAAATACTTTTGCTAGTCCCGCTCGGTTACTCTGTTCTGCGATTAGCGAAATTGAGATGTTCCAAGAGGTAAACCTTCAGAGCAAATGCCCCATGGAGCAACAACAACTCCCAATTCGATGGGTGCTGCCATCTGTCCCTCTGTGTAAACTTAATTTTGATGCTGCATTTGTGCTTGAACGACACCATATGGGGATCGAGCTTGTAATCCGTGATCATTTAGGAGGTGCCAATGTGGTCGGCAGGCAAAAAAGATCAAGTGCTGTGTCCTTTTATGGTGGAATGTTTGGCATCGCTCAGGGGCATTCAGCTTTGTTACGATCTACACATGCAATTGGTTATTTTTGAAAAAGATGCGAAGCTGGTGATTGAAACTGTTACTGGCAGCCCCGACACGGACCACTCCTGGAAAGGACTGCTTATCGAAGACATCCAAAGGGCTTTTGCAGCCCACCAAGGATGGACTATTTCCTTTGCCAAGAGGACCTGCAACCAAGCTACCCATGAAGCGGCCAAATTGGATTTTTCTTTAGAACAGGGACTGATTTGGGTTGAGGACTTTCCTCAGTCCATTATGTCTGTAATGGCTCTTGACAATATATGCTTAGACTAATTTGTTCTATGCAAGGATCCCCTTTCAACAAATAAAAAAATCTTTAAATCTATCTGTATCTTATTAAAGTACAAATTTCGACTTCTTTTTACTATTCTACTAAATTAACACAGTAAAATTTAGGTACCAAAAAAGTGAGTCATTTAAAAAAGAACAATTTTTTTAGGCTCAAAGTAATATTTGGCCAGCAATTTGGACTGGTCAATTTGACCAGTGAAAATATCTTTGATTAAAATTACTGTAGTTATATTGAGATTATTATAGCCAATTTTTATGCAACTTAGCTAATTTTTAAATGACCAGTAAACTGTAGTTAATGTTGATTTCACTATTGTGCTCTTAATGTTCGGTACTGTTAATTGTAATTTTCTTGTCCCATCAATAATCTTATTTCGTATAAAGTTTCCTGACATAAAAAAACTAGGATTCATGCTTTATGCATGTGCCATCATGTGTGGAGGACAAAATCAACCCCATTTTGTGATGCCTATAATCTTATTAGAAGTACGAAATAGGAATATATATAATCTGTTTTGAATATATTATCTCAGGAAATATAGACACATGAGGTAGATTTATATAAAACTTAATTCTGTATATATAAATTTTTTGAACAGAGTAATCAACTCACATGAATATATATTTAATATATGAGTATTTCTATACAACCTCTCAATCTCCTCATACTACCATTTTTTAATATTTTTTAACTTGTTAATATTTTTATTTTGAATTTATTCTTTTTAAACTAATTTAATTTTTTTATTCATTATTTATATATCAAATATTTGATTAAAAAAAGTGTGGTGTGTGGAGGTTGTGTAAATTTTTTCTTAATATATATTGTGCCTATTTATTGATTATGTCATCCAATTTAGTCAAAAGATTTGTGAGAAACCCAATTGAAAAACCCGCTCCCATGATCAAGATAATTCGATTGAGTGATACAAAATTTTTATGATGGCCGCAAGAGTTAGGTTGTCGCCTTCATTTGGTAGCTCGGAGACACATAAATCCTCTCCAAATTTTAAAAGTATATTTGGCTCCAAAGAAAAGTTTCAATTAGTAGTCTTATACCATATGAGAATTTCTGGGGATCTGTCCGTTCGATCTTCTCCCAAAAAACAGCCCAATAATAATAGTTAATAAAATGATGACACGTACCAAAAAATACAACAAAGAAATAAAATGAAGTTCATTTCACGCGTGCTGCACTCCCAACCCATTGGTTGTTAGGCCTTAGCTTAGA
Organism: Platycarya longipes; assembly: GCA_036559045.1. Classification (NCBI taxonomy): domain Eukaryota; kingdom Viridiplantae; phylum Streptophyta; class Magnoliopsida; order Fagales; family Juglandaceae; genus Platycarya; species Platycarya longipes. Next base: position 22,208,493 of record CM071792.1, on the reverse strand, counting down.
TGGAGCCTCCATTGGACATCGGGGATGTCACTGCCCCTACCACCGAAACCGCCTCCCTCTGGCGACCTCACCCTTGCGACGACGACCCCAAGTGGCCTCCAACCTTCCCTACGCAGCCTTAAACCCGAAATGGACTCCCGTTGGCCAGCGGAGACTCCGTCTGAGGTGAATTGCCATTTCGAATTTAAGGTTGCACGGAGAAGGTGGGAGGCTCCGTGGGGTCGCCGTCGCTAGAGGGAGGCGGTTTCGATGATAAGGGCGTTGACATCTTCGGTGGCCGGCGGTGGTGTGGATAGTTCTTCTCATGTGGAATAGACCGCCCGTTCAACAGCGTCACCCATATCATATACTTACCTTTTTGTTTCATTGATGATCATCAGGCGTGCGTAGTGTAGGACTATTACATAGAATAACTTATTGCAAAACTACAAGATTATTGTGATAATCACATGTCTATTACCATGACATATTTGTCATCTATAGCAATAATTCGCTAGTTCAAAACATTATTATATTTTCCAAAGATGCCAACTCAATCAGCTAGCTCGAGTCCCACGTTTGAATTGTATTAAAGTGGATGGACATAAGGTTCTTTGGATAGCATAATACTTGATATTTAAATTAGAGAATCAAGTTTGATCTTCCATTCTTGTACAAAAATAAAAATGGATAGTCAAAAAATTTATACTGATAATAATAAATATTATAAAATTTATTTTATATATATACATATATGTATATATAACTTTTGGATAATAAAAGAAAAAGCTAAGAAGAAAAATGTCAATAGATTGAGTGCAGAACTTTGGGGCAAAGTTGTATTGATTCTTATATCACCCCTTTATACAAAAGGAAACAATGTATATATAATAGAAAACCATTAGACAAAAATAACAATGTTGCTTGAGGGTGTTGAACATCTAAATCCTTGAAAACATATCTTAGCCGGGTCAATTACAAGTAAGGTTTGCCATTGCTCTGTATTAGCCTCAATCGAAGACCTTGACACATTTTGTTTCTCTGATTTCCAAGACCCCAAGGAAGAACCAATGAACACACAGTAACTTGTCATTGATCTCCTTGTGTCTGGACATGCCCCCGATTCGAATCATGATAACTCTGAAGTTGGAATTCAAATTTTGTAGAATAGAACAATCCCGAGCCTGGTGCCCTTTTAATTTACCTCAACACTTTGTGAGTAGCATGTAGACGAGGAATTCTAGGATCGTCCATAAATTGACTCAACAATGGATAGAGTATGCAAGGTCTGGTCTAGTTATAGTAAGGTAAAGTAACCGACCAATTAACCTTTTATAAAAAGTAGGATCAACAAGTAATTCCCCTTGGTCCTTAGACAACCAAAGGTTTTCATTTAAAGGAATTCTGGTAGGGGCAAAATTTATTGTACTAGGATCCTTTAGTATGTTAAGTGCATATTTTCTTTGGCATAAGTGGATGCTTTCTTCTAACCATGCTACCTCAAGATTGAGGAAGTATTTCAATTTTTCAATGTCTTAGATTTTAAATTTATCATTGTGAGAAGCTTTAAGAGTATTGATAGTATCCACACAACTATTTGCAATTATAATGTCGTTAACATATAAAAGAATGGCTATGAAAGAGATACCTTCTGACTTTGTAAATAGGCCGTAATCAGCCTTAGACTGATTGAATCCTTATTTGATGATAAAATTAGATAGCTTAGAATACCAGTGTCTTGATGATTGCTTCAACTCATACAAACTTTTATTAAGCCTGTATATCTTTCTCCTATTTACATCACCATGACAAGGTGCTAATTGCATGTAGACCTCTTCTTCTAAGTCCCCATGTAGAAAAACATTGTTCACATCAAATTGATGTAAGTGTCATACTTTTGTAGTTGGTATAGCCAGCAATGTTGACGCCCCAGCTTGCGCTTGGGATTGTACGTAAAGTGTGACGTCGGGGATGAGCATCACAGAGAAGTTCACCCTTCGTCTTATCGTGTACTATGGTTTTTTTTCTTTTTTAAAACAAATAATAAAGGTTTCGCAGCGGAAAAGATCAAACCTTTCTAAGCGTACATCATATGGCTTAACAAAATAATATCCCAAAATATTGCATTACTATTAACATAAACATAAAGATCATCCATAAGTGTTCATTCTTCCAAAACAACGGAAGCCCAAAATATATGCAGTAAATACAAAAGCTGCATAGAAGATCCCCTGCCATATCTTTCTAATCCAAGAGCTCATTCTTAATCCTTTTGAAATTTGGACTATAACAAAGACAGTCCAAGTCCAAGGTCAGTCCCACCTCACAACTCATCCCAAAGGATGACTCGTACAGGCGACCCATGTGGAGGGAATCTATGCCAAAGACTAAACAACACCCAGTAGGGCGTATGTTTCCCAAAACATAAGCAACTAAGGGTAGTGACTCCGCCGCCCATCGGCCCATGTAGTCGAGAGTCACTAGCTTAGAGGTGACTGACTCAATCGGGCCCGTGGGGGTTCGAGATGCCGTCCCTGAGACTATATTCTTCAAAGTCGTCATCACCTGCAACTACTTCTATCGTCCCGAAAGAGAGCGATAGTGGAGAGATAAAAAGGGGTGAGATTTCGGGAGAAATCTCAGTAAGTACATTTATATCTTAACAAAAGCATTTCAAGCATACAATTAAATGAATAGCAAACAATCAGCTAAACTTTATGCATTATGAGACTCGTGACTTTACTTTATGCACATGCTCATGCTTATGCCGTTTCTTTTTCAATTCCTTTTTCTTTTCTTATTCACTTAATATGCTTGCTTGTAACATCAGAAAACAAAATGTTAGAGCTTCTTTTCAAAATTCATTTTTTCACAAATGCTTTTCATTTTTCTTATCTTAGGCGCCACTTAGCATATCATATATGGCCCGAAAGCCCATCTTTTCGTCATGACCTCTGTTGGACACCTCACGGTTCCCCTACGCACCGTGTGTTCCTGCTAGTAACTGTAGCACCCGGTGACCATATCAAACCTAAATAGCTACGTTTCGCGCTTTTTCGCGCTCTTCATCACTCGGCGATTGATCACTCACCGAGCGATTACAAACTTTTCTGTAACGGGAAGGCAAAAGCCAATACCGTCCTGTATGCACCCACTAGCTTTAGGTGCGACCACGCTCCGGACACCTTCTGGAACCATACATGGTCTGCCGACAGTTCTTTGTCGACCTAGGGTTTTTACTCGACTTTAGACAATCCTGAGTGAACATAGAGTTCCACTGGGGCTCTACCCCGTCCCAGCCTTTGGGGTTCTTATAAAATTTTAATTATTTTCTTTTCTTTTAAAAACATGTTTAAAACATAATTTTTGTACTGTATGCATGAGACATGAGACTCATATCACTGAACATGTGAAATGTGAGATGAACATAACGTGTATTCTACGTCAAGCTCTTTCACAATTTTCGCACCCCATAATTCCACTTCTTTCCTATCCAAAAATACATATTGGGCCTCTTACACACCTAGGGGTGCTCGGCCCCTTCCCACTAGGGTTGGGCCGAGACCCTCCCTTAGTGATTCCTAGTTTTTTTCTTCTCCTATTCTTTTCCTTAACTTCAACCACTTAAATATATTTTTCTAACCCTAAAAACATAGCCTGGCCAAAACCCTATGTCCTTTAAGTTATTATTTTATTCACCCCTTTTTTTTCTTCAAGATAGCTCACCCAATTATTTAGGTGAAAACCACCAATCATGCTAGTATGATCTTTTAATTCTTATACTTCTAATTTCTAAAAATATTAAAGTATTTAATCATAACATAAACACAGTAATCGAACCAATAATTCAACCTAAAAACCCTTAAGTCCGAAATACATACATGCATAAACCCAACATTCCTCACCTCCAAGTCAAAATCTAACAAGTATATTTTCATCTTCATTCATCATGTTGATCACACCACATTCTTCCTTTATATCAAATATTCAAATTTACAACATGGAATAATCTTTACTCTTAGTAAGATATTTAAACTTAGACATGAATTTTTACCACCAAATAAACAATACTAGAGGCATCATCTAATATCATACTAGTTAACCTAAGTTCATGCATGCATTTCCTTCATTCCACCTCATGTTGAGTAAACTAGCTAGAACCATATATCATTTTAGATCCTCAACTTAGAAAAATATCATAACTTAAGCATGAATTTCTACTTAACTAAGCATGGCAATTTTTCTCTCTAAAGGGTTTCATTTTAACATACATACACAAAGATTCAAACAATACAACCAAATTCACCTAAAAGTATACTAAAATTGCTAAGGGTAAGATAAAAATATACTTATAATACTCCTAGCTATCTTAGATGAAATCTGAAAATTTATTAAACATTTCATTAGATTCACTCAAGAACATAACACTTTTTGAGAAAAAACTCCACACAAGGGACATGAATGTGGTGTGTGCTCTTTTCTAGGTTTTTAGGCTTGATCTTAACTTAAAAGAAGCTTACCTCTTCAAGAATAACTCCTCTTCAAGAATATTTGTTCTAGCTCTTTTCTACTTAGGATAATTTGATGTTTAGAGGTTAGGAGAAAGTGAAACAAAAGAAGATTGAGAGAGAAATGGAGTTGGCTGAGAGGTAGAGAGAATGAGAGAGCTTGTGAGAATGTGAGATGGCCAAGTGAGGTATGAGTCTTCTTAAGGTCATTCGGCCATACCCCTTTTCCTAGGGCTCAAGGACACTCTACCATACATTTGGGTTGAAAGACACATAATTAGACAAGGGTGGTTACATGAGAAAAAAAAGCAAATGATGAAAGTGTGAGGAAGTGAGAAACCAGTTTGTGTTTCCTTAGGGTAGCCGAATTCCTCATGGGAGATGGACTAAAATGGCAAGGTCCCATCCCATCCCAAGGATATTCCTAAGATCTAACATCACATCAAGGCCATTCATCTAGAAGATCTTCTCATTTTAGAATGAAATCCTCAAAGAGCAACAAGACCTAAGGCATTCGATTTCATTGCCTTCCTAGTTGTCTCCACCGAAATTCCTTTCCCTCTTGTCTCATTCTCTTGTCATTTCAATCCTATTGCACACTCATCTAACCACTCTCATGTCAATCCACAAGATCCTAAGACCATACTTTTGAGAAAGAGAGCATGCATGGTCCGGCCATGCTATTTCCTTGGTGTCATCCGAGACCTCACCTCCTCCTCCCTAGTTTCCTTCCATTACAAGCAATCCTTATTTATTTTCTTACACCACCATACCTCTTACACATCTTACACCTTGTACTTCATCCTCTTGCACATGTCTAAAGTGTCCCCTCAACTAGATTTGAAAATACATATAGGAAAATCTCCAAGGTAGCTCACGGCATGCTTCACCCGAAACCCTTGGCTTTCTTTTCTTTTCTTTTTCCTTTTCTCTACCTCATGAAACCTCTCCTCATTTGTTAATCACCTTGTCATCTTTTTCTTACATGATCCTATGTGTGATCATTGGCTTGGATTGTAGAAGATGGCATAGGAAAAACCCCTAAGGGGTTTCGGCTACATGCCCCACTGAATCCTTCCTTCTCTTCTCTTCCACTTCCTATTTCAATCTACAAGTGTCACTTATCTAAATATGGCATATACTAGATAGAATAAAATAGACAATATCTTAGTATTTTCCAAAGATTTCCCAATGATGAAAAAATCTTATCATAAGATTTTACAATCTATCCTACCATCCACCCACTAGTCAAATTCCTATCTACTAGTAATTTTTTCCTTTTCACCTACTAGTCTTAGGTGACTTACTAAGGTTTCTCTAGGGGTGACAAGTGTCTCATGTGTGGGCTTGGTGGGTCATGGGTCAACCTAATGGGATTGTGGGCTTGTTATCCCTTTTTAGGCCCAATAACTTACTCTAGACTTTCAAAGCTCAAATTTTAAGCCCATGCCTTCACCCCCACCTCTCAATATTATTAATTAAATTAATTAATCATTTGATCAAAATAATTACTTAGTTAAAATAATATGAAATGAAAAGCTCGGGTTGTCACATCCTCCCCCACTAAAAAGAAGATTTCTTCCTCGAAATCAGTTCATGTCATGGTATGGATTAGGGCTGTGCTCCGACTCCGAACTTGTCGGAGTTCGGAGTTTCCGACTCCGACTCCGACAATCATCGGAGTCAAAAACGTACTCCGACTCCAACTCCGAGACACTCTCGGAGGCCGACACCGATTGGAGTTCGGAACTCCGAACTCCGATCGGAGTTCCGATCGGAAGTTCGGAACTCCGAACCCCGATCGGAGTTCCGATCGGAACTCCAAATTTAGTTTCCTTCGGCGAGTTCGATATGGGCCAAATTACACTCATTCCGAAACTAAATTCTTCCAATTGGGCCATACATATTCCATATGAACTCATTTGTTCAATTGAGATGTAAAGTTTGTGAAGAAATAAGTTAACCGTGCTTAGTAGCTTACTTAACAATTAACATGTATGGCTGTATGCTATTGCTAATGCCTATACAGCTGTACTTTTTCACATCTATTAAAATAATATTATTTTATTTTTTATTTATTATTTTTTGTCTTATTATTTGTTAAAAATTAAAATAATATACTTTCCTCACCTCTATTTTGATTCTTAACCACTTAGACTTGTCACTTGGCAACTGGCAAGTAATTAATCCATCAGTCATACAGCTTCTGACGTGCACGATCTTTGATAATGGAGCCAAATATTTGAGTTTCCCGCATAATCTCTTTGGGTTTACGGCGCGGTGCGCATGAATACTGGATAGGATATTAGGAAGTAACTTTTTTTATTTTAACTTGCGTAACTGCATTTAATGGTTGAAGCTGATTTGAGATAGAATAAATTTTTTTTAATGATGAAAAAATAAATTAAGATAATAAAATAAGTTTTATGAGATTTATCTCAAATCACAAATGAATTTTAATATATTTTAATATTATAATAAATTTAGATATAGTTATAAAATTTTAAAAATTTATGAATTTCGTATATAAAGAAATATTTAATTAAAATCTCATAGTCATATAAATTTACTGATATGCGAATTGAGTATTTACTATTTAGATACTAGATTCAATTGATTTGCCACAAAGCCCACAACTATTGATCTATTCAAGTTTCAGTTTTCACTACTAAGTACTAATTAGTCTTAAACAATTAAACAAAAAATACAAAGTACTAAGTAGTAATTACAATGCTAATGCCAGCCAATAGCGTTATAGCATAATACAAAAAATAGTAATACAAAAAAAAAGTCCAGGACTCTAGACTATGTCACTATTAATACAAAAAATAATACAAAATATAAATTAAATTTTCAGTGATAGTCTGATGACTCTGGTTCAATGGGACGGTTGAGACCCGTATCGATGTTACAAAATAATAATAATAATAATTGCTGCAGCCTTGAACTTTGTTGTTGGAACTTCTACAGAATCGTACCTGAGATTAAGATAAAAATAAAATGTATTATTATATATGAAAAAAATTAAAATTAACCAAACATGAAACAAGTGTGATGGAAAATTAGAGAAAAAATATACGTAATCGATAATTGCTCCATCAGTCATCGGCAAGTATGGTAGGGTTGATAACTAAATCTGTAAAATCATAAACAGTATAAATTAAAATTTAAATAGATTTATTAAAATGAAATTATAAAAAAGAATTAATAATTATATAAAATTTTTACTTTAATCATTTAAAAAGAATTATATAAATTAATTTAAGTTTACCTGACTCAAGTCTGTAGCTCACGGCATCGATGCCAATACTCTCTAGTCCAGTAGGTACATCTCTGAGCCAGTTTTGTGTGCAAACGAGGGCCTCCACGGTTGACGGTGACAATGAACTCCGGTAGGCATCCAACACCCGACCTCCAGTGCTAAATGCCGATTCAGATGCAACCGTAGTGATAGGAACGGCTAGTACATCTCGAGCAATGCGAGAGAGAATCGGGTACTTGGGTGAATTAGCTCTCCACCAAATCAAGATCTGAAACTCCTCACTAGGCTCCTCAACCTCTGCCAGTAAATATCGTTCAACCTCATTTGTACACTGCAATGGATTTCTCGATGACCGTGCATGAAACGACGTCATGACGTTGAAGCCTCGGGATCGACTGGCTACACTGGCCTGACTCGAACGAGCATCTGTGGCTGGTCCTGAGCTCGAACTCGAACGTGAGGTACCCATGGCTCGTGAGGATGAAGCAGGACTACTGGCACTGTAATGAGTGTACAACTTGTTCAAATCATCTTTGAGTGCTGTGATAAACGACTTAGCCTTCACTGCCCCGAGAACCTCTGTTGCCCACCATTCTACCACTGCCAACTTCAATCGAGGGTCGAGGATCGACGCTATGAACAATAATCTATTTATCTTCTCAACTTGCCCCCAATATTTATCATATTTGGACTGCATCTGTGATGCCATACCAGATAACAATCCACTCGGGTCAGCACAACCTTCTTTCAAGTGGTGGTGTAGCATGGAGATCTCGCTAAACCACATGTTTGCCGTCGCATATGCAGATCCAGAAACCCGCATCGTGATGTCATAAAAGATTTGTAAAAATGTGACAAACTCGGATACATGTTGCCAATCAATGTTGTCTGGCGGACCGAGCCCCCTTCCATCAGGCTCCAGTAAGGCATACCTCAAACCTCCATCCTCAATCTCTAGCCGCTCAAATGCCTTCTGGTACTTTAGTGCCACATCCAACATCAGATATGTGGAGTTCCATCGAGTGGGAACATCCAGGCACAACATCTTTGAAGACTCAATCCCAACCTGTTCTGCTATAGCCTTGAACTTTTGTAGCCTTTGGGGAGAAGCCCTCGCGTACCGCACAATGTTGCGGACTCTCTTGATAGAGTCGTCTATATTTTCCAACCCCTTAACTGTTTCATCATTGAAAAATATCTAATTATCATAATAATAAAAAAAATGGTACTATTTTCAAAGACTTTAATCATAAAAATATTAAAATACAAAATACAAAATTAAAACCAAAAAGACTCACCAACAATAAGGTTGATTATATGAGCAGTGCATCGAATGTGGATATACTGGTGATTTTTAATCACATCTTCTCTCGCCCTCGTATTTCGGATAAACCATTCGATTGCGGTCTCATTTGCACCGGCATTGTCAACTGTAATGCACAATATTTTTTGGATGCCCCAATCAACCAAACAATCATCCATCTCCGCTCCTATCGATGCACCCTTATGGTCAACTATTTCTTTAAATCCAATAATCCTTTTTTTAAGATTCCACTCACTATCAATGTAATGTGCTGTGATACACATGTACGAGGTATTCTGTACCGACGTCCATGTGTCGGTCGTAAATGACACTCTCTGGCCAGTGGTGGAGAACATCTTCTTCATTTCTGCCTTGTCCCTCAGATGCATCTTCATACAATCTCGCATCACTGTATAACGGGATGGGATTGGAAATCTTGGTTCAAGAAGCTTCACAAAATACCGGAACCCATCCTTATCAACCGTGGTAAAGGGCATCTCATCTTTTATAATCATCATCGCAAGCGCCTCACGAAACATCTTCTCACTGTATTGAGGGACAACTAGATTCCTTGTCTGTGTCCCTGTCCCATCAGTGGCTGTAGAAGTCTCGTAGCTAAGATTAGTCTGAGACCCACCTGCGTCTGTATTTGATAATTTATTACCAATATTAGTCTTAAATGAAAATTAAATGGGATTATAATCACAAAACTAATTAGCATATAAAGCAACTAGCAAGACACTAACCTCTTGATGCCATTCCCTTCGCTATTTGGTAGCGCTTGCAACCGTTCAGATGTGCTGAAAGGCAAGAAGTGCCTTGCCTCTTTGAATGACACCCAACTCGAGCGCCACAATGATTGCACTCAGCCCGTGGGTTCTGGGGATCCCCACCCTCAACCTTCTCAAAATGTTCCCATGTCCACGATCTTTTTTTATTTGACCGTGGACGGGGTGGCCTCGCAGCTGTAGGGTGTACTGGTACATCCGGATCCTGAATCGGATCGTCTCCAAGGCCCATCTCCTCCTCCTCCATAAACTGGTCGGGATCTTCCACTTCCAATTCTATGTCGATTGGAAGTGGAAATCCACTGCTAGCACACGAGGTTTGTGCTCGAGTGGAGGGTAGCCGACTACGGCTCGAAGCTGCAGCGTGGAGCGCCGAAGGAGTCCCACCATCCGGATTCGGAGCCTCATGTGGAGTCGAAGTCCCACTAGCACTACGTGAGGGATCCATCTGTTTGTAATTGTAGACCTAGAATTCAAGTATAATAATATAAAAAATATTAGTAAATTCCTAACAATTATAAATTTATAATGTTATTAGTGTAGCAAAATACAATATTAGGAAGAGGCAAGAGCCATGAAGTGCATCTATATATATATATATGCAATAAAATTACAACACCCTATGACTGTCCAAACAACAACACTCTACTCTTAATGAAATGATAAAAATCCCTACAAGGTGAAAGACAAAATCGAGTAAATGAAAGACTCTAACAACATGAAGTGCAGACTCTCCTCTAAGAAATTAAAATGAACAAACTGTCAAGCAGAGTTTATCTTACAACATTTTAAACATTTAAACAAGCTGTCAAGAATAGTTGTAAATATAACAATACAAGGTATATTACAATTTGTAAATACAAGAATCATTGTAATTTGTCCAGCGTAAACACAAAATCTCAAGTGTCAAGTCTCAGACTCTCAACATCAGCGATCAGCGACACAGTGTGGTACAATAAGTTAGTAATAGTATAATATCGATGTGGCTGTAGAGGTATAATCATTTATTAAGGTTTTGAAGTTGAGAGATAAGTAAAATCGTTAGGTATAAAAGAAGAGTTTTTATGTTTTGATTATTTTTATAGATGAATTGTAACGTTATTTTTTTGGTTGTAGAGGTATAATCATTTATTAAGGTTTTGATTTTTCCAAGTTTATTGTGACTTTTGATTTTTCCAAGTGAAATCGAATCTGCAGAGTATTTAATTAGGATCCATTGTTAACGTTATTTTTTTAACAAAATGCATAATTGATTTTTTCTTTAACTTTAAGATTAATTTATTTAGTTCAGATAATTTTTTTATTTTAAATAATGAAATTTTTAATATTTGTTTAAAATTTTTCATTAAGAGGCCTTAGGCAACCATCTTAGCCAACCGCCTAATTCGCCTAATGAATGAGCCGCCCTGGGCCACCCCATTGTCAATACATGCACATATACACCACATTACCAAATACCAATATTGGTCTAGACAAATATGATTGCATTTGGTTAGCATATAGTAGAGAGAGAGGGTTGCTATATAAACGGGGAGGACCTCCGTTGCTGCTTTCTATCTATGAACGACATGGCCAAGCAAATGTATATTTGAATCTCTAATGAACTTTTCATCTTCCTCTGGAGACCAAAGTCCGAGAAAAAGTTAACTTTGAAGAGAAGAGAGAAAATGAAGATATAGAGAAATACGGATGGTACTAACGCCGCTGTAACAAATTGAATACATGGATTGGGAAAACATTTATTGGAATGATATTGTGATCAGGGTTCTAGAAACTGGCAAAAAGTGTTGGTTTAATTTATAGCTCATGAGATGGATCGATGGAGCAATAAAAGAGTTTTTAGATAAAAGATGAAATATGATCAATTAATCTTATAACTTCGACAATTAATAATATTGCGGCGATTCTGTTGACTCTATTTAAATTCATTCCTTGGAAGAATTAAACAAAGCTAAGAACGTACGCATCCATATTATAAATGCATCAAACCAATAACTGAATCTTATCCGTGACTCTCATCATGACTAATTTTGGACGCTTAACGTACGGTTGCAATATTAATTTCTTCTTACATAAATGCATGCAGAATATATAGGGAATATTATTCTATAATATATCTCTTTATTCATCATTGTGTTCTCTCGGAAAAGCATTGCTGTGGGGCAGTATTCATGCATATATAACACAATTATGATTCTTTTTATTTTTTATTTTCCATCGCTTTAGTTTATCTTATTTTTTTCTCTAACAAAAGACGTTGGGGCCGGTGACTAAAATTTTAAACGTCGCACACTGCACCTAAGATTACTTTCAAAGCCACGCTGCACCTCAACTCGTGATCTCTCCTAAAATTTCAAACCCAAGATCTAGCTACCACCGTCTACAGATCGACCTTTTACGAGGATCAAAATTGCTACATGCAAAAAGTATAAGTTGTCTTCAAAAATAAATAATAATTCTTCAAATTTAAAGAATTTTAAAGTTTTACTATTCATTTTTAAAGACAACTTGTATTTTTATTTCCTTCTCCTATTTTTATTTTCTCGTATTTGATTAAATATGACAAAAAAAATTTGATATGTATGCAAACTTATATTTTTAAAAAATATATATATATTGACTAATCTAATGCTAGTATTCTTAGTTAAATAAAGATCAGCTATATTAGTAGTTGACTAATTCAATGCCAATGTTTTTATCATTTGAAAACTTAGTCTTGCGGCCAACACCTTGTGCTAGAAAAAGAACTAAATCAGAAAACTAAAGTCTAATACCATATTCAGTGATTCACAAATACAACAAATTTACAACAACAAAAATTAAAATGAACAAAAATTAATGAGTAATGACTATGTAAATACCAAATAGTAAATTGCAACAACAACAACAAGTCAACAACAACAGCAAATATAGGGTTTACCGGTTTACTGAGAAATTGCAAATCATAAATAAATTTACAAATCGTGGCTACTGGCTCTGAGGCTCATGTGAATCCGATGAGGTAAATAAATGCGACGGAGAGAGAGGAAAAGAAAATACCTTGGGCAGCCGGCAGTGGGTCCGTGAGAAATGCGTGAAGGGGCGACGGTGAGAGGGAGTGGACTCAGGCTGAGGGGGGACGGCTAGATGTGAGGGTCTGTTTGTGTGCAACGGCGTGAGACAGTGATCAGGGCTGAGGGCTGAGGGCTGAGGGCTGAGGGGCAGAGGGCTGAGGGCTGAGAGCTGAGGGCTGAGGGTGACTCGAGACCGAAGGCCGAAGAAGAACTGAAGAACAGAAGAAGAAAGAAAGAAGAAGAAGGAAGAAGAAATAGCTGGGGGGCCGGCGTTGCCGTTTACATGCCCTAGCCTAAACGACGCCGTTTCTATATAAATGGAACGGCATCGTTTAGCTAAGTTTTAAAAAAAAAATTAAGATACAAAACGAAGTTCGGAGTTTCGGAGTCGGAGTTCGGTATAAAACCTGACTCCGACTCCGAAATCCGACTCCGAATCCGGAGTCGGAAATTTCCGACTCCGAATTCCGAACTCCGATTTTCGACACCGATCGGAGTCGGAATCGGAGCGGAGTTCGGACGGAATTCGGAATTCGGAAATTTTGCCCACCCCTAGTATGGATACTAATAACATTCAAATATGTTGGTGTTTCCTCTCTACTATGATATTTTGTTGTGGTGTTTCAACATAAGATTTTTGTCATATAGTCTCTTTTATCAAATAAAAATCTTTCATGGCACATTCTCATCCATTGTCACTACAAATAATTTTGATTTTGATTTTGATCCCAAATTGGGTCTCAATCATAGCACAGAAGCTTTATAGTGCACTAGTTGCATCAGATTTTGATTTTAACATGTATACCCAAGTACATCTATTAAATGATCTACAAGAGTTTAAAAATATCTATAACCATCATAACTCATCTCATTATAAGGGTTCCAAATATCATAGTTCATTATTCAAAACATCTTTCACATTTGTGTTCACTTGAAGGAAAGGGTAATTTGCATAACATAGCCAAAGGGCATATAAAACAAGGCCTGTGGCTAGAATGTCTGGATGTACAAAAGTCACAATCTAAAATAGGTCATTAATAAGATGAGTGTCCTAGCCTGTAATGCCAAAAATTGAAATATTTATTTATAGGTTACTAAAGCAGGAAAAGGTATAGTACGAATAACCTGATTTAAAACTTCGGTAAAGATTGAAGGAGAGATTTACTTTTGCAACAATTGATATAAATCATGCTTTACAACATCCATGACAATCGTTGTCCAAGTCGAAAGGTCCTAGATTGAACAAAAATCAAATAAAAGCATGAGACAATAGTTGGACTCTTGAGCAATTTTTCTAACAGAGATGATGTTAAAAGAAAATGAAGGAACACAAAGAACGTTTTGGAGAACGAGAGACTTAGTTATTTTTTAACAGTTCCAACATGAGTAATAGGGGCAACCTCTCCATTAGGCAAAGCTATAAAGTATGAAACTTAAGAATTAATTGAAGTAAAAAAAAAAAAAAGTGGAACAAATCATATGATCTGTTGCACTAGTGTTCATATCCAAGGAATGGCAGTAAGATCAGTAGTTTTGGCACTATAAGCAGAGATGCAAAGAGATATTATACCAGACATCTTAAGGATTTCAGCATTAGAAGACGATGAGAAAAATGTTTGAACATCATGGCATAAGAAGTGCCAAAAGGTGAGAAACTTTCTTGAGTTAATGAGACTTGGGTTTTGTCCCTCACTTGCTCCTAATCAGAAGCTTGGATTGCAGAAACTTGATTTGCAGCAGATGAAGGTGGTTTGGCTTTCCCATCGAATCTATTTCCTGAAGGATACCCGTGTAGTTTAAAGCACTTATTGGTTGTATGTCCAGGAACTTGGCAATGTGAATAGGTTGGTTTAAGATTTGCTTTGAAGCATCTCTCAAGAGAATGTCCTAAAATTTTATAGTAAGTACAATAATATTAGTCCTCTTTTTGAGATGAGAAATCTTGCATTCCACCCTCTCGACCATGAATTCATTGACCTTGCTATTTGAAAATATCTCCATTCTTTTCTCCTCTTGTTGAGTAATCGAATAAACTTCATTAAGATTAGGAAAAGGTTTGATCAATAGGATCCTAGCTTTAATAGTTTTGTAAGACTTATTCAAGCCCATCAAGAACTTCATTATCCAATCACGTTGCTAATTTTGAACTACTGTTTTCAATCATTCACATGAACAATTAGAAATGGACTCATAATTCAATAGGTCATCCAATATAATTTTGAGTATTGAAAAATAAACACCTATAGCATATTGGTTTTGTACTAAGAAAAATTGTAACATCCCGTTCCAACATCAAACTGCTTTATAATTTTTTTTTATTTGTTCCAAAAGTCTATTGGAGTTTTTTGAATAATGTTTTTATTTCATTTACATTCCTAAGTTATTGATTGATTTATTGATTTAGTATTCTTATTATATATAAATATATATATATATATTTATATATATTTATTTATGAGACATAAGTTTATCTTTTATTTAAATATTTGTTATCTATTTCAAATGGCTAGAGTTTACTAGTTACTACTCTAGAGTTCCTGTCTCTTTAAAATTCTGAAATCCATGTTTTTATATATTTATGGATTTATTTATTTATATATTTAGATATATAAATATTTGCAACTCTTATTTGTATAAAGATTTTGTTTCAAACTAGTTGTCTTCATCGCATTTACCAAATATACACAACTCAACTCCCACTTACATGCATACGCGTGTATCTTTGCCCTTAGGGGCAGATATGCATGTTCCTCCCCATGAACGTTTGACGTTACCCCTCATTTTTCTCCTAGAGTTTTCAACCATTGGACTTATTTATAGGATGAAAACACGTTTCAAAATTTTACTTCCCAGATCACAGCCATCATACACTCCTAAACTTCCCATCATATACGTTCCTAAACCCATGGCCACTACGTTGTACGCATTTTTAGCTCTAGGGTTTTTGGCACTTGAGAAAAACTTCACTGCCGCAGACCCCATATGCACATCTCTCTCTCTCTCTTTTCTTTAGGGTTCCAGTAGCTATATATATATATATATATAAACATTCATATATTCAATACAGCTTAGAGAAAAACTACCAAGAGTCCCCGCCGCAACACCCGACTAAGAGAAAAACAAAGCCACAATAGTCTCCTCGCCCAACGCCATTGCTAGCTCCACCTAGCATCATAACCTGTCGTTCCAGCAAGCCCTTCACGTCTGTGTGGACCATTACCAGCAAAAAAATCAATTTTTTTCAGTAGCCACTTACCACCATGTGAGCCTCATCCCCACCGTGAGACATTGACCACTGCTTCAAACCTCCCCGTTTCCATCAGTTTACAACCCCAAAACCACCCCTGCTTGACCCTCAGTACCGCTACAAGAATTCACCAAAAAGCACAGGAGGGGTGCACTGTTTTACTATACCCGAAATAGAGTAGTACCCACCACTTGAATTAGCCTACACCTATTTTGGGAAAGCAACCACATGCCGCCAGCCTCCACCTCGTCGTCGCCTCATGCACAGACGGTGCCGCCGAGCACCTTGCGTCACCCCAAGCCACCAATGTCTCTTGGTAAGACACCACCGCAGTTATCCACACATGAGAAAAATACCACGTTCAGCCTATCTCCATTCACGACAGACCCAGCGTTGCACTTTCGCTACCAGCAACTGAAATTTCCCCCACCACTTGAAGCCCCAGCTGCTCCGTCGTAGACGCACACCACCAGACGCATCCCACTGTCGTGCGCGGTGTCCAAACAAAACCTGAAAATACTCTATTTTTGGCTCCCCGAAACAGAGCATCAACAGCCCAGTACCATTTCGTTCGGAGCCACCTGCCAATGCCAGCTCCCCTCCGTGTCGTCTCTTCCAACCCAAAAAATGCCAACGACACCCCGAGCTCCATCGGATTTCTCGTGGTAAGCCACAATCACTTTCCATTTCTTTCGGTCACAGTATCTTCTCTCTCCTTGTGTTCTCATCTCTCTCTTTCTGTTATCACTCCTCTCCCTTTCTCTCTCTCTCTCTCTCTCTCTCTCTCTCTTAGTGGTCTGACGTCAGGGAAGCCATTTTCCTCTTCTGCTCCGCCGCCAGATCTTTGCTTCGGTAAGTTTCAGCCGAATCACTCCTGCACTGATCATCTCATTTTCAAGTGAATATTTTGACTCCAGGCTTTGCATATTGTTAAGGAGATGAAGTGTTTTGTTTACGTTTTTGCCCTCAGTTTTAAAGTAAGATATTTATAATATGTTTTTCAGTGAGTTAATCTTACTTTTGGCTTCATGGGCTTGTTTTCTCTCGGGTCTCTTTTTATTTTCAATTGTGTTTTGTTAACTCATTCGACAATTAAATGTTTTTGGATTCGGTTGGGCTCTAAATTATTTTGGATTCATAATTTAATTTATTTCAGATCAAAATGTGGGTGTTGCATTATTTGAGAGAGTTGGGTTTTTGATTTTTTAAGGAGATCGGTGTTTATGTTGAAAATTAGGTTAAACGTATCAAGTGGATATTGGTAGTTTTGAGAAAGGATGTAATTTTAAGATTATGAAAATTTTAGGTTTTGGAGGAATTTGATGATTTTAGTACTTTAGGTTTAAATATCAGAATACATGGGTGATTTGAGAATTTACGAATGTGCATGATTATTTTTACAGGTGACGATTGATCTGTGTTCAGTTTTATTGAAGATATTTTTGAAAAGCTAAGAAGTCCAAGTAAGCGGTGTTCATATGCTTGATTTTATATCAAATGTAGACTGATGTTGACTTTCTGAAAAATTGTACATGTTTTGTTATAAAATAAGAACTTGAGAAAAACCAATCTCAATCAGTTATTTGAATTACTCATAAAGTTTATATGAAAGAAAGAAAAATATTTTTGTCATGCATTGTGCAGACATGAGCTTAGTTTTTATTATGTTATTTTTGGAAATGTGAAAAAAGGAGCGATATTGAAAATCTGAAAATTGTGCATTGATTTTATAAAGATGCTCTAATTCTGTTTTGTTTATATAAGAACGATTCTGAAAATAATTTGGAACTATGTGTTATTTTGATGACTCTGAAAGCCTTTGGCATGGTATACTGGTTTTGGTATCTAACTTAGTCTCTGCTCTGTCTGGGTTGGTACCAACTTCTCTGTCTCTGAGGGCACCCATTTTGGAAATAAAATGGTTTATTGTGGACTTTTCTGTGTGTACACTCGGAGCTCCGAGAATGATTAAGGGAAAGTTTCACCTCTGTCTCTGCCTGGTTTGGCCACCGGGATTGGCACAACCCTACCATGGGTGTTAAACATGATCTTTGTTCTGTAAAATGCTTTATTTTGATATAATGATGATGCTCAGTTTTGTTTTGTCAAAGTACTCTGTATTTTATATGATTTAAAAATTTTCGCTCTGTTACATTTAAAAATATGTTTTATTCTGCATATTAACTCTGAGAATTATTTCAACTCTGCATTCAATATTTTGTAAATGCTCATGTTTGCACTTTGGTATACGTCTTTCGCTTACTGAGTTGTGGTTAAACTCACCCCTTATCTCTGAATATTTTTCAGATGAATTTGGATGTTTCAGTGGAAGATTAGATTATGAAGCTTTGAGTGAGAATACTTAAAAATGATAGATTGAATATAAAGAGTTTATATGATTATTGACGAGATTTAGTAAGAAAATATTATTGTATTCTTGTGACATTGCATTTCTAGAATTGATGATATTGAGGAAAGTGATTTTAGAACCAAGTTGTATATAATAATGGAGAGTTTTGAGTCTTTAATTTATTCTATTGAAATGTGGGTTCTGTGATAGGAAGTAATTCTCTGACTCCTACGGGACCGGGGCGTTACAAAAATGCTAGGAATCCCTACTTTGGGACAAAAATGTTAGGGATCCCTACTTTGGGACAAAAATCATGTAAAAAAATTAAAAATTTAAGTGTTTTAAGATGTATGTTTTATTTACATAATTTTTTTAACATCTTAAACCATTTTTCAAAAATATAAAAAAATTACAGCATTCTTTTAAAATACCTATATAAAAATTATGTAAATAAAAAACTAAAAAAAATGTCCCAAGTAAGATTCTCTAAGTAAGGGTCCCTAACATTGCTCTTATTACTAATGTTGTTATACCTTACTTGATTTCATAGATTCGAGATGCGTTTTGTTAAGCAAATTGTTGCTCAAGTTCCAACCACAGCTGACAAGTCGTCTCCGCATACACCGTGCTACATTTGATGTTGACAGCAATGGTGTTTTGCATCCAAGTGATTACTATGTCGTTGTCTCTTAGCTAGTACTCCATCAAGAGATCATTTGGGTCTGCAGGTTCATAGAGGGTGCCATCTATGAACCAAAACTTATTATTGATTTTAAGATCCATTCTTATCAATCTAGACCATAAATAGTAATTGTTGGCATTCAAGCTATGAGTCATCAACATGACTCCTGTTCCCTCATTTGTCCTAATGTAGTATGGGCTAGTTGGCTAAGTAGGATCATGGGAAGAGTTTGGAGGTGGAATTGAATTTGAATTTGTGTTTTGATCATTTGCCATTGTGAAGCTCTAGTGCCATATATGAAAAGGCTGAGAAGTAAAATGTAGAGCAAATAAGTGCAGAACTTTAGGGAGAAATTTCTAATTGAATTGATTCTCATATCACCCCTCTAGTCTATACAAAAGGAAACAATGTGTAAATATATATATATATATATATATATATAAGACCAACATACTAACTAACTTTATATAGCTAGCATCAAAGAAAAATAAAAAAATATTATGTACAATAACAAAATGTCTTCATCACTAACGAGTGAGATATTCTTCTTCTAGAAGTTCCACCTACCATCTTTCTAAAACATTCTTCAATTTCATATCTTTTTCCTGTTGCTGGCAGTGTTGACCCAGCTGTGCTGCTCCTTCTGAGTCAGCAATCCTTCATTCTTTAGTAGATAATGATAGATATACTGCTTTCTAACACTTTTTTACTATTTTATACTGTATTTGAAGTTTTTATTTTATTATTATTTTGTTTTAAGTATTTTTTAATATTTTTAATCACTTACTTAATTATTAAATAATAATAATAATAATAATAATAATAATAATAATAAAAGCGATAGAAAATATTAAATCTATTATTATCCAGACTTTTTTTTATTACTCCATCAAATCGAAGAAAAGTTATATAAAACGACTTTCTTTCCTTCCCGAATAACTTTTCTTTTAAGGTAGGCATTAAATGCGCGCGCCTTGCTTTTCAACAAAGAAGTATGCCTATTTCTTGGGTCTGGAATTTATATTGCTTAGCCAATGAACCTTTCTAGAGTTTATCTCCAGCCAATCCTCAATGTCGTAGTTTGTTTTTATAACGCATCTTGTTTTATCTTATTTTATTTAATTATTATAATATTTTTAAATTATTATAAATCTCTTAATTTTTTACCTAAAATAAAATAAATTATTTAATTTTTTCAAATAACAAAATAATAGTGTTATTAAAAAAATATATTTTTTAATAATATTTTATTTAATTTTTAACTTTTATCACATTTCATCTCATCTAAAAAATAAATGATGCTTAATTAATCTCATCTCATTCTATCTTATTTAATTATTATATTTTGTTAACTTTAAAACAAAATATAAAAATAATTCGACTTTTTCAAATTTAAAAATAAAAATAAAATTAAAAAATATATATATAAAAACAATTCATCTCAACTTCTCTTATATTAATTTACCATCAAAACCTCCTAACTCTCATCATTTCTAAAAAGAATATATCAGAAATTTGAGAGAGTAGAAGTAAATAGAGATGTGACATACGCAAATTAAGCGGCAACCAATTGTGCAATTCTCCTGTAAAAAAAAAAAAAAAAAGTGCAATTCTATGTCATAAGAGTGACTTTTTAAATATAGTAGATATAGGCTTTTTAAAAGTTGAACGGCTTCAATCCTGGTATCTTTATGTGATTGTTGCGATCTCTTTTGTTCCTAGCTAGGTGATCCCAGAATTTTTATTTTTGAAAACAAAGTTGAAGGGAAAAATCC
Source organism: Platycarya longipes (assembly GCA_036559045.1). NCBI lineage: Eukaryota > Viridiplantae > Streptophyta > Magnoliopsida > Fagales > Juglandaceae > Platycarya > Platycarya longipes. Next base: position 22,187,546 of record CM071792.1, on the reverse strand, counting down.
GGACTATTCGATATGCTTTTTATGAGTAAAAATGTACGTCGTGTATATGCATGAAATAACTATAACCATTTATAATAAGAAAGTGAAATTTGGTCCAATAGAATTTAAATCATTGGTAGTATATATTTACAAAGGACATAAATCTATACTTAAATAAATCAACTAGAGATATCTTTTATATATATAACGTGACTATCTAATAAAAAAATGTTGATTTAACAGCTCTATTAAAATATTACATAGAGTCCAAAAAATTGGATTTTTTTGTAGTCCAAGCAAAGATAAAACTAAAAATTCTAATTTGGGAGGGCAATTTACAAAACAAAACTTAAGGAGAGACAAATATTAATTTTTTATATAATCTATTTTATAAAAATACATTTCAAAATTTGATTTTTATCAAGTTTTAAAAATTTTGGGAGACCAAAGCCCCTCAAGCCAAATGGTGGTTCCGTCCCTGAGTCCAAGTAATAAATAAATAGAGAAATTCTTATTTTAAAATAAAATTAATTAAAATAAAATTATTTACAAATAAAAAACTTTAAAAATTTAAAAAATTCATTTCATTTAATCATAAAATTGAAGCATTTTTATGTGAACTGTAATATAGTCCATATTTAATAGACTGTAGAAAGAATTATTCAAAATTTTTTAGACTTACAACTGATCTTATCTAACGTCTTTATTTAACTTTTACCTCCGTTTGCATTGTTTAATTATAACAGAATTGATGCTCTTCACGTAAAACAGAATTTATGGTTATTTAATTCACATATTAGACGTTTCAATCACATTTGTTGGTAAACATTAATGTTTTCACACTACAAATGGATAACTTAAAACAACTTGAATTTAAATTTAATAATTTGCTACTATTAAAAATTAACATAATAGCAAGAAGTTATCTTTTAAATTAGATAACTTGAAATAAAAAATTTAAGTCCATTAACTCCATTAAAATCATCCACCTTCTGTATTCATGCAATTTAAAGGAAATAACTGAAATCCATTAAGTCCTTTCCGCAGTATTGGTACAATTTAAATTTTGTATTCATGCAATTTAATAGAAAATAAATATTCTGGATTTAAATATTCATGCAATTCGGCTCAACGTACAATAAAACTCATGTAATTAAATATTCTGGATTCATTCACCATCAATATTCACCCCAGCAAGGACAATAAATATTCTATCAAGTTATGTTTATCAAGAAAAAAGTACAATAAAACTCAATTGAATCCTTTCATATTCATATATTCTGAAAATAACTCATTTCAAAAGTCAAAAAAGGCGTCGATTCTATATTTATCCTTATTTCCATTCTCATTCTCATTCCCATTCCTAATCCCATTCTCATTCTATATTATGAACATGCCTCCTTTTGTAATTTGTATGTTATTTTGTTTTATTATTTCTTCAAATCAAGTCTGGGTTCTGTTTTGTTAATTTTTTGTTTACTTCAAGTTCTGTTTTGTTATTTCTTCAGTTTTGTTATTTTAGAGTTTACTTTCAAATAACAAAACAAATTTCGTATTTTCTTCTATTGATCATTTATCTGATATGTTTATTTTTGTTCTGCAGGACAGTGCACTTAAAAGGGTGTCATCGTGTTTTATTCCTATTCCTGTGTTATTATTTGAGTTTGTAAGTTTTTTTTTCCTTGTTTTCAGATTTTATATATTCTTATATTTTGTTATTTTTTAAAATCTGATTTTTGGTTTTGTTAATATTTTTTTTTAAACTTCATCTTCTGTTTTCTTCCATCAAATTCGAGATCATACTTTCAACTCTGTTTTGTTCCATTTTTTGTATCTATGTTTTGCATGTTCTTCTATTTAGTTATTTATTAAAATGTAACTTCATCTTCTGTTGTTGGTATTTTCTTTTCAGGTTTTGGTTAGGGGGCTTCGGAGCTTAGCATTTCTTTTTTCAACTTTGTAACTCTATGTTTTAAATTAAGTATTTTGTTTCTTTGTTTGCTATGGTTTCATGCCTTGATTTATTCATTTATGGTTTAATTGTTTATTCATACTAACCATGACAGTTATCAATCCGCATACATAGTAATCCAGCTCATTACAAGAGCATGGCTACAAATATCTTATGCCAATAAAATACTGTCAAAATAGTAACACTATATTTTTTAATAGGTAAATAAACATAGCCCAAGTATACAGAATGTGAAGTAAAACTGTCGTTATGTGAAATGTGAAGTATTTGATTTCTTTTGTTTATTGTCATTTCATGCCTTCCTTTATTCATTTATGGTTAAATTGTTTGTTTATATGGTTAAATTGTTTATGATATGTTTATGCATCGTCTTCATTTATCCATTGGCCTATGTATATGATTTTTTCATTTATAGTTTAATATGATAGACTTGGTTACAATTTGTTGTTTAAAAAAAAATAAACTGAAAAAACAGATTTATAAGATTTGAAAGGGCTAGATAATTCCATAAAAACACAAACCCAAAAGACCAAACCCACCTATTTTTTTTTTTCAGAGACCTAACCCAAAAGACCATATCACAATCCAAATTCTATAAAAACACAAACAAACAAACAAACTAATAGATAATTTAGATTACATAGAAAAGTTTATGTCAAACTGACACAAGAAGAAAACAATCATATCTCAAATTGTTTACTTTGCTTAATGGTATAGCAGCCATGGTTTTTCTTTAACTGAGTTAAATGGTGAGGCTTCTTGCTTATGATACAACCTGGACAGAACTAAAATAAAGGATGGGATACTATCAAATGGAAGAGATGTAAATGCAAGGGAGTCTCTTTGCGTGTACATCTTTGTATCAGTCTTCTGAATATATTTGTTATTGCATTAATTCAGTACATATTATTATGTTCAACTGATAGCACATTCAAATGAATCCTTCCTATGGTTTATGAAAGTTCTCTTTTCATACCCATCATGTAGATTTTTTCATGTGATTGTGTTTTGGTTGGAGCTATAAGATTTTGGATGCATTGACTTTGTAATAAATGACTAGGTAAATATTGAAGAGTCCATTCATAGGACTGGGGTTTCTTTGTGCCTTACTTGATTGGAAGCATATATTCAGTTATTTTGGCCATGGGAATCACTTCTCCTCATCATACATCAATATAAATTAATGCATCATCAATCAAGTAAATAATATTGAAATATTTAAAACCATATATAAATATTAAGTTTGTAACATATATTTAATAACATTATTCATCGAAAATATTTAATACAAAATTGAAATTCGACAGAGAAAATCTAATTTATGCTCTAATCGTTACTTCTATGACTATGCATTAGCACTGGTGTTAGCTTATCTCATAAACTTGAGATAAATCATAAAACCCAATTCCCAACAACCATTATCTATCTCAAAGTCTATGATATGAAAATGTAAACCCATAATTTTCTTACAATCCAAAGTTCAAAACTTGTGTTCATCTTAAGTTAGACAATAAAAACCCATTATGAAAAAAAAAATTCAAAATATCCAAATTGGTGAAATCTACGGAACTGGAATAGAAGAAAAGATTAACCTTTTCGTTAGGGTTAAAGTCCGGATGAGGGAAATCTGAAAACAAAGTAATAAGGTGACCAATAAAGACTCAAAGGCTTACGGGCAAGGGCTGTGTTAGGAATCGAATGTAAGTGGGCCAGGCTTAAGGGGCCAAGTCTAATGGGCCTTATACATTTTAGTGTCTGTTATCCTATTGATGCATAGGCATGTTAGTTTATCATTTTTACAAGAATTAGTTACAAAGAAAGGCCTATATAGCGTAGATGTGAGGGGAGAAAGAATGATTTGAAATATGGAAAATATTGTTGAAACTAATTGTATTATATTCTCTTTGGAGGAATTGGGGACCTCGAATACCCCAAGGCGTGACAACCATTCTATCTAAACTATTTCTTACTATTTCATCATCTCTATTGATCGTTTAATTCCACGTTTTGCTTGTTCATCCATGGGAACCCTTACAAGTGGTATCCAGAGCCTATGGTCCTCCATGGCTAACTAGGAAATCTTCAACAAATGTCAAGAAGTCTTGTTGCTAATGGAAAAAGCTCTTGAACAATCGCTGCACATAACCGATTTACTCAATCAATACCATGAAAGCTTCACGATTTTCAGACAAAGTTTCATGGAGTTGCATGATCAAGATGACGAAGAAGAAGAGATCGTAGAAGAGGAGGAAGACACTATGGGTTTAACCAATGCAATACCGAAAGCAATACTGCCGATGGAAAATGAAACGAAAGACAACAATTGTGTAGAGGAAGGAAAAGAGGCAGTAGACGAAGTCGAGAAGAAGGATGAGGCCCTCATCAAAGCTAGCAATTCGAAAATTTTTTGGGGCATTTCTTGCAATGTTGTTTCGGTTTCCAAGATGTGTCTTACAAAGCACAGTGAGCACAATGGTACAGTGATCAGTGAGAACTTTCTTAGGTATATGAATAATCATACGAATGAGTGTGGAAAATTGTTGCCTCTGTATGACCATAGCTACTTGAAGGGACTTTTTAATCAAAAATGGCGGGAGCAAAGGGCGCCTCTGCTGTTTGCTAAAATTCCCCTTGAGCATATTTTGGAACCCTTTGATAGAGGAAGAAGAATCTCAACCACAGATCCTATCGTCGCACTCGCTCACTACAGCCTCCACTTAGGATACCATTGGAGAAGCGTCTAAAAGAGAAAGATCCACCTATGAGTAAGTTTCAGAGCAATACTCTTAAGGACGTAATCTCCCAGATCTTCATCAACGCGAAGGAGATGCAGATCAACAAGATACAGATTGGCAGAGCCGTTAAGGGCATGATTTCAAATGTCTTGATTCTCATCGTAGTCAAGCCATGATCGCTGGGTGAGGTAGGCATACACTTTTTCTCAATTTCTACCTCTCAATTTGTAGAAGTATATGTAGGGGTCGGTGCTTCTCGTGTCAGAGCACTGTACCAAGAAGCAAGGGAAGATGCTCCATCTGTTGTCGTCATTGATAAACTGAATGTGGTAGGAAAGAAGAGTGGTCTAGTCAAGGGTTTTGTTGCGTTTGTGTTTGATCAAAACTTAGAGGCTGCAGTTTATAAAACAGGATCTTTATGTGCTGTTTTTCCAAGCTTCAATCATCAATCTATGAAAGGTAATATTGAATTATCTAAAGCATTGTTCCGGTTGGAGTTGGACTAATGAACCAATGGGCATCTCAAAGGATGATGCATTAGGGAAACTTGGACTATTGGAGCAAATAAATACCACAGCTGATGATACAGACTATTTATGGTACTCATTAGGCATTGCAATCAATGGTGATGAGCCATTTCTTGAAGATTGTATTCGAGATGCATCTTTATGTCTTGGACTCGGCTTCAATGGCCATGAGGAGACTCCTTAGATGTTGGTAGCAGAACTGCTAGAGTTTGAAGAATTGCAGCTACAAGGACTCACAATCCATACATGATGAAGGAAACAATGGAATTTATTTTATCTGTTTACACACTGTTGGCATTGGTTATGTTTGAACTTTTGGTTCTTTGGAAAATGAACCTTAGTCTTTTTGTTCAATTCACTTGTTTAGGGAAAATAACCTTGAGGACAAGGTTTTTTAAAGGAGGGGAGATTGTTAGGAGTCCAATGTAAGTGGGCTAGGCTTAAGGGGCCAAGTCTAATGGGCCTTATAAATTTTAGTGTCTGTTATCCTACTGATGCATAGGCATGTTAGTTTATCATTTTTACAAGAATTAGTTACAAAAAAAGGCCTATATAGCGTAGATGTGAGGGGAGGAAGAAGGATCTAAAATCTGGAAAATATTGTTGAAACTAATTGTATTCTCTTTGGAAGAATTGGGGGCCTCGAATACCCCAAGGCGTGACAGCCATTCTATCTGAACTATTTCTTACTATTTCATCATCTCTATTGATTGTTTGATTCCACGTTTCGCTTGTTCATCCATGGGAACCTTTATAGGATGAAAGCCTGAAACAAAACACAAAAAGGAACCAAAGAGGGCAAGCTCGCATTGCGTAACAGATGACTGAACTTACTGAGAGGAAAAGAGAATATCCAACTGCGATCTGGGTTAGGGCTGAACAACGACGTCCACTGGGCTTCTCTAGTCAAGGTGTGATATGGAACGACTTGGGTTTGTCGGAGAGATTGAGGTGTTTATTCTGAGGGTCTTGAGAGATTAAGGCTACCGAGAGAGAGAATTTCTCCTCCAGATATTGTATGTTATATTCTAAATGGTCTCCAGAAGGTTTTATATAGACCAGGAGAGGAAAATGTTTTGAACTAGAAATGTTTTTATTCCAGGGAAAGGAGAAAGACAAACGCGAAAGCTGCGTTGCAAGGGAGGCTTAAGGGATAGGGTTTCGGCAGGGGGAAGAAGATAAGATGAAGCGGCGCGGGCTGAATACGATGGAGCCCTAGGCATTCATATTTATAGCATGCCAAAAACGGCGTTGTTTCTCCAATGGGTGGTTTGAATAAGGGAGAAGGGGCTTGGCTGGCGTCGTTTTGCCAGGGTGGGTCTTGAATAAAAGAGAACAGGCTTGGCCCAACCCAGCAGTCAAAAAGGGGACCAACAAGTTAAAATAAAATACATATACTCACAAAAAGCCCATAGTAATAACATAGTAATATAAAATAAATAGTCAATAAATATAATTAATATATTATATATGAAAAAAATAATATATGAAATGAGTTTGATAAAACTATAGGCTATATTTATTTATGAAACTATTTTATTATTGTTACTAATGTTTTTTTTTTATAATATATGTAAGTGTGTAATTATTTATCATTTATTTAATTATTAATAACCGTCAAATGTTTGTTAAAAATTACATTTATTTACCTAAAAACATTACATTATTAATCAAAATTTATTTTTTATTAAAGATAATATCAATTCTTAAAAATAATTGTATAATTATACTAAGCAAATGTGCTTTGCACATTGCTTTTACCTAGTGAAAAAAAAATAGTCTATATTTACATAACAGTTTCCTCACTTGCCTTCTCATGATGGTTGTTGGAATGATCCTCGGTGCATGATATGGAAGACTTGCTAACACTCCCCTGCAAGCAAATGGGTAGGTTACAAACCATGAGCTTGATTTTGAGAAAAAAAAATCGATTAGATGCCAAGCCCTCGGTATATAAAAGTATTGGCAACTTGATCATCGATAGAAAGAGACTTATGCACCCATCTTTATTAATCACTTTCACATAAATAAAATAAAATCCACCTTTATGTGTTTTATCCGTGCATGGAATACAATACATGATTAAAATCAAGAGCCAAAGCATTAACATTGTCACCCCAAATAATAGGAGAAGAATGTAGAGGAATATGAAGATCTTTATGAACCATACACAACCGATAAAGTTCTGCCATTGTAAAGTCTAATTTATGGAGTTTAGATAGTGTTTGGCAAAAATAATCATTGATTCATTTTCTTTACAATTAGTCTTAATATAGAAAGTGCATAACTGAGGCTAAGTAAGGAATGTAACTATACAAGGAAACATGCTATACATATTGATTTACAATGAGGAGAATCCGTGATTTGTTAGAATGATGTGGGTTCCCTTATACGACCCCTCAAAATTAAGGTACCATCAGCAACATTAATTTTGCCTCGCAATTGATTGAAACAAGACTGAGCAAAAGGCTTATGAGTAAATCTGCAAGTCGATCATCTATGTGAACATGAGCAACACGCAACTGACCACGACACACAAAGTCACGTACAAAGTGTAAATCGATGGCAATGTGTTTCATCTGAGAATGCATAATAGGATTGAGACTAAGTTGGGTAGAACCAACATTATCACAAAGAAGCAATGTAGGATCACGCAGCTTGATACCGAGTTCATCAAGTAAAGATTGAATCCAAGCAATATCTGAAGCTGCAATAGCAAGGGCCCGATATTCAGCTTTCGTTGTTAAGCGAGCTACTGCCTTCTACTTTCGAGTGGGCCAACTGATAGGATTATTTCCCAGAAAGATGATGTATGTAGTGGTAGACTTGTGATCATAAAGATCACCCCCCCAGTTAGCTTTGTGAATCCACGAAGAACTGGATTCATTTGGTGTCGCAACAGAAGACCAAAGTGAATGGTCTATTTGACATGCGCAAAAGACGTTTCACATGCTGCCAATGTGTGATAGTAGGTTGATGCATGAACTGAGTAATACGATTCATAGCAAAACCAAGGTCTAGCGGTGTGAGAGATAGGTATTGGAGGGAACCAATTGTGCATTTGTACTTCAGTAGCATCACAGCGTGCAGTGCCATTGTCAAGTAGGAGCTTAGCAGACACAGACATGGGTGTTTGAACCTCCTTGGCACCAACCATGTTTAATCGAGTGAGAAGGTCATGCACATAAAAATCCTGAGAGAGGAGCAAGCCTTGCTTAACTGGAAGAATTTCCACCCCAAGAAAATATGCATATCACATAGGTCTTTGAGAGAAATTATCACCTAGAGACTTGACAACATCTTGCAGAAATTTATTGTGATTACCAATGAGAATAAAGTTAGCGACATACTAGTACATACATATGAATCCCACCACGATTGAAAATGAACAATGAGCTATCAGATTTAGAGTTAATGAACCCCAACTCTAACAATCTTGATTGCAGTGCATTATACCAGGCCCGAGGAGCCTGCTTAAGATGTAGATGGATTTCTGTAAGGCACACACATGATTCGAGTAGGACTAATCGATAAAACCAACGGGTTGCTGCATCAACACTTCTTAGCCAAGTGACCATTTAGAAATGCATTATTGACGTCAATTTTCTTGAGGGGCCAATTTTGTGAGAGAGCCAAGGAGAGTATCAACCAAATAGTTGTAGGTTTGATAATCGGGTTGAATTTCTTGGTGTAATCAACTCCAGGGCATTTATTGAAGTCTTTGGCAACGAGTTGTGCCTTGAACATGTCCACAGTGCCAATAGGATGACGTTTGACCCTAAACACCCATTTATAACCAATCAAATTAGCATTAAGAGGTTTGGGAACAAGACTCCAAGTTCCATGGGAGCCCAAGGCAGTGAACTATTTGCCATTGTCTTATGCTAGCGTGAGTCCTTAAGGGCCTGAGAGGGACAAATTGGTTCCGAAGTGGGGGGAATATGATGCTTGGCGGCGACATAGATTTTCTTAGGACAAGAAATATTATTTTGGGCCCTAGTAACCATGGGATGTGTGCAAAGAGGGGGTGCGGGTTTAGGAGTGAGCAATAGTGTTTTGGATCAAGAGGAAGTACTGGCAATAATGGAAGAGGAAATACCTGGAGTAGGAGATGGAGTCGAGGCCGCAAGAGCATCAGTTGCAAAAGACATGATTGGAGGATCATTTGTGGAATCAATGCGCACTGGAGGAACAATACTTGGAGAAGAAGTTGATGGCCCTACAACAGAGAACATGAAAGCAATAATAGGAGGATGGGGAGTTGGAGTTTGGAAGAGATCTATATTTTCATCAAATGTGACATTACGAGAAATATATATCCTACCCATGCGAAGGTCCAAGCATTTGAAAGCATGTTGGTTTAGAGAATAACCCAAAAAAACACATGGTCAAGACTTTGGTTGCATTTTATTAGTATAATAAGGAACAAGCCAAGGTAGCACTGACAACCAAAGATGCGAAACTTATTATAATCAGAGACTCTACCAAATAATGCTGTGAATGGGCTTTGACGTGAGAGTAGTAGAGTAGGAAGGCGATTAATGAGGTAAACCATTGTGGCCAAGGCATAAGAGTAGTAGGTGGAGGGAACAAAGGCATGATGTAAATGGGTCTTGCTTGTTTCAACAATATGTCGATAGCAGCATTCAGGTGTGCCATTTTGCTAGGGAGTATGCAGAGCAGTGGTATAATGACTGATACCACATGCAACTAGAAGTGATCTAAGTTTGAGGAACCCACCTTCATTGTCTGAATACAAGTTCTTTATTTTTGTGGAAACTTGATTTTCAATCATAGCAACAAATTGTTCAAAAACTGGGCTCAGATTAGATTTGTTTTGCAAAGGAAAAACTAACAATATTTAGTGAAATTATCAACAAGAATGTAATATTTATAGCCATCAATTGATGAAATAGGAGAGGGTCCCCAAACACCAGCATACAGAAACTTAAGTGGAGCAATGCTCTTAAGAGAAGAAATGCTAAATGACAATTATAATATTTATTGCATTGATATGAAATATAGGATGTGAGAGACTTAGATGAGGACATTGGTAAGGCTTGACTCTTAAGAAGGGATGAAAAGCTTTGGAGTGGGATGCCCTAATCGATGATGCCATCGGTCAAAGGAGACTTGAGTTCTAGCTAAGGTGATGGTATGAACCTAAGGTGAGGAAGAATGCAGGGCCATAGGGTACACTCCACTTTCACACCTACTATGCATGAGCACCACTCCCATCATCCAATCCTTCACAAGCTAAAAAGATGGATGAAATTCAATTCTAACATTATTATCATGAGTGAACTAATGCACTAAGATTAAATTTTTATGAATAAGTGGCACATGCAACGTTTCAGTTAAAGCAAGAAGGCGAGTAGGAGAAGAAATGGTGGTGGAACCAATGTGAGAAATTGGCAAACTTGTACCATCTCCAAGAACCACCTCATATTGACCATCATATTCAAAGTAAATAGAGATATTAGCCAAATCGGATGTAATGTTGTGGGAAGCAGCAGAATCGATAAGCCATTTTGGGAAGCCGAAGAAGTAGCACAATTTGCTGTTGGGGCAAGACGTTAGTTTGGTACAGTTCTTTGCAGAGTGTCTAGGATGATCACAAAATTGGTACACAACAGAGGGTTTCTTAAAGAAGTTCTTGTTGTGGAATTTTGTTTGTAATGCTTGCTGTTTTTGAATCTATTATTCAATAGCTTTCATTGAGAGGAATTGGCTTTCACGACCAGGGTCGAAGCATTTCCATCCATGCATTTGATGTAGTGTTCATAACCAATCAACAGATCAAGTAATTTCACAAAGGATAAGGCAGCTTCTCGCATATGAGTCAACATTATCATATCCCAAAAATTTAGACCAAGACCATTAAGAACATACAATGTTAAGTCATCATCCAAAATAACTGCATCTATTAAGGATAGTTCATCAATAATCACCTTGATTGCATGAACAAACCTAGACACCATGCGGGTTCCCTTTTGAATAAAGGTCAGGTCTTCTTTCAACTGCATAATTTGAGCCCAAGATTTGCTACCAAATAAGCTGGCTAGATGTTGCCAAGCATTGCAACTTGTGGTTTTCATGGCAATGAGAGGCATAACTACTTCAGAAACTAAAGAGAAAATGGCATTGAGAAGCAATTGATCCTGTCGATGCCACTATGCATATTTTGCCATGGCAGATGTAGAAGAACCATCAACATGTGAAGGACACGAAAAAGTGCCATCTAGGGATCCCATCAGATCATAACCAATGAGAATGGTAAGAAAAGTTGCACATCAGGAAGGATAATTTTAAGGTGCAAGCTTGTAAAGGAGTTGGCTAGAAATGTTGATAGTAACAAGTGGCATTTCAGAGGCAGCGTTGGATCCTTCCCGATAAGGAGTAGAATTGATACTAGACGACATGGTTGTGCAAAAACTTTTGTTTCTCGTGAGAGACTAACCTCTTGATACCATATAGAGTTTACATAGAGTCTGGATAAAATGTTTACTGATTCACTTCCTTTACCGTTAGTCTTAATATAGCACATAATTGAGGCTAAGTAAGGAATATACCTATACAAGGAAACATGCTATACAGATTGATTTGCAAAAACTTCCCCCCCCCTGGTATCATCCACCCCACCTACGTTTTCCCAACTATTTACAACCAACCATGGATACTAATGTCAGGAAAAGCAGGAAAAAAAAACATAACGCGATTTCAAACATATTCAATATTGACGGGTGAATTTTATATTATCCTTTATTACTCAAATAATGCTATGAATCACTCAACTAAATCTCCTTAGTTTTTGAATGCACTCATAGTTCATAAACGTTTTTAGAAGTTCATTATTACCACTTTATACCCAGCCAATATTGTAGGCAATTATCTTTAATTTAGTTTGACATAAAGTCACTTTTTGAGATGTAATATTACCATTAATCTAGCTTCAGACTCAATGGTACATACTAAGTTTTGCCATACAACAAAAGCATTGACAAAATAAAATTAATTAATAACTAGTTGACATCTAAAAATCAATTGCCATAAAGGAGGTCTTTGTCTATGGTTCTTTTAAAAACTAAGACCATGGGGAGGGAAACAACATATTGAATGGATCAAAATCTCCTTAGTTTGTGAATGCACTCATAGTTCATCACAACAATGTTAGATATTCATTACTACCATTTTATACCCATCCAATATTGTAGGCAATTATTTTTAACTTAGTTTGAAATAAAGTCACTTTATGATATGTAAATATACCATTAATCTAACTTTAGACTCAATGGCACATTCTAAGTTTTTCCATAAAGTAAAAGAATTGACGAAATAAAATTAAGTAGTAACTGGTAACATCTAAAAATCCATTGCCATATTCTCAAAGTGTTTCCCTATCTTACAACAATGTTTGGGTCTTTGTTTATGGTTCTTTTAAAAACTAAGACCATGGGGAGGGAAACAACATTCATTATAGATTAATATTGCTGAAACACATGTACTGATCAAGTATGAATGGATCAAGTATGATTTTTATCTCACATTGCTGAAACACATGTATTGATCCATCTGCTCTTGCTCTCCTACAACTCTTTTATAATCCATCTTGAGGTTGTACTAATGATGCCCTCTGAGATGTATATGTCGAATGGCAAGGTGTTTTCCTACGTGGTCAATTTTAAGCCTTGAGAATGTTAACCATGTAATAAACAAGTAAAAAACATTAACTTACCCCTTCACCATAACCACCAATCCGAGCTGCCCATGCAAGTCTCTGAGATCAAAAACTCGTTCAGACATCAAAAATCAAGTTCATTCACAGCCACAATATCAAGAGTACATAAGGTTTGTCAACCTAACAAAATAAAATGTGAGAAACTTTGTGCATATGTTCCTTACTACTGAAATACCAAACAGAAATTTTTTTCCTGCTTGATTGAACAATTCCCAATCTATCTATAATGTATAGTTGATGTGGGCTAAACTGTTAAATTACAAATAGAAATGTATTTCACAACTCAATAGTTAAGTCACAACTCAATAGATACAATCAATACTCTTAGGGAGTGGCAAACAACCAGAGACAAAACAATCACAACCAGGTTTTTATTTCATATGGCCAGATCTGGTACATAAAATAAATATTACCTGAGCATCAGTACCTCTAGCACCAGCTGTGATAGAGATAACATCACCTTCTTTTTCATAAGGACTAGAAAGAAGTTGTGTCAACTCAAGTCAATCCAATGCCTTGTTCAATTCTTTAATGAGACTCGCAGCCTCTTTAAGAAGTCCAGTATCTATGGAGTCTGTTTCCTTAATTAGCTTAGCTATTGTTTCTGCTTCTTCAACATGCATACAACATATCAGGGTCAATCAGGGTCAATACGTTCACCTAGTTTTGAAGGGGGGAAAAGTAAAACATTAGATCTTAGAAAAGCTTCACAAATTAAATCCAAAACTCCATGCATGACATAGGAAAGGTAGTTGAGAACTTATGGGTTTAACAAAATTCATTTGATTTAAAATTACTTTGCGAATAATGGAAATAAAGGCTCAAATATGGAAAATGCTTAACGATGGTACTTGGGATAGTTTTAAGCATCTCAAATAGGCTAAATAATTTAGGAAACATGCCCCTTTAAATCAACTTGTGGTCCCTCATTATAGAAATGCTAGCTTATCGATATACTTTGGACTCTTGGGTTGGGTAGAATTTAACTAAAAGAGGGACAACATAAACAGGATATTTTGACATCCAAACATGGCATAACATGGGTTTAGAAATACTTGGACAGCTTTCATACAATAGCATGTCATGCACAATTAATCACCTACTCCTAATACTAACCTATGCCATAAATCTAATGACACGAGTATAATTAAGTAGCTTAGTTATCACACACTATTTAATTAAACATATCATAAAAAATAGCCTGAGTTACTCATTAAGTAAACTTAATGAGGCCATCTACCAACATACTTGTCCCACCCACCAGAAATAAATTCACATAGAGCAATAAACATGTTGATGACTCCTTCATAAAGGAAAGATTGGACAAGGGTGTGGCCAATGCTAAATGGTAAGAATTATTTAGTAATGGGATGATGCAAGTGTTACCAACTGTTAGGTTTGATCATAGACCTATAATGTTGGTTTTGAAAGAGGAAAGATATGTATGGAGAAAGAAAACAAAGTTATTGAAAAATCATAGACTTATAATGTTGTTAATAGATTTTAAATGATTTCATAGATTAAGCATTTACATAAAGATTATTTAAAATTCTAAATGTGACTAAAGGAAATAATACTTGAAAAAAATTGAAAAATAGTCTAGAATAATGCTCTTACAAAGGAACTTTGTAAAAAAAAAAAAAAAGATAAGGCATCGACTGACCACACGCCTACTTTCTCTGTTTTTGGCATAAGGCAAACAACTTTAATTTCAAGTCATGACCATATACACAAGTAAAACAATATGTCCAGCCATGAGCATACACACAAGTATAATTTTTAAGTTATGAGCATATACAAAAATGAGTAGGTAGTTTCTACCATTGTTTCCTTTAATCTTTAACTCTCACTATAATCTTTAACTTCAAGTATTAGCTTCAACTCCAAAGTTTGAAACCATTGTAAATGGTTAGTTTGACAAACAATTACAAGGGGAGTTGGAGTATTTAAATACAAGAGGAGATAAAAGAAAAACTAACATCAATTATCAACATGTTATATATATAGAAATGGTTATTTCAAGACTAGTATTTAATTTCTGGATCCCTTCCAGCCATAAGATTAATAACAATTATATCGATTTTATTTATTCTCAACACTTCCACATGACATGGTTATTTCTTTTTGACTTCCAAACTTAGCTTCAAACTTCTCTTTAAAACTCAACAGCTCTATAACATAGTGTATATAAAGTTGGCATTTAACATTCATACTATCTTCACGATCTTGTACAAAATTTTAAAATGGATTCTATAATTTCCCAATAATTTCCTATAAAGAAATATAAAATTTTAAGATTAGAGGCTCTTTTTTTTAGTACATGAAGAAGTTGAGAAAAAGCTTCAGTCCCACAAGCTCTTTTAACCAGCTTCAGAGGCGATATAAAGAAATCCTTTTTATAAAATACATTTTCAGTAAGATCCTAGTACACTAAGGAATTCACGTATTATCAACATCATAGTATGAAATCATGAAAAACAAGAACATAAGAAAATAGAGCATAGATTTTGAGTATAGTTATAATCACATTGCAAGCAGTATCAAACTCAATTACATAATGAACCCAGACTCTTCAAATGACTCAGCAAACAAAAAAGAGGTTGAAAATTTCAAAAATCTATAGAAAATAAAAGAAAAAAAACCTCTTCTTTCTTCTCTTCAGACTTGGGACGCACTTTCTCCATAGGCTTCTTCTCTTCCTCGGCCTTTGATTTGGGGATCGGAGAGATAAGATCTACCTACCTGTGGCTCTTCAAACGAATAGAGATAAAAACTAGGGACGAATGGAGAGAGAAAGAGAGACACTCACTTGCTAGGAGAGGCGACAACATCGATGGCATTGGCGATGGTGACGGTGACGGCGACGGCGACAGTCCACAGCGTGAAAGAGAGAGAGAGAGAGATTAGAGTTGTGTGTGTGCTAGGGAGGGGGGAGAGAGAGATTAACGCTTTGGAAATGAAGTATCGTGAGGGGGGGTAATGCACTTTGGGCTTAATTTATGTTTTCATATTTCTGGCGCTTTCGTATTGCCAAAGTAGGTATGAATTCTCGCCGCAAAAACAAATTAAATGATGAGCCACATTCAACACAGATTTGTCGGACTTACTAGTGGCAAAATCATTGGCAAAAAGTATATACCAATTCTGTAAGTTTATTTTCAGCAACAATAAGTAGCTGCAAACAACTTTTATTCCCTGCAAAAACAATTTCCACAAATTTTTCCTTCACTGCAAAAAATAAATTCAACAACTTTGCAAGTTTATTTTCCACAACAACACTTTGTGGAAATAACACTACTTTTTCATCACAAAATAAGTATTTGCCACAAAGTTTTACTTGCTAATGTAATCTTGTAGTAAAAGGCTCGTTTTGTTTTTCCCACAACCAGTTTTCATGTTAATAAGCCAATATTTGCCACAAATTTATGTTGCGGAAAAAGAATTTGTGGGAAAAGCCCACCTATGTTGTAGTGAAACCCCTCTCTCTCTCTCTCTCTCTCTCTCTCTTAGAAAAATTATCTAAATCTTTTAATTTTGAAGCATGAAATTTTGCAGGAGACTCTAGTAGCCTCCTAAGCAATGTAGAAGCACAAAAAACAAAATTATGTAGGCTATAAGACAAATAAAGATCTAATCCTGTGGAAATTTTGCTTATTGAGGTAATTCAAATTAATCTTATCTAATATTTTTTTATGCGAGTCTTGTATTTACTCACTTATTTTAAAAAAATTACGTAATATTTTCACACTTGATAACCACAAATATAACTTCTAAGTAATAAAAAAGACATTGAAGATAGAAGGGAAGAGTGTGATTTTAATTTATTTGAGAAATTAAGTCACCTAACTAAGGGTTAAAATTAAGGAGGACACTGTCCACTCTTCTAAGTTGTTATCACCTAATTAACTAACAACCATGTAGCTTCCAAACCTTAATTTTCAACGACCTTTCCGATGGACGGCCTTGAATGGCCTTTCCCTTTTCACAGTACTACCCCACTCCACCAACGTCATCCTTAATCTGCTAATCTTTTTGTTACACTACGATCTTTAATAATTAATAAGCTCTGATCTTATTCAATGATGGATATTTCTTTATATATGTGTGTATGTGTACTAGATCTTTGTTTTGCTCTCACTAAAAAAAAAAAAAAAATCCTTATTTTCGATGACTTTAATCGCTGAAAATACTATAGAAATCGCTGAAAATGTTCAATACCGACTAAATATTGCCGCCCTCTGTTAGCCACTTATACGGAGCCAAGAAAAGCTTTTGCCGACTATGGTTAAAGTTGACAGAAATAAGGATTTTTTCCAACGACAAAATATCGCCACAAATAAGTAAATTGTTTGTCACAAAAGATTTTGTGAAAATAATGACTTGTCGCCATATATGGTTTTTGCGGTGAATAAAATTCGCCGAAAATGCTTAAAACCATTTTTTTTTTTTTTTGTGGGGGGAGAACTCAGATTAATTTGTAAGGGGGAGAGGGAGAATTAGAAAAGAAATAGAAAAAATAAGAAAAAGTATGTAAATTACAATATGCTATTGGATTCAACATAATTACAATATTATGTTTGAAGTCACTAACCTACCCATTCAGTTGAAATTATGTCACTCACCTGATATCATATCGCATTTATTGTTGGAAAAGTCAATGTTGAGCATGCAGAAGCCTAACCTAACATCAATAATCCATTATATATTATATGTAAAGAGATATAAATTGAAGTCTCTAGAAAGTAAACACTTGAATCTTTCAAGAAAATAAATTTTGCCTTTCAAGATGTTCCTAAGCAAACCATGTCCAAAATGATGGAATACAAAACATTTAATGATTTCAAAGCCCATTCTAGTCCCACAAAAGCACCGGAATACTAAAAATCAGCCCAATCTGGAATTCTCTATTGTCAAATACAACAAATTGCAATGATTGTATTTGGCTGACAAATACAACAAATTGCAATGATTGTATTTGGCCTGGCAATGAAGAATACAGCTACCAAAGCCACATCTTTGTATCCCTCACCACTTCAAAGATTGTTGGAAGTTCATTCATCATGTCAAAGGACAGCTTCCTGCATAAGTAAAAAAAATGATAGCAATTAAATGAACGAGTTATGATATTGATATGGACATAAAACACCATCTTCATCTACTCTTAACTCTTCAAGAGTACCCTCTAAGTTATGCTTCAAATAGACTAATTATGACATAGTCACATATCCATTTTATGTTTGTTTGATGCCAATAAAAGAAAGAAATTAACCAAACCTCAGTTTCATATCACCTTTTGCTTAAGCCTATTCTGGCACTGTAAAGTTTGAATAAAACTGCAGTGAGAAAGAAAGCCTCTTTTAACAAACCCACTTTCTTCCTAGAAGGAATTCCCTTAATCATAGCTTTAACAAAACCACTTTCTTCCACATCATGGAAAAATGTTGGCTTCAATTTGATGCTATTAAGAGACAAAGGACTTATTTTTATCTCATTTAAAAATAATTGATACTTATTCATCTAAATACTACAAAGATCTAGAATCTATACCTAATTATGTTATAGTCATGGGATGGCAAAAAGGTATCAGCATGTGCTTTAACTTTTACGCATACTTGACGAAAATAGCATGCAATTTATAGAAAGTAGCTTATATACCTGACCAAAAAAAGATTTCTTCATCAAATGTTGTGCTGCTTATGAAAGTGCTAATTTTTGTGTTGTGAAAATGGCACGTAAATGACTTTGTTTGCATTTCAGACAATGCCTACATTAGAGAAGGGAATAGATTTCAGTCAAAGAAAAAACAATCTTTGAAAAGTTGGAATGGCTGCTGAAAGTCCCCACTCCCTATGTTTTCTTGGTTCGATATATTAAAGCCTCTATCCCATCAGATAAAGAGGTAAATAAAAGTAAGGAGCATTAAATAATGCTTATTACATTTTTTAAAAATAATAACTATTATTACATTTAAAAAAAAATTATGCATAAACTAAGGTATACCTGGTGCATGTGCGCATCATGCAAGTGCACCATATAATAATGTGTACAGCAAAACCATTGAAATCAAACACACAGATAACTGATCAACTCACTGATCAACAAGTGGACAAATGTAAAAGTATTGGAATACAAGCATAAAAAATAATAATAATAAAAATAGAGAAAGCATGCAAGCATTATCCTAATTTTAGATCACCTACACAATATTGACCAGGCCAATAAATCATATCAACATCTGAAAGCTAATCAATATAAAACAACTAACATCAAATCCCTTGTTCAGTAATTTTCACTTCTAATATCTGTACCATTATTCCTCTTTTGACTTCAGTAATTTTCCACAATTGCCTAAGCCAGCGGGACATTGATAAAAACAAACCAAAAACAAAAAGTGAACAAGAAGAAGCAGAAATGACAGTTCAACATCAGTTTTCTCATGTAAGAATTACTATATTCTCAATATCCAAGCATATAAAATGAAAGCAATAGCCAATATTTTGCTAAATAAAAGCAAGTAAAATTAGCTTCACATTTGTTTGTTATCTAAACTAAACCCACAGTACATAAAGCTAAATAGGTGTATGACCAAATAAAGCATTTACTGCACCATTGTTAAGTGCTACTGTGAATGAGAACATGACCCTTTGCATCAAAACAGTCAACCCCTAGCTATACAGTGTACAAAAAGAAGTATACAATAAAGTTACCTAGCTATGCAAGTCCGTGAATCTGATTCTCTGACTCATATCTCTGCATAAAGTCGTCGTATTTGGCTTGTTTCTCCAATAGTAGCATGATAGTTTTTTCAAACATTTCTACACGTTCAGTTAATTCGTCTATTCGAGTATCAACTACTTGTCTAAATTCTTCTATTCAAGCATCAGCTACTTGTCTAGATGACTCGTGAATAACTATCTTGTCGAGCCCCCTTACAATCCCTGATCTATGACCCAAAACTTCCTTAAAGATTGCCGTTGCAGCCTCCTTAGTCCTCTCCTTAGGTTCCATCTCTAACATCTTTGCAGCCATCTCCAACTATCAACCATTGGAAAATCAAACATGTTAGTAAGGGATATGCACTTATACCATAAAAAATTTTCGGGATTTTACTTCTACACTCACATATTTCTCTTCCTCAATAGGAGTCACAAATTTGCCTTTCTTCTTTGACCACCTCATTGCTTTAAAAAAATCAACTAAACTCTCATCATTCCCAGACTGTAAAATACAAGAAAATTAGATTCAACTTAGACTTAAACTTACAACCAAAATTATTGACTTACCCTCATCTCTATTAGTCGCAAAATTGACATTTGTCCAACCGTGTGATTATTTTGTTGCTTCTCCCTATTATCTTTATTTCTTTCAGATATCCGCTGCACTCACACAGAACATGATATACATGAAAAAAAGTCTAAATTGTTGACTATAGGTGACTAACATTTATTATAGTTGATTATTTAAAAAAAATGCCACGATATGTTAATTAAATATTTGACTTCCAATTTACCTTAAAGTCCTCGCTTGAATATCAAGCATATAACTTCACCCAAGTGGCTGGTGTTACCAACGGTGGCACATTCGCAAGTGTTTCTTCATTACTCCCATATTGTTGGTAGGTTTTATGTAAATCATATCAAATATGATTAAACCATTTGCGAAGTATCTTTATAACTGTACCCTGGTGATTCTTTTTGGTCCAGTCAAGGATGAAGTCATTCTCAGGACAAACAACAAACAAATTAATTATAATTAGTACTACGAGTTTTACAAATACTCTATTTCATCATGTATCAAATTTTTGTACTTATACCTGGACATGTGAAATCAAATCTTCCTTCTTATTATCTGATACGGCGTAACTAGCATGACTTAAGTCCACATGGTGCTTGACCAACCATGTAACTCTTGTAGTAAATATAGTTGCATTTTCACAACAAGGTGCAGTCTCATTGTCCTTTATCCTCAATGGTATTTTTCCATACTTTCGTAACTTTTCAAACTCTGTATTTTTTGCTACTCCTCGCCCACGCTTTCGACTGGGTGTTACTAATGTTTTCAATTGATATGTTAGCACCATATACTTGAGAACAATCAAATTAATCAACATAAAACATACAATGTAAAACGATATAAATGAAAATTAGATTAGTACCAGACGGGTTTGTGTTTATTGGCAAATCAACATATGGCATATCATTTGGTTTTGTACTCAAGAAAACGTTAGGTAGCTCAATTGAGTCATCTGAGTTTGAGTCTGAATCATCTTGGGCATTCAAGGTAGCAATGGGTATTGCTTTGGGCATCCGAACTTCATTATTGCTTTGAGAGCTATCTCTCCCTCTACCTCTTTCAGTTATCGTCATATCCAAGGTTAGCCAACCGGAATGATCCCTACAATCACACTAAGTAGATACAATTATTTATATATTAGTATATTTTACAACGCAAGTTACACAAACTAAATAATTCTATGACAAAGTAAATTATACAAAATGATTCTTAAACTAAAAAAAAATATTTATATTCAAGGGAAATACATAAAAGCTTTCTATGATAATTAAACTGAAAAGAATACTAGCTTCCAAATGGCTAGTTCATCTCATCCTCCGTCGAGAAACTGTCTTCTTCTATGCTACCCTCCAGTTCAGCACTATGAGTAGAATTGTCCTCACTGGTATTATCGTTGATAAAATCTTGCTCGAAGTGGTCCCAATTAGATCTTTACATTGCTGACGTGTCAATATCAATCTGCTCCGGCTCAACATCAGGCTTATGTATGTCTGTTTGCAGTGAGATGTCATCAGCTTGGACACTCACATAGGCATTGCTAGCATTATCCTCTTGGTAAGCATCAATGTCGTTAGAGTCAGATTCATCATCTTCAATAAGGGGTTCTCATATGTATGACCTTTTGCACTACATACCGATCACCACGGATATGACGCCCCCAATTTATGTTCATAATTTAATGCAAATTGAAGTGTCAAAATAAGTAACGCTAGGCTACTCACTCTCGTACTTATTGAAATTTAATGCAAATCGCAGCAGAAAAGTTCTGAATAAAAATTTTCTAATGATCACATGGTAAAATAAAACCACAATATCCACATCATTCATTCTTAAAAATATCATTGTATCTTTACATGCATAACCCAGTTAGTTTTGTCTGTCATATACATAACTTATTTTTAAAATCTAGACTAACTTCATAACTATCCAGGCTCCTTTGAGTTTTCTTAAGTCATCAGGCCTTCCATTTTATCAGTCATCAATCTTGCCACATAATTTTATTTTTCCAAAAAAAAAGAAATATATAAGAGTGAGATTTCTTTGGAAATCTCAGTAAGTAAACACGTAACTTAATAAAAGTATAGATATCGTGAAATAATAACATACAAGACAGACAATCAAAGTATGCATTTATGACATACTTCATGTGACCCATGCATGACTTAGACTTATGTTCTTCATGGATCCACTCTATCATACTTAAACTCTTATTTCTTTTCTTTCGTAACATTGCGAGTCTTACTTGTTTCGTATCATTGACAGACATCCCTATCGAATATTACTTATTTCGTATCATTGACAGACTTAGGTCATTGTCAAATCTTATTTATTTCGTATCATCGACAGGCTTAGGTCCCTGTTAGATTTCGTATCATCGACAGACTTAGGTCCTTGCCAAATTTCGTATTATCGACAGGCTTAGGTCCTTGCCAGTACGTCAGTCATATGGGTGAATCGCTAGTCCTCGTCATGACGTGACTGACTTATTAATCTTTCCACTTGTAAAGTTTTCTTAACGTATTTTCTTATAACAGATGTCATGACTTATGAAGACACTTATATGTGATGAAATGCAACATACGCATAAATTTAGACTTATGACATGCATATTTTATGTCCATATGAGACTTATAACATGTGAGAACATTTCACAATAGCATACATCACATGCACATACATTTACGTCACATTAAATCATAACGAATAATACTTAACATTTAAATAAATTATTAAAATCTTTACACATCAAGGCTAACTGAACCCTATGAATAATCAAACCTCATTTTTTTCTTATTCAAGTCAATCTAAAATCCATATATACAAGTTGTATATATTTCTCTTAGCTTTCCGTAACCTCGTGAATCATTCAAATCCGACATCAAATGAACAAGTTATGCCCGATTTACTAAAATGTGTCAAATCTGTCAATAATAATCCTATTTAGACCAAAATTCACTAGAGTTGTTTCTTCATTTTTTTTTCCAAATTAAGACCTCATGTTTTCATATAATTATCTTCATATAATATTATAGATTATATTTCTAAAGTCTCATTATTTTCCTAACATTTTTCCATAGCAAAAACCACTCCAAAATCCAATATGTTTCAACTTAACACATAAACAAAGATTAAGCTCAAATAAATATCAAACATAATCTAATCACCAAATCACTTACTCTATATCAAGATTAAGTTAATATATGCACTTATAAATTTTTTCAAAGCTAGATTTGATGCTTAGGATAGGTTTTGCACCACTTCTTCTCCAATACTCTCAATTAACTCTCTTTTGGTACTTAGGTGATGTGAGTGGATTTTTGTATATTTTTCTTGGTTATTTCTCACTATGGCCGACTGATATCTCTCATGGGAAAAGAAGAGAAGCTCATGCATTTGTTTATAGGCATGAGAGGCATGGGGAGCAAAGGGAAAAAACTTGGGCACTTCAGCAACACCATTGGCTGATTGGGGTGATGTATCTCTTACACTTTTTGGCTTCATGATCACCTCTAATCGTAAAGGGATTTGCTGATATTTTAATCCCATAGTTGAGATTAATTCACCTATAAAATGATATTGATCAATGGCTCAAAGAGTTTCAAGATATGGGGGTAAAGATAAAACAACATCATATGAAATCTTCTAATGGGTGTATCTGGCTACTTGGCCTCCCTTAGGGGTCAGTCATGTTCCAATCTAAATACGTTCTTGATAAAATTAGATTCTTCGAAAATTCAAAATATGAAAGTTTAAGATCATCATCTTTGAGCCCTTGCCAGATGAGATAGATATGATTAATTCACCAAAACATGTCAAAACTCACCTGAGAATATCCAATCCGAGTTCTCCATTTGTTCTCCTTTGTTTTCTTATCCACCAAGCCTTTTAGATGAATTCTTATCAACTTGCCACATTTTCCCACACTTTTTAAGAGGTTTAGAAACTTGAGAAACCAGTTTGATCTTCGTCACATGGCAATGTTGGTGCACTTTGTTTAAGTCGGTTACCAGTTGACTTCTATTTTTGTCCGTCTACTTCACATCTGATTTAGTCCTTGATCTAGTCCTTATATTCAAAAATCTAAAACATGAAATTTCTATATTTTCCTCTTAAGATTCTATAAAAATTGGAATAACCTCATTTGGACCTCATATGAAAAAGTTATTCTCACTACACAAAAA
Source organism: Platycarya longipes (assembly GCA_036559045.1). Taxonomy (NCBI): domain Eukaryota; kingdom Viridiplantae; phylum Streptophyta; class Magnoliopsida; order Fagales; family Juglandaceae; genus Platycarya; species Platycarya longipes. The sequence continues at coordinate 22,163,121 of CM071792.1, read as the reverse complement.
CACGACAGACTAGCTCGAGAGCTCAGCTTAAGCACACAAAGTGTTTGATCTTTGATTCTATTACTTCCTCTTAAATTTCTTCCTTAAATTTCAAAGATTTTTTTTTTCTAGATCCAAATTGAATTTCTCTAATTGATACTTTGCTAAAATTTCAAAAGGTTCATCTAAAATAACTCTAAAGAAATTATAATTAAACTAAGCATTAAAAAAACAAGTGAAAATTCAGATTATTACAATTGATGTTACAATTTTTTAGATAAAATACATGCGATACTTGGCATGCCAAAACAAAAGGGACGTCCTTATAAGTTGTCCGAGACATATTCACACTAGTAAAATGTCATTCCACATGTATCCCTCATTTGGAATTAGAGATGTCAAACCATTCACATTTGAATAAGTAAACATGATGCCAATCCATGTAACAGACTTTCAAAATGTCTGTTAGTCTACCAAAGAACTCAAACTTTTCAAATTTTGGTTATTCACTAATGACAATCACACCTGAATTTTGAATGCGACGATGTTCTTCACGATTTTTTGTGTGAAATCTTATACCGTTATGCAACCAGAATAAGATACAACCCGAAGGGTAAGGACCACACACTAGGGCATATAGATCCTCCGAAACTTCTTGGGGATTATTAGCACGCCTACCTTGAATCTATCACAAGTTCAAACAAGGAACTGCATAAAATAAAAACAATACATGTCTTGGTATAAAACAATCGTATTCATGAGGAAAATAGAGGTGAACTTCCAAATGAGTTTGCATACGTGTAACTTGAACCAGTCTAGAAATTTTGCAGCATGCATACTATCGACATCATCGAGATACTCTTCACTCACCCGCATGTAGTGCTCACTAGACAGAACACCAACACCAGTTAATAAGTATATGTAGGGGATGCAATGTAAATCGGTATTTTGAGAATGGAAAATCACAAAGTGGTAAGTATTTTGGTCACTTACATAAGATATTCTCTAATATCTATGCAATTATTTAGAACATACCATCTGGCTTTTATGAAAATGACGTCTTCTAATTAATGATGGGATGCAAAATTCGGAGGTCGCACCTTTTGTGAAAAAATGGATAGTCCCTCTCGCACACTCTCTTATCCTTCATCCAAGGGGGGATTGAATCATGTCTCGACATAATGAAGATACATAGAACAAAAATTCAAGCATTCTACATGGATATATGCCTCAGCTACTGAACCTTCTGGGTAGGCCTTATTCTTAATATATCTCTTGAATTTTTCAAGATATCTCTCGAAATGGTACATTCACCTATATTGAACTGGCCCTGCAAGCAGCGCTTCATGTGGCAAATGGTAGGCTAAGTGCACCATTATGTCAAAAAAGGAAGGTGAAAAAATCATCTCAAGCTTGCAAAGGATGGCGGTGATATCAGCTTGTAACCGCTCTAAGACATCAATCTTACATGTTCTAGCACATAATTCTTTGAAAAAAGTGCTTAGCTCAGTTAGTGTCATTTGTACATCTTGATGTAAGTATCCAAAACTGCAACAGAAAGTAATCTTTGCATGAAAATATGGCAATCATGACTTTTCATCCCCGAGATTTTGCAATCACTTACACTAACACATCTGGCAATGTTCGAAGCGAATCCATCTGGAAATTTCACACCGTGCAACCAATTACAGAAAGCAGTTCGCTCAGCTCCATACAACGTATAACATGCATGTGGCATACTAATGCGTTCTCCATCCTGAATAAGGTGTAACTCTTTCTTTATATTAAAATTGAAAAGGTCACGGTGTGCATTAGGATGATCTTTAATTTTTCTAGAGATATTCATCAGAGTTCCTAAAATTTTGTCATAGATATTCTTCTCAATTTGCATTACATTTAGATTATGTCTAATCTTAATAGTCGACTAATACGACAATTGAAAGAAAATACTTTTTCTGGTCCAATTAAACTCCTCAATCGTACGCTTTCTTTTCTTTATGACTTTATCAAAATTTACATCAGGAATATCTTGGAGTTGAATGAGTATATCTTCTCCTGTAAACATTGTAGATGGGTCGAGATGCTCTAAACTGCCATTAAAAGTAGTCATTTTGTGCTCTCTAGAAATTAGAAAATATATACCTTCTTCTGGCTCCAAAACCCTTGAAAATCATGTCTCTCATAATGGACTCCAGCACTTCACCGCCCATTAGTCCTCAGTGTCCATCCATGCATGTTAAAGATCATGAGAATGGAGCTTTCGTTTTCGACTCAGCTCTGCTCCAAAAGCAAACCAGCTTGCCTAGCGAATTCATTTGGCCGCTAACGGACTTGGCCAATCACAGTAGTACAATTCGAGAAGAGGTCAATGAACCCATCATTGACTTAAGTGGCTTCATTACAGGTGACAATAATGCAGCAACAGCTCGCGCCGTTGAGCATGTCAGGGCGGCTTGCTTGAACCATGGCTTGTTCCAAGTGACCAACCATGGTGTTGATGTCAGTCTCATTCGTGCCGCGTACGACGCACTCGATGCCATTTTCAAGATGCCTCTCGACAAGAAGCTGAGCCTTCGCAGGAAACCTGGCTGTCTCTCAGGGTACTCGGGCGCCCATGCAGATCGTTATTCGTCTAAGTTGCCATGGAAAGAGACATTTTCTTTTGGATACGGCCATGAGAATGATCATGACACCGAGCCCATGGTAGTTAACTACTTCAATTCTGTCCTGGGTGAAGATTTCCAACGAATAGGGTGAGATTTTAATTTTCATGTTTGATTATGTGCATGCAGTACTGGAAATGACAAAAAAACATGAAGGCATGTTATGAGTTTTCAAGTCTTAACTTTTATCATGTTCATTGAATCATTCTTGCATCTTCTTTTTTGAAACTACTTTTTTCATTATTTTCTATAAGATCAAAAAACCATCCTGTTGACGGGTTTGACTACATGCCGGCGGACGACCTCATTGATATTTCTTTATCATATCGAACGGAACAAGACCTAATTCATTTATTAGCTTCCCTGCTTGCTTTGAAAGATTGGTTTTGATTGAAAATTACATACAATGATCATGAGATCAGTACTGGTGCTACCCTGTATACGTTCTAAACAGAAAAGTCCGGTACTGCAGTCCTTCATAAAAAAGCGGTTCTTAAAAAAAGGAATATATATTTCTTTGTCTAAGATAAAGTCCACCTTTTTATAAAAGATTTGTAGATAAATTTCTCTGTCAATCTCTGTGTAATATAATGATCATGAGATCATTATATTACATATAATGATCATGAGATCAGTACTGGTGGTACCATGTATACGTTCTAAACTGAAAAGTCCGGTACTGCAGTCCTTCATAAAAAAGCGGTTCTTAAAAAAAAAGGAATATATATTTCTTTGTCTAAGATAAAGTCCACCTTTTTATAAAAGATTTGTAGATAAATTTCTCTGCTAATCTCTGTGTAATATATATCTCACAGAGAAAGCATATATGGACTTTAATTGTTTTTTAATCCCTTAATTAATTTGGTGATCTTTTTCTTTAATTGATAGTTGGGTTTATCAAAGATACTGTGATGCGATGAAGGAAGTTTCTCTAGTGATTATGGAGGTGTTGGCAATTAGCTTGGGTGTTGATCGTTTGCACTACAGAAGATTTTTTGAAGATGGAAGCTCAATAATGAGGTGTAACTACTATCCTCCTTGCAAAAAGGCTGGCCTCACCCTTGGCACCGGTCCTCACTGCGACCCAACCTCCTTGACCATTCTTCATCAAGATCAAGTTGGAGGCCTGGAAGTTTTTGCAAATAATCAATGGCATGCAATTCGACCTCGTCCAGATGCCCTTGTCATCAACATTGGTGATACCTTTATGGTACGTTATACGTATTATATATATATATATATATAATATAATTAAGCTCGCTCGTCCTTAAATATTCATGATCATATATATGTATGTGTGTATATTTTATTTTTTATTACAAGATAATTACTTATTAATAATCAGTTATTTTTTATAAAAATGATTATTTTTTGTTAAAATGAGTATATTTTTATTACAAATAATCATTTTCATTGTAAATAATTTACAAGAAATATTTATTTTTCTTATATAATTTGATAATATTAATGGTCAATTAATATGAAATCGTGCAATCATGCAAAAAGAGTACTCTAGCTAGGTTTTATATGCTGCAGTATGATCAGGCAAGCATATATACACATGACATATCATGCATGTGAACAAGTGGCCTATGATCTCAGCATTAATTACTTTCAGCTAAGATTAAGACATGATCATTTAACGTTCTGAAATGACTAATGGTACTCGAACAATTATAGAGTTTCATGTACATAATATATGATTAAAGGTGCTGGGCTTGATCTGGCAGCAGTTTAAACATACTTATAATTATATATTAATTTGAAATATTTCGAGATCCATATATATATATATATATAACCAGTGGGTCTGGAGTGAATGATTTCCATGCATTAATTATTTGATCATCTGGGACCATCAGCATGAATCCATACTAAATTTATTACAATATTTAGGGCTTATGCAACACATATATAAGATCAAAATGATCCAAAATCTCATGTAATTGAAACCCTACCAAGACAATTATTGGACAAACGGACGACTTTTTTTCCCGAAAGATTCTAATTACCAGTACGTAGTTGAGTATAAAGAGGACACTCGGTGGATTGCAGACATGCATGATAATGAAAAAGAAATAAATTTGATGATCTCATATTGTTCGTTTGATGTTTTGATATGATCTCTCATATTGTAAATTTGATGTTTTGATATGAAGGCGTTAAGTAATGGGAAATACAAGAGTTGCTTGCATAGAGCAGTGGTGAACAGGGACAAGGAGAGGAGATCGTTGGTTTACTTTGTGTGCCCAAGAGAGGACAAAGTGGTGAGGCCCCCAAAAGATCTGCTGGTTTGCGGAGAATTAGGGAAATTAAGGAAGTACCCAGATTTCACATGGTCCGACTTGTTGGAGTTTACAATACACCACTACAGGGCCGATGTCTCTACCCTCCAAAGCTTCATCCAATGGCTTCTATCCTCCAAACCATCCAACAACAACGTCTTCTATTAATTCCTTAATTTTTATTTTGGCTGATGGATCGGTTCTGACGATCGATCATTGCTACCTACCTAGCTCAGTTCTCGACTCATGATATTTTTCTCTCCTACCACTTCCTCTTCTATGTATGTATATATACACACAAAGTAATGTTATATATAATTGTGGAGTTGCAAGCGGTGCACAGTCACTTTAAAAAAAATGTGATCCACTATTAGAAAATTTAACTTTTTTTTCATATGAGTCATCTATATATTCCTTTTTTTAAAGCGATTGCATGCCTCTTGCAAGTCCACGATTACATCTATCATTTCTCATACAGATATTAAAAATTTTACCTACAGTCATTTTTACATATTTTTTTTTATATTTTACTAATGTGATTATTTGCGTTATATTTTAATATAAAATAACTATTTTGGCCAATCAATCAAATTAATAAAGTGTATAAAAAATATGTAAACATGACTGTATATAACAGAATTCATAGTTTGTTAGCTGTCGTGTAATCACATAATATATATATATATATATATATAAAATTTGCTTTAGGCATAGCACTTTTTTTTTCTAATTAATCAGACTAAATTCGAAGTGGAAAGGTAATACATGTTGAGGGGGTATGGTTCCCCGAGAAATATTCCAATTCAACAACCACAGTGTAAAAGTGGGGACAAAAAAAAAACAAATGGATTTTAAGACCAATTTCTTAATATCTACCAAAGTCCTACAAAAATAGTACCATTCTAAGAGATGTTCTGAAGTTAAGCAATCGATGGAGGTGGTGTAATCAGGTGCACTTTACTCAGTTGCTTTGAGATATTTGTTGGAGAGATCCTTAGTCCATTTAACAAGAGCATTAGTTAGAAAAAGCGATAAATCAGATAAACTGACATCAAACTGACAACTCTGCAGCAGAGAAACAGTCAACCCACACATTTGTAGTGACATGTGAGGACCATGCGAAAATGGAGGTGGGGTTGGATTGATCTAAAGGATTAGTGGGTAGGAAATCTGCTAGTGAGGAGCATGTAGTCAATGGAGTTGTTGGAGAGCGGTGGCACGTGAAGACCACACAAAAACAAGCCGCGCATGAAGGTCACGTGCTAACATTTTGGGCAAGGTTTCGCTTTATCCTAGCAGAGCAGTGGCAGGGGAATAGCCTAGTGGAGTGCATGTTGATTGTTCATGGCCGGAGTGCAGTAAATCTAAAAAGATTTAAACCCACAAAAAAAATACTACCATAAAAGTGTATTCACAAATAGATAGTAGAAAGAAAGAGGAAAATAAAAAGGAGATGGAAAGAAAAGTTGAAGGATTTGTTTTTTAAATGTAGAGAAAAGTTAGAGGATCTCTATCTAAGATAAAGGAAACGAGCATTTTCTTATTTATTTTCACGACTCACTTTTCATTGTAATCAAAGAGAGACATGGTGCCAGTTAAGGGTGAAAGAAAAAAATCAAAAAATTCAGCTTGGACAAGTAAAATCAGTTTGGTTTTAGATTGATTTAGTTTGGAACCGATTTCTTAATGTCAAGATCAGGTGGTATTCTTCCAGTTTCAACTTTAAATTTTTTAGAACTGGATTGGACTGTGTTAAACTAATTCGATATAATATATATGTTAAATTAATTTTTTTATATTATATATAATCTTTATATAATATAATAATATAAATTATAATTATATATAAGATAATCACATTCTAATATATAAAATAAAATTTTAATCTTAAATATAAAAATTTAATTGATCATACACTTTAAACATAAAATATATATACTATAATAATATTTTATCATAAGAAGTATGACTTAAAATAAAAAATATATACTTAACAATAAAGCAGATTTTTTATTGCAGATTTTTTTTTAGATAATAATTTTTTTAGTAAAACACATTTTTGTAATATTAAACATTTTTGCAATAAATCAAATTTTTTGAAAGCAATTTCTTTTCTAAATAATTTTTTTAAAATTTATATTTTTTTAAAATTAGAAAATTGAGTCAAACTATATCAAAATAGATAAAATTAAAAGTGTCAATTTAGAAAAATAATTGATATATAATTGTACTATAAGAAAAATGAATAAAAAAACTAATTTAATATTAAAAATAGATTGATTATTATTATTATTTTTTTTTTAATGTCAATTTTTAAAAAATACAAACAAATATTATCAATTCGGTTTTAAATTTTATTCAAAACCGAATTAAATTAGGCCGGTTACATTTTTACTGTCAGTAAGCCTCGGCTTCGGGATAGTAACTTTTAGTTGTCGTTATCGTATCACTATCACTGTCACTATCACTATCACGAAGACAAGGATTGATGCTGATCAAGGGTGGTCGTTGCATTCTCAAGACGAACACGTTAAATACATTGTGCTCAGGAAGGGGCCCAAAGCACGGGGACTAAAATCAGGCAGATTTGGGAAGGGAGTCGACGTCCAGTCTGAGCCATGAGGTGACTTGGTGATCATCGATACAAAATTATAAATGCAACAATTACAGAGATGCATGCGCGCGCGCGACAGCTTATTGTTTTCGGCCCGACCATTCACGTGCGTGTGCATATTTTAGGGCTAATTTGTTTAAGTGGAGTGAACGTGCTGACACGTATGCGGGTCCGACAATATTTTGTTTCCGACGTGTTCTGATTAACTAGGAAATTTTGACTTTTAGTTCACAACTTTAGTATCATATGTCAACAATATAAGTAAATATTATGAAAATTGGTGAAATTCATTACATTTTTTTTAGGTAAATCTTATCTTTTTTTTTTTTTTAAATAATTATACATTACTTATACATTTTATAATTATAAACATTGTTAAATCTCTCTAAAAATCCTCCTAAATATTACTCCCACAATTATAATAAAAAAAAAAGTTATGTTTTTTATTTACTAGTTAAGAAAGAATTTTTTAATATTGCTATAATTTTTTTTTAATTGAAAATATTTAAGAACATGAAAACATGAATAAAAAAAATTAAAAAAGAAATTATTCTTATTGCGGGGACAACTCGTGCCTCACTGATGGAGTTCTATATATATACATAGGGTGGCAAACGATCCGATCAAAGATGAGTTCGAATCGAGTCGAGTCGAGCTAGACTCAAATAACTCGAGTTCGAGTTCGAGTCGAGCTGAGAGTTTATCGAGTCGAGTCGAATTCGAGCCGATCAAAGACGAGTTCGAATCGAATCGAGTTATTTATCGATCTTTATTTTTACTCTCTAACGAACGAGCTGAACTTAGTCGAGTAATTTATTCGAGTTTCTTACTCTTTATAAATATTTGACTCATAATTTTTTTGTGAACTGAATACATTATTATTGTAAAGAAATAAATTGCTACTTCTACATAAAGTAACAAAATATATTACTTATACAAAATATCAAAAATAATATATATAACACAGAAAATATATATAATAAAAGATTATATGTAAGAATATATGCAAGATTATATATATGTATATAAAAATATTACGAGTATTGTTACGAGCTTAAAACGAGTCGAATCGAGTTTATACGAATCTTGTTCACGAACACAAACCGAGTTTATACGAGTCGAGTTGAGATTATACGAGTTTAGCTCGTTTAATATTCGAACCAATATTAGTGCTCACGAACAACTCATTTATTAAACGAATCGAGTTCGAATCGAATTTATACGAGTCGAGCTCAAATTGTTCACGAGCAGCTCTGTTCGTTTGCAACCCTATATATACACAATACCTATATATATATATACATACATACATACACATATCACGTTGATTAAACCCGGAGCTTGATTGATCCAAACATCAACAAAAAGAAATAATGATGTGTTTTTTTTTATATATAGAAAAGCACAATGCATTTATTAATAACGAGCATTATAAATAGACTTGAAACATACATTACAAGTCAAACTAACGACGATCTATAGCTCCCTGAAACTAACAGGGTCTAGCTCTCTGGCTGAACAACCTATTCAAAACCATCGTCTGAAGAACAGCCCAACTCTATCCAAGATAGAGTGACAACTACCAAAACAAACCCCATACCCGCACTAAGACGGGTCAAATGGACAATACTCTACAGATTATAAGTCCGAGAGACAATGTATTTTTATTTTTTTATTATTAAAATAAAAAGGACAACAAAACATAAAAGAAAAAAATATTGGAAGACCAAAGTACATTAAGAAACACATGGATTTGATTTTCAATCGTGGAAGAAAAACACATGAAGAAGAACAGAAGAAACCGCCTCTTCGATTGGCGTGTGGGAGACATGCGCCATCCCTAGTTGGCAGCAAATAGCAGATCCGGACCTGCTTAAGCCCCTGAACACTTCGACGACGCGCGTGAGGGAAATAATTCTTCTCTTTGGACAGAACATATACACCACGCGCTGCAGCGAATGTCGAGGACCACCTCGAACTGGGAGAGCGAAGTTTTGCGAGGTTAGTAGCGGTGCGCGTTGGCGTGAAATTCGGGCAAACCACCATTTGCAGCTTTAAAACCAAATTTGGGGTCTTTCAGTGCCTCGCGGTAGATCAACCTCGTTCGCCCGCTACCTAGAGACCAAAACTCGATAGCCGAAACTCCTGCAAAAGAAAAGATAGAAACGAAAGGGAGGGAGGGAACGCGATGGAGAAGAAGAGCAAAGGAGAGAAAACCAACAAAAAAAGAAATGAGAAAAAGAAATAGGAGAGAAGAGAGAAAGGGGGGAAGCGAGAGCGGGAGAGGGAGCGGGAGCGGAGAGAGTTGAAGCTCTCATCCCCTCCTGGTGATGGCGTGCTGCTTGAAAAAACCTTGGATTTTCCTAGAGAGGGAAGCGAAAGAGGAAAAGCAAAGACAATCGAAATAATGTTGTGTTGAATAATGTTCGTGGCTGCCAATGGCTTTGATCAGGTCGAATATTGGCCAGCACCACCCATCTTTAGGGACCATTAAAACCCATGATCATTTATGGAGGTTCAAGTCCTTTATTCCATCATGGACGCAATTCCTTGGTGTTCCTAAAAATATTACATTCTTAGCACTAATATTGATTTTTCTTATATGCATCTTTTAAATTACATCTTTTAGAAATTAATTCTGCATAAAATAAATAAATAAATAAAACTCTCGTATTGAATTATGTATCTTTAAAGTAAATGATACTAATTTTTTTTCCTAAAATTAATTTTTTATAATTAGCATCCACTTTGTATTATCAGCTTAATACAAATTTTATGTATTAAAATTATCTTAATATAAATTCTACAATATTGATTTTAATAGATAAAAGAGAAAAAATAATAAAATAATATTTAAAGAGCGAATAATATTTTTTTAAATTTAAAGAAATGCTATGATGCAAAAATTTAAAAATCATAAGCCAATATGATTTTAGTCATGTTTTTTTTTTTTTTTTGATGGGTAGTCATGTATTGGTATCACTATCATTAAGGGTGTGCAAAAATTCCGACTTCCGGCCGACTTCCACTCCGATTCTGACTCCGATCGGAGTCGAAAGTCGGAGTGGCTCTGACTCTGGAAGTCGAAGTTCGGAGTCGGAGACAGAGCCCAATGGGGTTCCGACTTCTGACTCCGAACTCCGACTATTCATACATTATATGTTATATATTGTATATAAAACACAATCAGTTCAAATGGCCTAATTATTTAGAAGCTGATTTTTAGTCCCTTTGAACCCACGTTCGAATCCTTGCGTGCTCATGTTTCCGCATGTTTGCAACTTTTAAAAAAATAAAAAAAACTTTAAACGATGCGTTTTACCCTTATATATATAGATTTCATCTCCTTCTTTCCAAAAAACCTAGCGCCTCTCTTCTCTCTTCTTTCCTTCGAGTTCGGCTTCTCTTATCTCTTTTCTCTTCCCCCAACGCGTCTCTTCTTTGAGTTCTCTTCTCCGTTTCGTCTTCTTCGAGGCTACCCTTTTTCGTTCTCCCCATTTATGGTTTTCTTAAAAGAGAGATGAAGATGGTTTCTTTTGTTCGACGGATTGAGAAAGGAGGTGCTTGGCAACTTGCTGCTTGTCAAAGCCGTAGCGTCTAGGGTTGGCTTTTGTGGACTTTCGTGGAAATATGTGAGGTGTTATGGTTGCGATTGAGGCAGAGAGAACTTCCATGGTCGCTTTTGTGGTTAAATGGTAAGGCTATCAGTTATTTTGCGTTTTTATCCCTGTATATCTTCATGGCTTGCTGATAAATTTATGCATCTATTTTGTGGCTTTCTAATCCGAGTTTCAAATGGTGTGAATTTGGGTGCTGATTAGTGATTTCGATTTCGTTATGGTTTCGTCGGCAAGTCCGTTTGAAAAAGTGGTTCTGATCGAAGTTGAACTCCGACTCTATTTTAAAATCGGAGTCAGAAGCTAATTTCGACTCTGACAGGAGTCGGAAACTCCAAACTCCGATAGAGGAGTCGGAGCCCAACTCTAACTATCATAGTAGCCTCCCTCGATCGTTGTTTAATTGATTATTAAAGACATAGGTGAGCATTTTAAGGATGTCAAGATCATTTCTAATTAGGTCGACACACATGTTTTAGTCAGCGTAGGCAACACGTGCCACGTGGGTGAGAAAAACTGTTCTTATATATATATTAATTTGTGATACAAAATTAAAAAAAAAATATATATTCCCTTTTTCAGATAACAAATTGAAATCATTTATTCTGTCCACTTTCCCGACACATTACTGGTTTGACACGTGAAATTTCTAAAACGTTGCGATCAACGGCCTCCTCCCATGTCCAACAAAATTTAAGAGAAATGTATGCATTTAAATGTAAAAATATTATATAAAAATAAATTTTAAATTAAAATTGATTGATCGTTTAAAATTATTTTTATTTTTAAAATAAATTTAACATAAATATCATATTATAAGTTTATTTTTTGAATTTTTTTGTAACCGTAATATGTACTATTCAATTGTCAAATATAGTGACATGTTACGAAAATAATTAAAAATCTATAACGATAAAGCCAAACAAATGTCTTTTAGAAGAAAGAAAAAAAAAAGAAGGAAAAGGGTGCTTGAGAGGGAATTCAATCCCATTTCCGAAGGATAAACCTTTAAATAAAACGTGGACAGAATTGTTGCATCATCGATGTGCCAAACCTGACATCAATTTAATAAATATAGATTCAAATTAATTCGTCATGGGCTAAAAGGGAGATAAAGTGGGAACAAGTGGGGCCATGGCCATCATCCCATCCCCTAGAGGGTACAGAAATGACCACTCCAAAGCCACTATTATTTAGATGAGTAAGTTGAGCCCTACTGATCAACCCTAGTCCCGGCAGTATCTCATCAAAGAAGTTTTCATATCTTTAGTAATTGACACTTTGTCCAATAAAATCATACAACTTTCAAATCAATATTATAATATCTGATACCTTAGGCATGTACAATGTACATAACCAAGGGCGGACCCACGTTCGACGTCGTAGCCCCCTTTCACAAAAATTATTTAGTATATATATTTACATATATATAATATTAAATTACTCTTCAAATTATAAAAAAATTAAAAATTGCACCCCTCAAATTTTTATTAAAATTATTCTTTCAAATTTTAATATATATATATAATTTTATTTTAACTTTTAGCTTTATTGAAATTCAAATTTCAACTCACATAATCTCATAATTATTTTAACAGCTAGTTCTAAAAAAAAACTAATTATAAATTTATATAATTGTCAAAATTGATTAATTATATTCATTTATATAGTCTCATTCTAACTTAATTATATAATTATGAGATATAATTTGTTAAAAATTTAACAGCGGTATATCATTAGTCATTAAAAATTTCTTATGTTTATTTTTTATATATAATTTTTTTTTTAATCATAACAAAATATGAGCAAGTTAAGAACAAATAATTTTTTTTTTTTTAAAATGTAGGTAATTTGAAGAGTAATACGTTTAGAGAGTTCGATAACAACAGAATGTGATACTTCTATCACTAATGAGTATCCTTTTAAAATTTATATATAGTATACACTTTATCGATCGCCCTCCCCAAAAATAAAATCCTGGTTCCGCCCCTGTACATAACAATTTGAATCGCTTGAAAATCGAACCGGTCGACTAGAGGGGGCGAGGGAAAGAACCAACCGGACAAGGTCTAGTCGGTTAGGCACTTTGGGGTCCATTTTGGGTTAATAGTGATCTTAGAGTCCAATTTTAATTCATATCTAAGGAGTTATAAGACCTACCAACTGTTTGGCAACCCAGAAAATGAAAGAACACAAATTCCAAATGAAAACTGTAAATGCAGAAGTTGTTTGATTTGAGTAAATTGAGAAACTAAATTATAAGATTTTATATTATTTTTGAGTTTAAATTTTGGATAAACGTAAAATATTTAGAGAGCATCTTTACACCGAGACCATCAGTTATAGTGGATTTATTGGACATTAATAGGAAGATGACACCTCAGCAATATATACATTCGAAGTCTACAACTGATTACACTATAACAAGGATATTTATGACATTTCATCTAGCATTTACATTTTACACTGAGCCCCTCCTACAGCTTTACCCTTTTCCCTCTTTGCTCTCAACATTAATGGCGGCAGTGAGAAGAATTTGCCCGTACTTCTAATTTATCCAGCTCTTTTGATTTGTTGTAGGGGAATAGCTTCCAAGCTTTCGTCTCTCATTATTTCTTTCATTAATATAATTTTTTTTCTTTGCCTTTCTTTGATATTGATTCACTACTTGTCCGACTCAAAACAAGAAGAGGATCATATCAATGGCTTGTTGGCTTCGAAAAAGTGGATTTAGGTAGAGAGAGATTCGAAAGAGAAAGAGAGGGAAGTTAAGATAAAAATATTCAAAATCATATTGGTCCAAAGCCAGTTCAATAAAAAATTTTACATAAAAAATCAGTCACCAAAATGATGAAGTAGGGTAAGTATGAAAGTAAATTTACTCTTACTTATCGTAATTATGGAATTATTGATCATATAAGATCACGTTACTTTAACTTGTCTCAAATGAAAATAAACCAAAGTGGAAAAAATCTAAAGAGGAAAGGAAAAAGTATAGAGAACCAAATTGATAATTAATATGAATTAACAAATCAATTTTGTAAGTCTCAAATTTGGTAATCTAGTTAAATTGTGCATTCAAAAAAATGAAAATGAATAGTCAAAAACTCAAGATAAAATGGGTGATTAAGGATGATGTCGCGTGCCTCGATAAAAAGCACTTTTCAATAAGGTAAAACCAATCCATGGAAGCCCCATAACCAACCCATGACAGTATCGGCTCGTGACCATAATACGTACTCTCATCATGATCGACCCCCATTTACTTCCATTTTAGAGTTGGATGATCTTGATTTCAGCGAGAAATCAATGAAAACATGAATTAATTCTCCAAATATAAATATCCTCCATGCATGATCATTTCGTGATTATGGATAGAAAGCTAGCCCGCCCAACTTCATATTGAAACTGCATGATGAGGAACACAAATGATCTTATCTCAAAAGTCCACAAATAAACACAGAATTTAAGATATTTATATTCATGATGTTTATTTATGTGGAGCAAAAATATATTATTGCTTACGCTTAATTTGTATGCTAGTAAATTATTGAGGTTTTCAACGTTTATAGTGTTACGCAAGTAATAATATATAACTTTGGTTGTGTTTAAAAAAAGGCTACAAATTTTGCAATTTTGCATTGATAAATTAGCAACTTTCCAGTGTTTATATTGTTATGCCGGTGACAATATATGTTTTGGTAGCATTTAAACAAATGCCAATAATTGAACAATTTTACGTCAATAAGTTTAACTGTGTTTTTCGGCATTTAGAATTAGCAGTGTTTCACAAAACGCCGACACTTAATTGACTTTACACTAGCAAATTAGTAGTTTTCCAGCATTTATATTATTATGCAAATAAAAATATTATGTATACCTGGCGGCATTTATAAAATGTCAAAAATTGATCAATTATATGCCAATAATTTAGTAGGGTGCTGGCGTTTATATTGTTACGTTGATAATAATATATAGCTCAAAGATGAAGACTTATAAATTTATTGATAGTTAAAGAAATAATAAAAAAAATTATTTAAATGATATGAAGAAAAAAATAATAAAGTTCTAATAAAAAAATCAATCATAATGTGTCACTCCCACCACCTCTCCTACTCAATAAACAAAATCAAGAATATAACCATCTCTAATAATACTAATACACAAATTTATGTGGATAATTGAACGTTTCTGCTATGCTAGATCTTTTTTCGCACTTTGAGAAATGAGGCACGGAGCACTATATATTTTCCATGTTACCAAAATACCCCCAAAATGTTAGTTGAATTTATGGGGTGCCCTACTGATAATGGTATAACGCATTTTAGTTCTGAAGGGAGGGAGGTTTGATAGAACTTTAGAAGAGAGTTTGCACATCGAAATCTCAATACAGCCCGTTCAATTTCTTTCTTTCAATATTTAATAAGTAATGTTAAATATAATAATGTAAGTATTGCGCATTCTTTTTAAAAATTGTGCAAGTGTTGTACATTGTTTTTGCGAAAAAGAGTTTATTATATAAAAAAAAGATTTAATCTTTAATATGATCTCATATTTATTCTTTTTTAAAAAAGAATGTGGTACTTGCACAATCTTAATTTCTAATGACTAGTTTGAAAAAAATATATAAATTCGAAGGACTTAAATAATATAATGTTTTTTTATAAATTTCTAATTTTATGAGTATGAAAGCTTCCTAATTGCTAAACCACTATACATACACAAACATAAAGCACTGCAAATATATTGTGCAAAGTTACAGAAGTGTCAAAACTATCTTAATATTATACAAAATAATACCTATCAAATCAATGATTGCATTCATACATCTGTAAATTTAAGTAGCTATTCAGTTCTCGTTGTTGTATCATGAGTAGATGAAATACTATACTGAATTCGATTATTCTTTTAAAGAAGGGGTGATAAAACCCAACTAATAAAGGGCATTATACTAAGATTCATAACTTCCAAAAAGAGTACTAAAACTTATGCATAATCCACCACTTCTACTAACACCTGACTTTAAAATTTTTATAATCCGTCCTAATTCCAACTTAGCAAATCAGAGCAAACGTCGATATATGGCAATAACCAAAAATAGTCTCAATTAAGTAAAGTTGCAAATACCATTAAACTAAAATATTAATATAATTTTAGATTCTTCACTTATAATTCTCTCAGACATCTTCCTTGTTGTTCTCTTCCTCTTCAACATTTTCCTTTTCTTCAATGTTCTATTCCTCTTCATTCTCTTTTTGATTTTGTCCTAAAGCTAGAATATAAATTCAAATGAAGGTCCAAAATTTTCAAAATAAGGTTGATTGATATCAACTAAACATATGTGCAGTGCTCACCTGTGCATTCACAAATGTTTTTACCAAGTTTCACAACTATTAAATTTATTTTATATTTTATCAAACTCTTCTTTTAATATACCATCTTCTTGCTTAGAAATTAACAATGAATGTTTGACAATTTTGCCTTGTAAGGGATGGCCCAATCCCAAACCGTGCATACATTCAGGCCCGTAACTTTAGTATAAACATTATCTGATGCCCAAATCATGATTTTCCTCAATATCCTATTTCTATGGAACTTGTGTCCTATGTTAAAAGTTCCTCTATCTCAGTCTATAATAGATAGTGAAAAATACACATTCTTCATCTTATGAATCTATTAAAATTAAAAAGTAATAAATATGAAAATAAACATACAACTTTCTTCCTCGTCTCATCATTACAGTGGATGTCATCCTTTCTCTTATGGGCCTTGACACAACTAAGTTCGACTTGGCAATGCCCTAGTTGAATTTTCTCGCATCTCATATTCTATATTAAACACATATCGAAAAAAGAACTATCAAATATCCAACAATAAATAAATACTAATTATAAGAGATATTGCATCATGGACATATCTTGCATAACTTTTTGATCCTCTACTGTGAACAACCACTTGCTTCTTACGACACTCCATATTTTTGTAACATTTTGGCTACAATATCACAAAGACTATAAGAATTATGGTTAAAATAACTAGTTAGTTCACCTTCTAAATCTAATAAGAGAAATGTAGGTGTTGTTACACATATATTCTAAATTAAACCAAAGATTGGCCAATTCTGTTAATTTCTCTAAGTTCATCCTATCGAGATTTTCCATTGTCACAATTTATGCTGCATAGGTGTCTTTTTCACGAATTAACTTTTTCTTCAAATCATGGTTATATTCTTTCCATTTCATCCTTAGATCCTTTAATATCCATTTTTTGAAAATCTAATTTGTCATTAGGAACTTTAAACTTGCCCTATAGGCAAAATAAATTTATATAAGTGAGTAAGTAGCTTTCTAACAAAATTTTCAAAATAGAGCTATTTAATTAATATTTATGATTAAATACAAGTTCTACACCTTTATAAGACCCCACGCTTCCTCCTTTATGGTTTTAGGAACCGACCTCCAATCTGTGTAAATTATTAAAAGCAACTTGTTAGTTCTCACTATTAGACCACCAAACCTTATCACCTTTGAGTCTTGCTTGTTGATGGGTTGACCAACATTATTGAGCTCCATATCAATTCACTCCCCTTCTAAAAGATGCAAAATGTCATGAATCGAGTGCAATTGTCTCTTTATTCTACCTCCATTACTATATGCAAAATTGGATTTAGCGACATTGCTACTATTTGTAAATGTACATTCATAGTGAAATAAATAAGAAGTAAGAAAAATAAAAAACATACCAACATCTGCAATGTCAGAACACAAGTCACATTTTCTGCTTCCGGATGTGGTACTATTGGTATAGATGCTTTTGGTTGGGTCTGTGACGCCCTCAATTTACGCTAAGGGTATTAACGTAAATTGAAAAGTCTGAGTAAGTAACACTAGGCTACATACTCTATACGTATCGATTTTAAGATGCGTACGTCTATTCTTACTATCATGTATAATGAGACGTATAGCGAAAAGTGGTCTAAAAAAAAATTTATAAAATAAACTAGTGATCACATGGTAAAATATAACCATAATATTCACATTGTCATATTTATAACATCAGATTGTACTATTATACATAACCTATTTCGTTTTCTCAGTTTTCTAATAATAATACATATTTATCCAACTACCATACTAGAACCAGCTCGGTTCCTTCTTGACTTCTGGAAACTCTCTCCCATAACGAAACCTATCCAGACTAATACAAAAGTCCCGATGAAGATATTGCCCAAATGGAGTTGTGTAAACCCCGCACACGGACAACATTCCATCTAAGCCTAATGTCAAACAGCATCCGATACGTCTCTGCTCCTCGGAGAAAATGGATGCATCGTGTCTCCATATCCCCATCAGTCGATCATAGATATCCATAACAGGAGAGTCAAAAAAATCAAAAAGAGAAAAGTCAGAAGGTCTATCAAGGTGATTCTGAGCTCCCTGAGACATAGGGGCCTTTCCCTTGTCTGCCATATGGTCCTGTACAATAATTAAATTTTCCAGAAAGACACAAACAAATAAAAGTGAGATTTCCTTAGAAATCTCAGTAAGTACACTTATAACATAACAAGGTATGGATAAAGTACAACATAAAACACATGACAAGATCATGATAAATGTATAATATATGAATTAACTTATGTGTCTCATGTGTATGAGTGACAAGCAAATCATTTACTGTTATTTTCTATGGATCCATTCTTATTATACTTAAAATTCTTATTACTTGTAATATCTTTCGTAATATTGTGGGTCATACGTATTTCATCACCTCGACGGGCGTTACGTATCGCCGTCCCCGTCGGGTTTTCTCAGCATGACGCGCCAACTTAGCCATACATAAGCTCATCAATCTTTCGGGCGTTACGTATCGCCGTCCCTGTCCTGACGAGCCTCATGTCAATCTTTTGGGCGTTACGTATCGTCATCCCCGTCCTGACACGGAATTACTTAGTATAGCGGGCGTTACGTATCGCCGTCCCCGCTAGTCATGTCAATCCTCCGGGGGTTACGTATCGCCGTCCCCGTCGTGACACAACACTTAACTTATCACTTTTCCTTAACCTTTTTCTTATCGTATTCTCTTAAAATACACGTTGTGACTTGTGACGATACATATGTGACGAATAGTAATATACATGCAACCTTAGACTTGTGACATGCATGCTTTCTATTTTCCTAAAGCATGTGACATAGAGAAGTACATCACAAAAGTTTACATGCACATACGTCACTTAAATACGTAACGTCAAATCTTAGCAAATAATACGTATGCAATTAAATAAATTATTATTAAATCAAGCTGACCGAAATCTTATAGAAATTATCCTTAGTTATTATTCTTTTTATTATATTCAGCTCACGCCCATAAATTTGCATACTTCTCTAATTTAATTATTTCTAAGTATTTCTTGAACTATTTTTATCTATATAAAACTTTACTATTATTATTATTTTATCTTTTTAAGATAATAATTATTAAAAATCCTCCTAATATATTATGTTTCCAAAATTATCATATTTGTTAAAAACTCATTCAAAACATTCACTAGAAGTTTTAAAAGTGAAGGAAATCTTCCTTTCAAGGGTTTCCTACTCTCTTCTGTCACTTATTCTCAATTTCGTCTTTCATAGAATTCTTATCTCTTAAAACTTAAAACACCAATATTGTATATATTTGTCTTAGCTTTCCAGAGCCTTTTGAATCACTCAATTTTGCCTTCCCACTAAAAATTTATGACTGTTTTACTATAAGAGGGTAAATCTGTTAACTCAACCTCCTTGAGGTCCGAAAGTTACTAAGGTTGTTCAATTTTTTCTAAATCATGAGCTCATATTTTCACATATTCCTCTTATTATATGATCATAAAACATATTCCTACGTTACTAAAATTTTTCCTAGTATTTTTCCACAACAAAATTACTTCATGAATCAAAAATATTTAAGCTACCTCATACATGATACATAGGCTTAAACAAGCATCAAATAGGCGTCAAAATAAATCTAAAAATTAAGCCACTTATACCACACCAAGAGTATGTTAAGAAATGAACTTTCAATTTTTTTCAAAGCTAAAAGAGTAGTTTTGAGTTGATTTTGCACCACACTTCTCTCCAAGACTCTCACTTAGCTTCTTTTTGATGTGTGTGTGTTGTGAGTGCAATTTCTTCTATTTTTCTTAGTTTTCTCTCAAGGGACTCATGTGACCTATCTAAAAAGAAGTAAAGGGAAGCTTAAGGGTCTATTTATAGGAGGGAAAACTTTGCTTAAGGGCTGGAAAGGGCAGGGGTATTTCAGCAACCCCTTTGGCTGAATGTGTGCGCTGTCCCTCCTAAACCTTAGGCCTTATTATCACCCCTAAATCTCATGATTTCCTAAGGTTTTCATCTCATGGCTAAGCTTCCTCCATATCTAAAATAATCCCAGATCAATGGTTAAAAAAGATTACAACACATAGATAAAAAAAATCAAACAAAATCTAACAAAATCTGGAAATATTTTGGATGAAATCAGTACAGCCACTTGGCCTTTGGCTGGCTCCCACGATTTCTACCTCTTTTCTTCACCTTTTACCACATGTTCCAGACCTCCTTGACACCCTTAGGACCTCTTGGAAGAATCCCCTTAAGGCTTGGTTGACAATTGGTTAAAAATGGAAGGAATAGTTGGCTGGTTTGGTTGGTTCTCCTCCAATCAGATTTTGTTCCTACTTCTTCCATGATTATAAAAAAATTTCTTCTAGAAACTCTTCCACCACCATATACAAACCTTTTTACACATATCTAGAAGATAAAAATTGAGAGAACCAATCAAATTGAGGCTCCTAAAGTAGGTCGGTGGTTTGATTTATTTTCGGGCTTCAGTTTATGCTCAAATCTGATCAGTCCACTTCCAGCCCCGTTAACACATTGATACAATTCTCTTCTTCAAAATATCAAAACATTAAAGTTTTAGATATTTCTCTTAGTGATCCATAGGATTTTGAATCACCTAAATACAATGTCATATGAGAGAGATATCATCAATTTACCAAAACATGTTCTTCTAATCCGAGAACCCACTTTTAGGTTATCTAAGTGTTTTTTCCACTCCACTTCCTATTTCTCAAATTTTCCTCTTAATCTCCTTGATAGAATTATTCTATAGATGAAAGCTAAAATATTCTAATTTATTCTCTAAAAAAATAAAATATTTGATCATAATTCTCCTTGTTTCAATGACTACTTGAGGTGTTTCTAGATTAAATATTCCTTCCAATCACCATAGCTTTCCTAAAATTCCCTTAAGAATATTAAATTTCTAAATGAATCTATTCCTAGAGATGTATATATGTATAAAAGAGAAGAATGGGTTATTACAGGGTCTTTCAACTAATCTCTATACGTGTGGATAGTTAGCCTCTCATTTGTATCAATATAGAAGGTTGGGTCCGTTTCTATGAAGATAATGATGGTTGTGAAGGACAATCTAAAGAAGGTGATGACTCCACCATCCTGTCAATGGAAGAGGGTGGCCCATCAATAGAGGATAATGAATGGGTTGTCCTATCAGGAGATTGGTATAATTGTGTCTTACTACGGACAACTCGCACTTTTGTTGATTGTCTTCGTAAGTGTGGTATAGTAGTCTTTGCCTTATTTTTTGGACCCAACATACCTAATACGAAAACAAGTTTATATATATGTAAATCAATAGAAATAATAATATTTGGAGCATAATATGAGATAGACGTGTTAAGTTATAAGAGATATCATGTTAAAAAGTCTATATATGTATACATATATATATATATATTGCTTACTCATCACTATTGAGGAGTTTAGATCGTCATTCCATCTGTGCCATTTCGCGTCCAAACATCGTTAATAGCAAGTTCAATAGTTTCATCTTTGGAAGTGTTACAATACTCGTTGACTAAATATTCATCCTCATCATTGTCAATCACTTCCTCTTCACCAGTTTCATATACGTCTTTTGGTTTTGTCTTAATGACGATAATCCAATTTCGGCATGTACTACGACAATGAGGATGAATATATAGCCAACGAATATTTTAACACTTCCAACAATGAAGTTATTAAACCTGCTATTGATGATATTTTGTGGACGCAATATGACATAGATGGAATGACAATTGAAACTCTTCAATAGTAATGAGTACGAAATATACATTTTAACTTCTTAACATGATATCTCTTATAACTTAACATTTCTATCTCATATCATGCTCCGAATATTATTATTTCTATTAATTTGCATATATATAAACTTGTTTTTGTATATATATAATGGGTCCAAAAGGATGACAAAGACTACTATACCAAACTTGCAAAGACAATCTACAAGAGTACGAGTTGTTCATAGTGAAATGCATTCATACTTATCCCTTGATAAGGCGACCCATTCATTACTCCCTACCGATGGGTCACCCCCTTTCATTGATAAGATGATGGAGTCATCACCTTCTGTAAATTATCATTCCCAGTCATTATTATCTTCACAGGAAGGGACAACCCAACCTTCTAGATCGATACAAATGTATCCACAAATACAGAGATCAACAAAGAGACCCAACTATCATCATCTTCATAGAAACAGATCTAACTTTCTACATCAATACAAATGGGAGGCCAACTATTCACACGTACAGAGATCAGTAGAGAGACTCAAACAAAAACATCTGTACCAATAGCACCACATCTAGAAACAGAAAATGTCGATTTGTATTCTGACATTGCAGATCATTTTGTTGTCATTGTTGGTATGACTTTATTTTTCTTATTATTTATTTCACTATGAATGTACATTTACAAATAGTAGCAATATCACTAAATCCAATTTTACATATAGTAATGGAGGTAGAATAAAGAGACATTTGCACTCGATTCATGACATTTTGCGTCTTCTAGAAGGAGAGTGAATTGATATGGAGCTCAATAATCTTGGTCAACCCATCAACAAGCAAGACTCAAAGGCAATAAGGTTTGGTGGTCTGATAGTGAGAACTAACAAGTTGCTTTTAATAATTTACAGAGATTGGAAGTCGGTACCTAAAACCATAAAGGAGGAGGCATGGGGTCTTATAAAGGTGCAGAACTTATATTTAACTATTATTATTAATTAAATAGCACTAATTTGAAATTTTGTTAGAAAGCTACTCGCTCACTTATATAAATTTATTTTGCCTATATGGCAAGTTTAAAGTTCCCTATGACAAATTAGATGATTCAAAAATGGATATTAAAGGATCTAGGGGTGAAATGGAAAGACTACAACCATGATTTTTAGAAAAAGTTACTTCGTGAAAAAGACACCTCTGCAGCATATGTTGTGGCAAGGGCAAGTCCTGATATGATAAACATAGAACAATTAGCAGAGTTGGCCAATCCTTGGTTTGATCCAGAATATATGATAAAAACACCCGCATTTCTCTCAAAGATTTAGAAAACCAAATAGCTAGTTATTTTAATCATAATTCTCATAATCTTTGTGATGTTGTAGTCAAAATGTAACAAAAAAATGAATGTCGTAAGAAGCAGGTGATTGTTCACATTGGAGGATCAAAAAATTATACAAGATATGCCATAATATAGTATCTCTTATAATTAGTATTTATTTACTATTGAATATTTGCTAGTTCTTTTTTTCTTATATCTGTGTTTAAGCTAGAATATTGGACACAAGAAAAACCAACTGGGACATTGCCAAATCGAGCCTAGTTATTTGTCAAGACCTACAAGAGAAATGATGACACCCACTACAATGATGAGACGAGGAAGAAAGTGGTATGGTTATACTCAAATTTATTACTTTTTAATTTTAATGAATTTATACGATGAAGAATGTGTATTTTTGATTATCTATTACATGCTGAGATGGAGGATCTTTTAACACAGGACACAAGTCTCATAAAATTAGGATCTGGAAGAATCATGGTTTGAGCATCAGATAATGTTTATACTAAAGTTATGGGCTCAGAATAGCCTGAAAGTGCACACAGTTTGGGATTTGAGCTAATGGAAAAATTGTCAACATTCACTATCAACTTATAAGCAAGAAGATGGTATATCAAAGGAAAATATAAATTGTGAAATGAATTAAGTGAAATGCGAAAGTTAGTAAAGGCATTCGTGAATGCACATGTGAGCACCCCACATGTGTAGTTTGTGCATTAAAACTGTGACACGGGAATTTTTCTTTTCAGTAAGACAAAGTAAAGAAAATACTAAGTTTCTTTCATGAGTGCTCAATAACATTAGTGGACCCTACAACTCTTTTTCTTTTATGATCTGCTCTATCATTGTATCCTTCATCATTTAATTGTTCCAAAATTTCATCAGGTGTTAGCATGGTAGGTGGATGATCAATTTCTCGTGTACCATAAAATGTTTTTATGATCATTCTCCACCTACCATCAATTTCTCTTGGAAAGAATCGTCAATGTCCCATAAAGGAAAACTTTTTTCTATGTTTCAAGCATCTAGATCATGTATTGCCCACACAACAAGGATATGCTAAATGACATTTCGTATTCCATCCAATCAAATCATCATACGCAATGAAGTCATTTATCCTCCACATTAGAGTTGTGTGCATTGTAAATATCTCTTCAGAGCAAACACATATGTTGGTGCTCCAACCTCCCATAATTCTTTAATCTTGATATTAGAGGCTCTAAGTATACATCTATATATTCATTGAAGGTGATGATGGTCCTAGTAAAATCAACGATAGCATGAAACTTGCTTATTTCATGCACATCCAAAGAAATAAATTGTAAGATACCAACATAACCAACCAGGTATTATAGGAAATGCTCATGTTACCAAAATGATTAAAGCCATCTACAGATAAACCAAACCTAACATTGCAAGGGTCAAAGAAAAACTCATCATGTTGTGGATCAAATGTCTTCCAAGCCATGCCATATGCTACATGACTTAGTACCTCCATCAATGCAGCTTGTAGTATGTCATTTCATTTGTGAAGAAGTCTTCGATGACATAAAAAACCTTTGCAACCTTGGTTTTAATAGAAACCACTGTAATTTTTTTGCTCGACTTCTCTTACCTTTTCTAGACCTATCATTTGTACACTTTTTGCTTCCACTTTGACACTTCACATACCATGAATGTTTCTAGATTCTAATTATCCTTCCAAAATAACATACAACCAATAGGACATACTAAGATCCTCAGGCATCGAAGACCTAACTCCTTCATGTACTTCTTTGCTTCGTATGTATTTTTTGGCAATGATGCTCTTGGTGGGTGTAACTCATTCACAAATTCAATCAGTTTTGTTAATATATTATTAGTCAATCGACTCGAACACTTCATAATCCAGAGATACATGATATTACTAAACTTAATATGTTTTGTGTACCTTTCATACAATAGTTCATCAGCATCTTTCAACATACTGTAAAATTTATTAACCAATTCACTAGAACTTTGTCGATTTTCATATAACACTCTAGCTTCTCCAACATCCACACATATTTTAGGTCCAACCTCAACTATTTCAAGAGTAAACATAAGGAAAACATCACATAACATGATTATCACCCCACTGTTTCATTTATTTGCTCATTATTATGTTGGACATCAATAACATGGTAAGATGCCTCCCCTTTTCTCTCCCTATGGTGTAACCTTGAGAAATTCCATAACTAATCAAATGATCATATGCTATGTTGGACATGAACATCTTATGTAATCCACATTTTCTACATGAGCAACAAATCGACGATTCTGTAGCACAATTCTCACATCCAAACTTCAAAAACTCCTTGACACCATCAACATACTCTTTTGTATGTCGAGATTTTTTCTTTCAACTTTTGTCCATAACTATATTTGAAATATGACAACAAAACTAGATAAGAATGCAAGATTATTAATAACTTAAAATATAGTATGGAAAATAATATTGAACTTTGAAAAGTAAAGCGCCAATGAAGCATAAATTTGTATATAACCAACAGCATAAATTTGCAAATTAAAGCATAAATTTGCATAAATATTGTAGCATTTATTTCATACATCATCTCTCACTTTATTCCTTAAAATTTGGACATGAACTTGGTTACTTGTAGCCAATAGAGGGTAATGATCCTTGCAGCCCATCTAATACCACTAAAAAAAAGTGGTTTTTGGGAAAAATTTTTTTCCTACGAATACAATTTGCCAGCAAGTAATTTGTCATCAAAAACTATCTGTCAAAATGTATAGTAAAAAATAATTATAATAGTCCATTTTATTTCTAATGATGTAAAAACTGTAAATATTATTCACTTTTTTCGACAGATATAGAATCATAAGAAAAACTTGGTAAATAATATTTTTTTTCTTACAAACCATGGAATTATTACTGACGACAGTATTGTGTAACAAAAAAAAATACATTTTTCAATTATACCTTTGGCAACAAATAGTTATCTTTTCCTACCCAATTCATATCGTCACAAAACTTTATGTCCCAAATAATTATATTGTACAAATGTATTTGTCATGAATTAAGATACGTGGAAATTAAACACTTTTTCTCACAAATAAAAATTATAAAGAAAAGTTTTGCATCTAAATACAAGTATAAAAAATAAGTGCTAAAATTAGTGACATTAATGCTTGGTGAGAAGATTTACATTATTTCTCACGAGCACTAATTGGTAGGGAATAATTGTATTTTGCTACCAAAATCAATTCAGAAAAAAAAAAAGTGGTTATGTCACATATTAATTCTGATCAATTTATTTGTCACGAGTTTTTTTTCGTGACAATCAATTGTAACTCATAAGAAAAAGATTGTTAGTTATATTAATTTGTGAGGGATTTTGACGGTGATAATATTAATTCATCAAGTTTTTTTCCCCTTTTGCCCCCTGAATAGGCGAATACCATAAGAAGCTTTTTTTTCTCTGAAGGAATACCATAAGAAGCTACGATTGCGAGAAACCATCCACCCCCCCTCCCACGAGCGCCTGGACCTCTCACTTTTGGTGTCCCCCATCCCACTGGACCTTTGTACAGCCCTTTAGGCACTCTATAGGAAGAACCTATGAAAAGCCCTAGCCTCCCAATCCCTGCGAGTGAGTCTGTTTGGCTCCAATCACACCGACAATTAGCTAGAGCACGTAAGTGACATTGTCTCTTTTCCTTTCGTTTTCTCTCTCTTTTCTAGGGCTGTAAAAAGATTGAACCGGACCGATAGACCGGACCGAATGCACACACATATATATTATATATATATGTATATATAAGTAATAAGTGTATTATTATTATTTAATATATTATTACTAATTTATCACTATTCACTAACATATAAATTTATGATATACTAATGTAAATTATGTAATAGTGTTATTAGTTATAATTAACCAACCTATGATGTATCACTAAATCACTATTAACTAATTAATAATTACTCTTCTTATGGTTACATGTAACAATTATAAATATTAATTATTAATATTGTTTTTAACTATATATGAAGTATGATCAATGATTATTAATATAATTTATTAATTGATATGACTTATGAGGATTAAATTAACTAATCAACCTATGAGCTATATATAATATAGAATATTAATTATAGCTTATATTATAAGTATTAAGTCTATAGACTATAAATTATAATTATATATTTTGTTTAATATTTAGATGAGATTAGAAATTGACAATTGGTAAAGATGATTATTTTTATATGAAAGTAGTACTAGTATATATTTAATAATTTATAAACTTAGGCCAAGAAAATATATTTAATTATTGCAAAATTTTGGATCAAATTTAGCCCATTAAATTATATGGAATACTCCTGGATTGGACCGGATCATCCCTGGGCCGAATTGGACCGGACTGGTATAGACCGAATCCTATTCGGTCCGGTCCAGGGTGAGAAAATTTTTGGATCGAATAGAACTGGTCTACATTTTTCCCAGACCGGACTGGACCATTTACACCCCTAATCTTTTCTGCCATCAGCTTCCCTGTCCCTGATTGTGTAGTTTGGTATTGTAAATGGAAAATAGGAATTGTGAAGATATGTAATTTGTAATTGTGTAGTTTGGTAGTGTAAAAGCTTGCTAACTTTTTTCTGATACAGTTTTAAATATATGTTCAATGTTCATGGCAAAGTTGAATTTGGGTCCCCATTAATTAGAAATAGTGAGATACAATTTATTTATCTCATTTCCTTTCTAGTTTATTGTTTAGTTTCATGAGAGACTAAATTTTAAGAGCCTACGAGAGATACTTGAATTATTGTTTTTTTTTTAATGCATCATATCTTGGACTGCACTAAGAAAACCTTCATCATTGAAATTAAAAAAAAAAACTAAAAGAAAAGAGTATATAAGTAATAAAAGATTTTTTCTTACAATGTATGAGGATTCCAGATTTTTGGTAAGGGGTTATATATCTAGGAACTTCACATTTTTAGGGATATAAATGGCTATCAAGCTCAAGGATAGCTGCCTCAAGCACATAGATGTTGAAATGTAGGATCCCATATCCAAGCCACCCCTTCCAAGACTCAATTGGGACTCCCAAGATAATAACCCCTTTATCTAGGGGCAAAAATTATGTCTAGGTTGGAAATGATCTTTTTGCCTAATCTATACCATCAATTAGAGAAATAAGGTTGTAATGAGGTAGGCAATGGACATAAGAGCAAAAATAAATTTGTTTGTTGGCATAATAACGAAAACACTGCATAGGTAATATACAGTGTTTAAATAGCCAGTCCCAAAGAAAAAGATGGTATTAGGTGATGTTTTTATCATACGACGGTTTGCTTAAGACACAGGCATAGAAAACTGGAAAATTTTCTTTAACATAATTTGAACAACAATTTAATACTCCGTTCAAACAAAATTAATAAAACTATTGGGTTTTTGACAAACATACTTTTATATAGAGATTTGTTTCTCTATTTTAGCTATAAATTTAAGGTTTGTATAGGATTTATTAGTGTAGATCAGGTAAGGTTAGCATTAAATATGTTAGCTAACTTATCAAAAAAAAATATGTTAGCCTGCTTTTATGTGATCAAAAATCTCAAGACACATAAAAAATTAATCTTTTTGTCCTAGCTTGCACATGATGATCATGATCATATATACAAACTAATTATTAGATAACATAAAGAAAACAGACCACAAACAGCAAGCTATAAGTAGATAGGAAGAATGCATGCTAACAGAAAAAGAATGTGAAGAAAAACTTGTTACATTAGCCAAGTGTCTAACTCAATCTTCCCTAACTGTCTCTTAGCTAGAAGCGAAGGATTTTGGAATCTCATGAATTAGGTTTCAATATTACTTTCCACAAGAAATTAATTCACTTGTATCATTTTATGATCTATGAGCTTTACCCATTGTGAGGAAGTTGTTAATCAAGCTATTATATCTGCATAGGCATGTTATATGTTGGAAAATACAATCTTTTATATTCTTCATATATATATATATATATATATATATATACCTTTAAATATTCATGTTAATCAACCTATATACCAGCAAATTGAAAGCTGAAACCTTGTGATATATGTTTACGAAGTTTTTAGTGCATGATCTTCTTACTTTGCCTGACTATGTATCATACTTTTTCAAAATTCACATAGATCTGATTGAATGCTTCTATGCATACTCCATCCATAAGTTGACCAATCCATAAATAAAAATCATTTCTAATCTTGAGATATTTTTGGTAGAATATATTCAAAGATTTACTTGTATGCTTCAGTGACTGTCGTGAATATTTACTTGTCAAAAAATAAAAACAGATGAGTGAACATTTGTTGTCAACGAGGATATAGGAATTATGTTTAAGTTAAGGCTAGCACTCCCACCATTAAGTTTAAAGTCTTTTACCTCTTTAAACTTGTGGGACACAACTAATAGGAATGTATAATGTGACAGTTGTTTCATGTTAACTCCTAGGAGTTGGCTCAAGTTGTAAAGGCTTTTCAACTTAGGGGTAGGCTCTCCTTACATCTATTTTACTTTCTCCTTGGGTGCAAACAATATTTATGAATGGCACCGGACCGGGGGAAGTTTTCCTAAAATTAACTATTGTGCACTTGAGGGAGACTCTTTACCGAGGTTTTGTGCATCCCCATGATTAATTGGAACACTGTTCCGAACACTCGGTGCTAATAAAAAAAATATTAATGTGACAGTTATTATACAAGTGCGTATTGAGCCTTTATATTTGTGGCAAACAATTTATTTATTTCATCCCCCTTTGAGGCCCAAAGTGATTCCTTTTATGCAATCGTTGTTTAGATGGACAAGATGTAGATGCATATTGAAGATAGATTTCAGTTAACTATTTCATTACTATGGCTCGAACCCATGCATTTGGAGGCAATGGCATTAGGTGTTCGTGTCGTAAATGTCTCAATATGTCCTTCCGGCCAATAAATGTTGTCGAGGATTATCTGTTTATTACAAGGATTGATCCATCTTATAAAACCTGGATATTTCACGGTGAGGAAGATCCTTTCTATCTCAGCTCCTCAGATAATGGTGAATCGGAGGGCTTCTCTGGTGATTATATTAATGATATGGATGAAATGTTGCATAACATGCGGGCTAGGGCGAATATGGCTAACCCCTAAGGACCTATTGACGGCGAGACAAAAGGATATTGTACACGAGAAAAAACTTGGGTTGAATTGTTATAAGATGCAAGGTGTCCACTTTATCCATCATGTATGGCCTTCTCCAAGCTATCATTCATTGTAAAGATACTTCATATCAAGACAATTGGTGGTTGGAGTGTGAAATCATTCAACATGATTATTAAGCTTTTGAAATCGACATTTCCTAATGCCCTTCTCCCAGCTTCATATAATGAGGCACGTCGGTTGGAACGTGGCCTTGGGTTTACTTATACCAAGATAGATGCTTGCTTGTACGATTGTGTATTATTTTGGAAATAACATTCTAAGAAAGATATATGCCCAGTGTGCAAAACTGCCAGGTGGGTCTCGAGCACTAATAAGCATAAGAAAGTACCACAAAAAGTGTTGAGGTATTTTCATTTGAAGCCAAGGTTGCAATGACTATTTGTCTCCAAGAAGAGTGCGGATGCAATGAGATGGCATGCAAATGAATGAACAAATGAGGCTAATGTCATGAGGCATCCTGCAGATTCGAAAGTGTGGAAAGATTTTGATGCAGAACATCCAAGTTTTGCACTTGATTCCCGTAATGTGAGGCTTGGTTTAGCCAGTGATGGTTTTAACCCATTTAATAATTTGTGTAAACCTTATAGTATTTGGCCGATGATACTATTGCCCTATAATTTGCCACCTTGATTATGCATGAAAGATCTATACCACATGCTAATCTTGTTAATTCCTGACCCTAAAGCCCTTGGTAATGATATCGATGTCTACTTGCATCCCTTAATTGACGAGTTGAAAGAGTTATGGGAAAACGGTGTTGATACCTACGATGCATCTATCAAGCATTGATTTCGATTACATGCAACACTACTTTGGACCATCAATGACTTCCCAACCTATGCTAATCTCTTTGGCTGGAGCACAAAGGGAAAGATTGCATGTCCTACATGCAATGAAGATACCAACTCGTTGTGGTTGGCACATGGGCGAAATTATTGTTACATGGGTCATCGCAGGTGGTTATTGGCAGGTCATAGATGGAGATCTAGAAAGGCTGCTTTCAATGGTCAATCAAACCAGCGGGAGTCACCTACACAAATTGTTAGGTGAAGTTGTTTTGGAACAGTTGGCTCAGCTAAGTAATGTACAGTTCGATAAGGCTTTAAAAAAAAGGGAAACGCACACCATTCGAATTAAATTGGATGATAAAAATATATTTTTCGAGCTTCCTTATTGGTCATCATTGGAATTGAGACATAATTTAGACGTTATGCATATTGAGAAGAATGTTTGCGACAGCATCTTAAAAACGTTGATGAATATTGATGGAAAAACCAAACTGAAATATGGCATATGCAAACTGAAATATGGTGCGCATCGCATGGCATATGCAAACCGAAATATGCATCACATTGCATACGCAAACCGAAATATTGAGTCGGATTCAAACAAAGATTGAGTTAATGGACAAAATTTGAAACAATTAGTTGAACATTAATTTAACAAAGAAGTTGGTGGCCAAAATTAATAATGACAAAAAAGTAAATATTTTTATTAACTTATTTATTTGCTAATAGATTTTTTCTACCAAATTTTTTCCATGTGTATTAACTACTATCGATAAAAATACTAATAAGAAATATGTATTACTGTTTGCTCCGTGTTGCCAGAAAAGCACTTTTACTAATCATATATGTGTAGAGGAAAAAAGAATTTTTGGCCCTTGTTTAGTATAACAAAAGCATTATTCTAACGATGTATTTTGGTCATAATAAAGTATTTCCAACAAGATAAGTATATAGCAAACGATTAGTTCTAGACACATGACTATATTTACCCACTAAGATAATTTCTTAGAAGAGCTTTTTTGTCACCAAAATTGGTTTAAATCTAACAAAATTATTTTTGTCCCAATTTTTTTTTTTCCTACAGACAGTTTGGTTGTATAAAACATTTTCCAATACCATAATGAATAATGTGCCCTATTTATTTGTGACAAGTATTATTAGTATTTCTCACCACGAATAAGGTAAGAAATAAATACATTTCTAACGAATTCTACTGTAGTAGTTTTAAGCCCTTAAAGTTACCACATTAATCCTATGAGTTTGCTATGATCTAATTTGATGATAAAAACGTTAATATGATAGAAATATATGGTATTAGTCACGAAAAGACACGCTGGAAAAAGTAATTTTTGTTGTAGTGTACCATTCATTTTCTAGATAATTTAAAAAAAGAAATCTGAACCGTGACATGTATATGTGTGTGTGTGTGATCAGTAGGCTAGAAATTAAATATCAATATGTGTTCATTCAACCTATTTAAGATATTAATATGTCAGTAGGCTAGCTAGAAATTCTGTACGCATATGGCTAGATCCTCAAACCATATATATGCAAGGATAATGATAGAACGGGACATGTACATCGCTAGAATTGAGCATCATCTCAAGAATACTTGAAGAGTTTTATATATTTATTTATTTTTATGAATAATAAAAAAGAAAAGGGATATCAAGTTATATCGGAGCAAAAAACAAATTAGTACCTGCAAATATTCCTGCCTACGCATTTTCTCCTTTCTTGCCTCAAATCTAGAACTTCTTTGCACCTCAAAAATAACAACAGCACCAGCAACCTACATATCAAATGGAGAGTATGAAAGTATATCCAGTACATACATTGACTCAAACCATCATGAATGAATTAAGAATGAGATCAAAAGTGTAGCAAGAGGCCATATTTATTCTATTCTTTACCCTGGGTTGTCGATTTGGCTTTCCTGGTTTGAACTGGACATATTTGTTATCTTATATACCAGCAAGTACAACATTATCTTTTGTCATATTTCCATCTGCATTCCAAAATTAACTCTGGCATTCCGATGTTTATATGCTAGCAAGTACAACATAAAACGGCTGTGTTGATTCAAACCATATATATCCAGTACATATATTGACAAAGACCAATTAAGCTTTTGCTCCTTCATGGTATTGCAAGGTCAAAATAATATCGATTGAAATGGGTTTCTGAGGGTGCATGCTGTGCACATTAATTCTGTGGAGTATCTATATGTAGTCTTGACTGGAAGAAAATAGGTAAAGAAATACACCCAAATTATAAAAAAAAAAAAATGCATCCAATACAACAGTGTGGACGTACGGGAGTGTTTGATGGTTCAAAACAGAGGATGTTCTACATAAAAAATCATAACTGAAAGTCAATTGTAGGAGTTAGAGAGTCTTACGTATGGGAGTGTTTGACGGTGGAAAGTTGTTCCCCGGCGCCCTCTCTGCAGCTTCTGGCGGCGGCGTGGACCGTGGCTATCGGACAGAGCACTGCTATGGAGTGCTCTGTTTTGAGGATGCAAAACAGAGGATTCGCATCGATCGATGGAGGAACGTGAGATTTAAGGGAGGAAGGCAGGGAGGAACGGGTGATCAGGGGGCGATGTGAAAGGGACGTTCTGTGGAGGCGTTGCTGTGTGGGAACGTAATGCACTATGATTAAGGTGAAAACATTCGGCGACCCTAGCTATGTTAATGGGGGAAGATAAAACGGCATGATATCCGCTGTAATATGGTGACTTTCTTATTTCTCTACTGTGAAGTTATACAGATGTGGGAATAATAAATTTCATGGAAATTGTTGAAATATTGAGAGAGAAATATGAAATAATGTTGTAGTTGTATTATTTTGAAAAATATACAAAGAGGTCTTATTTATAGAAGAATATGAGCAACTCTAACGAGGGTATATTTACAATATTAACCTTTACAATCAATATTATTTATACTAACATCCCTCCTCAAACTCTTGGTGGCGAAGTCAACTGAAGTTTGGAAATAAGATCACTAAGTCGACTAGGTGGATGTGATTTTGTAAAAATATCAGCAAGTTATCTTCAGAAGAAGTTGAGTGTAACTGGAAGGCACCATGCTGAAGATGATGGCGGATGAAATGACAATCAATCTCAATATGTTTACTACGCTCATGAAACACATCATTATGCACAATCTGGATGGCACTACGATTATCACAGTAAAGAGGAGAACTTCTGGATTGAGGAATACCCATATCTTTCAGAAGCCAACGTAACCACAAAAGCTCAGATGTTGTATCAGCAAGAGTACGATATTCAACTTCAGTGCTAGAACGAGAAACAACAGACTGTTTCTTACTACGCCATGAAATCAAAGAAGTACTAAATAAGAAACAATAACCAGTGGTAGAACTGTGATCAATAGGATCTCCAGCCCAATTTGAATCAGAATAAGCTTATAATTCCAAAGTGAGTGGGATGAGAAGTGCAGACCATGAAATAGTGTACCCTTGATGTAGCGTAGAATTCGAAGAACTGTAGCAAAATGAGTAGATCAAAGCGCACTCATAAACTGATTGACCAGATGAATAGCATATGAAATGTCAGGCCTAGTGACAGTAAGATAAATAAGACTGTCAACTAACTGTCGATAAAGTGTTGCATCTGCAAGTGGAGAACCATCAGTGAGTGACCAGAACTTTAGTACTGTACTCAAGCGGACTAGTGACTATCTTGCTATCTATCACTCCAGCTTTGGAAAGTAAGTCTGAGGCATATTTTGCTTGAGTGAGATAATAATCATCTTGGTTCGAAGTAACTTCAAGGCCAAGAAGGTAGTTAAGGTACCCCAAATCCTTCATCTCAAAATTCTGATTAAGAAAATTTTGAAGATTTCGAATACCAGCAATATCATCACCAGTAATAATTATATCATCGACATAAAGAAGAAGAAGAATTGTACCTACCCCAGTAACAAAAAGTGCAGAGTCATATGGACTAGAAAGTAAGCCTTGTTGATAAACCACTAACCGAAATTGTTCAAACCAAGCTCGAGGAGCCTGTTTGAGCCCATAACGAAGGCGACAAACTTTATGTGGAGAATGCTCATAGCCAGGGGGAGGTTGCATATAAACTTCCTCAATAAGATCACCATTGAGGAATGCATTTTTAACATCCATTTGAAAAAGTTCACAATGCCGGACAGCAGCAACTGCAAGTAAAGATCTAACAGAGGTAAGTCTAGCCATAGGAGCAAAAGTCTCTTCATAATCGATCCCATACTCTTGAGTGAATCCCCTTGCAACAAGACGAGCTTTGTAACGTTCAACTGATCCATCTGACCGGGTCTTGATTTTATATATCTACTTGCATCCCACTGATGTTTTTCCGGGAGGCAAGTCCACCATATCCCAAGTATGTGTTTTGACAAGAGCATCCAATTCATTAGACATAGCTTCCTGCCAAAGAGGGTCAGTACAAGCCTCACGATAATTGTGAGGTTCGTGGAGAGTGGCAAGGACAGAGAAACAGTGATAGTCATGAAGATGAATAGAGGGTGAATATGAGAGAGTGGTTTGAAGAGGAAGGGGAAAATGTGAAAAGATTAGTAAAAGGTTTGTGTTCCCAGAACTCCACATGACGAGAGACTTGAAGACGTTTGGAGATAGGATCATAATACCGATAGCCTTTTTTAGTCAAATCATAGCCAATAAAACAACATAGTCGAGAAAGGGGCTCAAGTTTGGTCTGTTTATGAGGAGGAAGTGTAACAAAACATGCACAACCAAAAACATGAAGTTGGGAATAATTGGGAACCATATCATAGAGAAGCTCATAAGGAGATTTGTTGTGAAATACAGGTGACGGGACCCGATTGATAGTGTATACGGCAGTAAGAGCAGCTTCACCCCAAAACTTTTCAAGTAAAGAAGTAGAAAGTAAAAGAGCTCTTACAGTATCTAGGATATGACGATGTTTTCTCTCTGCACGACCATTTTGTTGAGAGGTATAGGGACATGAGCGATGTGACAATGTGCCTTGTTGATGCAGGAACTCAATGAGAGTTTTGTCATTACACTCTATGGCATTATCTGAATGAAAGATTTTAATAGTACGAGAAAATTAAGTTTGTAACATTTTATGAAAATTTTGGTAAACGGGAACAAGTTCAGATCAATGCTGTAACAAATATAACCATGTATAACGAGAATAATCATCAACAAAAATAACAAAATAACGACATCCTCCGTCAGTATAAGTGGGTGCAGGTCCCCAAATATCAGAGTGAACCAAATCAAAAGGTGCAGCGGATAAAGATTCACTGTTATTAAAAGTTCAATGAGTTTGTTTGCCAAGTTGGCAAAAAATACAATCAAAAGACTCAGCTCCTATAGACCCTAGGTGACCTTGGGAAGCCAAAAGACGAACACGAGAAAGAGAGGCATGACCCAACCGAGAATGCCATAACTAAGAAGGGATAACAGTAGCAGCAACGGGATGACATATATGAAATGGAAGCTGCAAATAAGCGAGCTCAAACAAACGTCCAATCTTACGGCCTGTCCCAATGAGTTGACCTGTTTGTGGATCCTGCACATCAACACCAGAATTAGAAAAGATAAGCTTAAGACCTAACTCACAAAGTTGACCAACTGAAAGGAGATTTAAGGATAATTTGAGAACAAGGTTGGTGTTGTCAACAAATAAGGTAGGAGAAGAAATAGACCCGATACGACTGACAGATAAATGAGCTCCATCAGCAGTATATATGATAGGATTAGGAGACAATGTGGATTTTTGAGAAAAACTATTGGGATCAGAGATCATGTTATTACAGCATGCGGAATCAAAAAACCAAGAACATGTACCTGAGGTGACAGACAAGGCACTAGAAGACCGAGATAAAACCTGATGAATCAATGCCTCAATGTCAGCAGCAGTGAGAGAAGTGGATATTAAAGGAGGCTCAGCAGTAGACTTAGGGGCAGATTGAGCAGTTGGAGCCACTGCAGCAGCTTGCAACAAGGGAGCCCGAGACTGATTCTTGTTTTGCAATTTATGATAGTCTGTAACAGAGTGACCAAGACGTTTACAGTATTTGCAAAAAATAATCTTGGAAGACTGATAGGGAGCACGGTCTGTAGCTGTAGAAGATCCAGAAGTAGTCCTAGGGATGGCAGTAACAACTAAATATGGAATATGCATCTTCATTGTTGAACGACGATTCTCTTCTGAGATAAGTTCAGCAACTGCAACCTCAAGAGATGGTAGAGGTGTGTGATGTAAGAGAGATGCCCGAGTAGATTCAAAATCCTCACGCAGTGCCATCATAAAGTGCATAAATTTGTGACGATCACGATAGGTCACAAATAACTCAATGTCCTCAGAACATTTGAGTTTAGGATCTGCAGCGAACAACTGTTCCCAAAGATTATTAGCATGAGAATAAAAATCAGCAATGCACTGACCTGATTCTTAACGCATCTGATAAAGTTTAGTCTCAAGCTGAAATTGCAGTGAGGCATCATGAGTGCAGTTATAACGTTTAGCAAGAAAATCCCAAGCAACTTTAGCATTACCAAGGTTAGGAAGCAGGCTATCAATAGATGGAACATAAGTGTTGATAAACCAAGATAAAATATTGTAATAAATACAATGCTAATCTTCAAGACGACACTATACATCATCCTTCTCACTATCTTGTTTCTTAAGTTCAGAAATATCACCAGAAACATAGTGCCATAATTTACGACCTCGAAGAAAAACTTCCATATTTTGAGCCCACATATTATAATTCGATCCATCTAAAATATTATCAATAGGACAAACACTGGTATCAAGGTTGGAGGAGGGTTGAGACATGTTATTTTTTTTTTTTAGATCAATGGTCAAAGTCAATGGTCAACAAAAAGACAACAATCAAAAAGAAAGTCACCTGACCGTTTATGGTGGGTCGGGGCGAACCGGGTTGGATCGGAAACGATTCGGGTCGACCACAAACAAGGGCAATTTTGAATCTGAAACCGGGTCAGGCGGGTATCAGACAGATACCCAAAGGTGGCACGTGCAGGCTTGTGTGCGCGTGGGATGCAATGCTGCAACCGTTGGGTGGCGCGTGAGGGCACATGAATGAGTAAAACGGAGAAGTTGTAACGCAGAAACACTGATAAAATTCTCAGGAATCCATTTATGACCAGATTTGAGAAGAAAGTGCGAAAAAGCATACCTAAACTCACAAAAATCCCACTGGCAGTGTAGAGGGAGCCAAGGTTGGTGTGCAACAGAAGAACACCAAGAAAAGGACTTGCACAGACAGGAGGATCAGAATTTTGGCTCTGATGCCATGTTGAAATATTGAGAGAGAAATATGAAATAATGTTGTAGTTGTATTATTTTGAAAAATAAACAAAGAGGTCCTATTTATAGAAGAATAGGAGCAAACCCTAATAAGGGTATATTTACAATATTAACCTTTACAATCAATATTAGTTACACTAACAGAAATTGAACGTATGGGATGATTAGTAGAAGGAAAACTAGGCCCATCTTTAAAAAAATACTTTAATCTATGCATAGGTGACATTATGGGTGCAGATCCTTTAAGATATACGAGTGGGATGGTCTAAAGAATTTAAGATTTTCCAGTGAACTCATTGTAGGATTTTTTTTTTTTTTTTTTAATGTCAAAATCAAACTTGTTATTTTTAATTTCTTCTAGATCTTCAAAATTTGTTCTTTTTTCCTAGATTACTCGAATATCTGCTTCAAAATCTCCTCTGTCTCCACTTCGAAATTGTACTTCTGTCTTTAGCATTTTAAAAGATTTAACTTAATATTTATATCCAAAATAACAGTAATGAGAGTCCCTAGACGACTCTCTTGCTAAAAATTTAACCTTTTTTTCTTTAAATTTTTTAAAATATATATGTATATATATATATATTTTACAACAATGAAGCCTAAAACTAATAAAGATATATAAAATGAGACTAAAGTTTAAAATTTGAGAATTGAAAAATGTTTATTTAATAATTACTACTATTAATGCAATAGGGAAAAAATAAAAAATAAAAGACTAATAATGAAACATAAGTGCCGTTGGAGAGGAAGGCTACATAGGAAGAAATATATATATATATATATATATAAAAGAGAGAGAGAGAGAGAGAGAGAGAGAGAGAGAGAGAGAGAGAGAGAGAGAGTTTGGTATAAGCCAAACCTGAGGGAATTTTATAAGAGACTAAGAGTGTTTGCAAAGGAAGAGAATAGAAGTAACACTTGACAGCCTTATGCCAACCTACAATGCCACTTTGCTAGGCCTTCCACTATGATTCAAAATTTAGGTTAACATTTTAATAAATTTGTACTTAGGAAAAATGTAAGAATCTTCTTTATTTTCTATAAGTAGTAATTAATTTGAGTGAATTACATTTCATACATTAAGTTTTAGTGGTCAAGTCGTATATATCTGTGTTATTTCAAGGTCTAATTTTGCATTAACCTAACTACATTCTATTATTTAAAACTGGGAGTTAAGAGTTTGTTTAAAGTCTAGTGGTCAAGGTCTATATATTTGCTATCGAAGATCTTAAGCAATTCTTGATCATTCGATCTACAAGCGTTAGCCTTGTACTCAGGCTATGCGGCCATAATTCGATTGGCAGTATAGTACGGTGTTGAAAAGTTTGTATTGATAGTATATTCATACCATTAATAGTATTAATATTACTATATTATTATAGTTAATAGTATTTTAAGTGATATAATATTAGTATAACTAACAATATAGTCATTTATATAATAATTTATATATAGATTTAAAGTATATTACTAATATTAATAGAGTATTAGTATAAGACCATATAGAATTAAATACTATTATAAAAAGGAATTACTTCAAACACAAAATCAGGGTAAGAACTTGTCTACATTGTAATATTTTGGACATGCCAAGTTGTGGAGGTGTCTGATGTTGAAAATAGCCACCTTGTGTGAATGCATAATTGTGAATGTTCTAGAATGACTGCACCGTCCACCATTGGTGCAGTCTACTATTGTTGCAGTCCATCATGGCTGCACCACCCACCATTCCTACCACCCTTCACCTACTATCCCACATAGTCAGAATTAATTGCTACATTTTGTAAAATCTCTCTTATAAAAGGAGAGCTCTGATGTAGGAAATCATTGCTGTGGTGTTAGAAGTGGGGTGTGCAAATTAGAGAGGAACGTGAGATTTGTTTGAGTATTTTTAATTCCATACAAATATATTAAATTTGACAGCAGTGGACGTAAGCAAATTGCTAAACCACTTAAATATCGTCTTGTGTGATTCTGGATAGTATTGTTTGTGCGCAATAATTGGTATCAGAGCTTTGGTTCACACTGTCCAAAATCAAGTTGGTCAAAATTAATTTTTGACAACTCCAGGTTGTTCCTCATGTTGAGACGAATCCATTGGCGCAAACAGAATCGAAAACGGACGTCGAAGAAGCCTGTACGCGCTGGTAGAAGGTCGGAGCGTGTACCAACGCACCCCACTCGCAGTTGGAGGTTGAAGACGACTGAAAAAAATGCTCCATGTGCCCCCACGCATGTCCGCGGTTGAAGAAGCGTGAAACGCACGCTCCCACTCGCCGCCCATGCGCCGCCTTCATACCCAGAACCCGTTCTGCTTGTG
Organism: Platycarya longipes; assembly: GCA_036559045.1. Lineage (NCBI taxonomy): Eukaryota > Viridiplantae > Streptophyta > Magnoliopsida > Fagales > Juglandaceae > Platycarya > Platycarya longipes. Next base: position 22,121,821 of record CM071792.1, on the reverse strand, counting down.
AGTCCCACGCGCCCTCAATCGCCCTACGCAGGCTCCGCGCATGAAACCCACCCCCCTCACACGTTCCAGACACCTTCTGCGCATGTATCACATGCGCCGGCAGATCTAGACCGTTCGAATTCTGGATTTGATTTTGGGCTTGATTTAAGCCATTTGAAGTCCGATTTCGACGATCAAATAATGCTTTCCAACTATTTGGATCATTCCAGACTCATCCGTATGGTTAGAATTTCAAAATTTATCTTCTAAAATTTCTAAATTAATATGGAAGGTGTTGGAGGAGATAGGAACTCTAGAAATGCCAGTAGTTCAGGGCGTAGGTCTACAGTTTCAAATGCCAAGTTTGAAGTGGAGAAGTTCGATGGAACTTCTAACTTTGGTATGTGGCAATGTGAAGTGATGGACGTTTTGATCCAACAAGATTTAGATATGGCATTTGAAGAAAAACACAACGAAATGACAGAAAAGGATTGGAGGAAGCTTAATACCCAAGCTTGTAGTACAATCCGTTTGTGCCTTACCAAATATCAGAAGTATTTTGTCATGAAAGAGACAAATGCAAAGGAACTTTGAAAGAAATTAGAAGATAAGTTCATGAAGAAGAGCATTGAGAGCCGCTTGCATTTGAAGAAAAAGCTATTCAGATTCCAATTTCGTGAAGGTATTAGTATGCCTGAACATTTGAATAGTTACAATCAGATTCTTGCTGATTTATTAAATTTGGATGTTGAAATCTAAAATGAAGATAAGGTTGTACTTGTGTTAAATTCATTGCCCGATACATATGATCATTTAGTTACCACATTATTGTATGGGAAGGAAAAAATTAGTTTTGACGATGTATCTAGTTCTCTGATTAGCAATGAGTACCGGAGAAAAGATAAGTAGGTACAGCTAGATACATCAAGTGAAGCATTGACAGCAAGAGGGAGGCCATAGTCAAGGCATCCAGGAAAAAAGAAAGGTTTTCAATCGAAAACTCGGGCCACATCATGTGGTTCATCAGTCGGCAGAAAACTCGCCAAAAATGAGTGTTCCTATTGTCACGACAAAGGACACTGGAAAAATGATTGTCCCAAATTGAAGGGACAACAGAAGAATCAAACTACCACAGCCAATGTCGCAGACAGAGATGAAGATCTAGACGTTGCTTTGACAGGTTCATCATTCATTTGTCATCCCGATGAATGAATTTTGGATTTCGGATGTACCTATCATATGTGTCCCAATCGGGTCTGGTTTACTGACTTCACAAAGATTGAAGGTGGAGCAATACTTATGGGCAACGATAGTGCCTGTAAGACTTAAGAAATAAGGAGCATTCGGTTGAAGCTGCACGATGGAACCGTTAGAACTCTGACCGAAGTTCGGTTCGTTCTGGACTAGCAAAAAATCTTATCTCATTAGGATCTCTGGATTCAAAGAAATTCAGAATTACTATTGAAGATGGAACTCTCAAAGTGGTAATGGGAGTTCAAGTGATTATGAAGGATTTGAGAAGAGAAAACTTGTACTTCTTATAAAGAAGTACTGTTGTTGGAAGAGCTTCTACATATTATTAGAAGCTAGATGAGACTGATGCTGACACTACCAGACTTTGGCATGTGCGTATGGGACACGCTGGAGAAAAAGCTTTGCAAACACTCGTAAAGCAAGGCTTACTCAAAGGTGCAAAGACTGGTAAATTGTCTTTCTATGAGCACTGTGTATTGGGGAAGCAGATGCGGATCAAGTTCAGAACCGCTGTTCATAATACACAAGGAATACTTGACTATGTACACTCCGATGTTTGGGGACCTACCAAAAATGCATCTTTGGGAGGTAAGCATTGGTTTGTAACTTTTGTAAATGATTATTCTCATCATGTGTGGGTGTATACGATAAAGAATAAAGATGAAGTGCTGAACATCTTTCTTGTTTGGAAGAAGATGATTGAGACTCAGACCGGCAAAAAATCAAGGGGCTCAGATCAGATAATGGAGGGGAGTATACTCTAGACCCTTTCATGGAAGTATGTCGGAGAGAGGGAATAGTCAGATACTTTACGGTACGAGGAACACCATAGCAAAATGGTGTGGCAGAATGGATGAATCGTACTTTGCTAGAAAAAGTAGGGTGTATGTTACTGAATGCTGGATTCAGTAAAAAATTTTGGGCTGAAGCTGTGACATATGCATGCCACCTCGTCAACAGACTACCTGCAGCCGCCAATGGTGGGAAGACACCCATTGAAATATGGAAAGGTACACTTGTTACTGATTATGACTCTTTACACGTTTTTGGATGTCCTGCTTACTATCATGCTAAAGAAAGTAAACAACTTGATTTTAGAGCCAAGAAAGCAAAATTCTTGAGCTTTAGTTCTTGTGTAAAAGGGTATAGACTCTAGTGCATAGAGTCTAAAAAGGTAATCATCAGTAAAAATGTTACATTCAACGAATCTGAGATGCTTAGGTCACATAAGCATAAAGATTTCATTGAAGGCAGCTATGATGGCGAAACACCCGGTGATTCGCAGAATTGGAGTTTATTACTCCAAATGATTCAAGAGAGGACAAACAAGAGGAGGTTAATAGTCCAGTCACAGTACCTCCAAGTCAAATTGAATCAATAGCAACCAATAGGTCGAGACGAGAGAAACATGTACCGACACGTTATGCAGACTTTATGACATATGCACTACCAGTTGAAGGGCGTGAGATCCCAACCAAGTAGTCAACTCGGCAATGGTACAAGCAATTTGATCGCTTTATGATGGACCTGAAATACACTCGTTGCCAATACAATCATTGTGTGTATTTCAGAAAACTTGCAAATGGATCTTTCATTTATTTACTTTTATATGTAGATGATATGTTGATTGCATGTAAAAGCAAGGTGGAGATAAATCGTTTGAAAACTCAGTTGAGTTATGAGTTTGAATTGAAAGAACTAGAAGAAGCACGGAGAATATTAGGGATAGAGATCAGCAGAGATATGGTGAAATGTACAGTTCACCTTACTCAAAAGCAATGTCTGAAGAGAGTATTGCAACGCTTCAACATGGACTCAAAGTCGAAGCTGGTGAGTACTCCAATGGCCCCATATTTTAATCTTAGTGCATTGCAGTCTCCTAAAGATGATGAAGAGCGGGACTACATGAAGAGTGTCCCGTATGCAAGTGTTGTTGGTAGCCTAATGTATGCCATGGTGTGTACACGACCTGATATCTCCCAGGCCGTCAGTTTGGTCAGTCGTTATAAGCATAATCCTGGAAAGAAACACTGGCATGTGGCTAAATGGATTATACGATATATTCTAGGGACCGTAGATATTGGTTTGAAGTTCGAGAAAAGTGAAGATAGTCTAGTAACTGGATACGTTAACTCAGACTATGCTGGTGATCTTGACAAACGTGCAATTCACCTGGCCAAGAATCAAATGTATCACTCTCGAACAAAAAATATCAATGACCGATTTCACTTTGTGCGTGAAATATTAGAAGAAGATAACATATTACTTCAGAAGATTGGCACTGAAGATAATCCAGCAGATATATTGACAAAAGTCGTCATAGGAATCAAGTTCCAACACTGCTTGAAATTGATCAATATTGTAAGTTGCTGAGCACCTTCGGGTTCGTTGGCACTTTTGGGTGTATTTGGCATCTTATGGCGCATTTGTTAGCAGAAGTCTCTCACATCAAAGAAGGAGGTGCATTCATTTGAAGAATGAATCAATTTGTAAGAAACCTAGTATGGCACACTTCGGTGGAGGGGGTGATTGTTGAAAATAGCCACCTTGTGTGAATGCATAAGTGTGAATGTTCTAGAATGGTTGCACCATCCACCATTGGTGCAGTCTACTATTGCTGCAGTCCACCATGGCTGCACCACCCACCATTCCTACCACCCTTCACCTACCATCCCACATAGTCAGAATTAGTTACTGCATTTTGTAAAACCTCTCTTATAAAAAGAGAGTTCTGATGTAGGAAATCAGTGCGGTGGTGTTAGAAGTGGGGTGTCAAATTAGAGAGAAACGTGAGATTTGTTTGAGTATTTGTAATCCCATACAAATATATTGAATTTGGCACCAGTGGACGTAGGCAAATTGCTGAACCACTTAAATATCGTCTTGTATAATTTTGGATAGTATTATTTGTGTGCAACATCCGACATGTCGCACTTTGTAGCTTCTAAATCTAGCGAGGAGGGATTGAGTCTCCTTTACAATATTGTCAAGAATTGACCATGATTCTTCTGCCTCGTTTATCTGGTTATCCATTAATAAGGAATCACTCTCCAAAATTACATCTCCCACGTTCAATAAAATACATAGCTGAAGGGTTCGCAACATGGCTATTAGTTCGATCTCAGGGGTGTCATGGACTACGATCTTCTTGATGCTAGCTACCATTAAAATTGTGCCTCACTCTTCTCTGAGGATCACTCCCACGCCGGTGCTATGTTGGTCTGGCAAAATGGCATCGTCGACATTCAACTTTAGGATGCCCAGGGGGCTTTACCTTCATGATCCATTGATTCCTCATGTACCAAAAACCCCCACACTACCATTGTGAATAGCTCCATATCTTCCTATTTGCCTCTCGTATAAATCTATTGAGCTATGCCTCCAAACGACCCTATACTAGCCTAGTGGGAGCCCAATTCGACTCCAAGTTCCCTCAAAATATTGGCGTCCAGTAGGACGGAGAGAGAGCCCTCAAAATATTGTTATCAAAAAAAAAACCAGTGAAAACTAGACCCTGTTTGTTTTTAAAGATGAGATGAGATAAAATTTAACATAAGAATAAAATATTTTTATAATATATATTATTTTAATATGAGTTTTGTTTTGAGATTTGAAAAATGGGTTTTGGAATTTGAAAAAATTAATTTTTTTTTATTATATTTTGTATGAAGATTTGAAAAAGTGTAATGATGAGTTTGAGAAAAGTTTGGAGTTTTTAATTTTTGTCTTCCAAAGCAAACCAGGCTTAAGTTGTGCCTACGCTGCCCAAATTTTCAGGAAATTTAAATTTAAATTTCCCCCTCACAGATTAACACGCAGCCTCAAATTTTTTTTGGTTCTAAGAGCACTCTCAATGACTTATGTGTAATACAAAAAATGTAAATTATTTGAAGAATTGTTCATAAAGTGAGCTTAATCCGATTATGTAAAAGAACATGTAAAATACAAATTGCTACAGTAATCCTCTATATGTAGCTAGTTACTATTCATCATTCAAGCAGTTTTTTAATTATTTATACTTCATTTACTCCTTTATTACTATTTACTTTTACATTTTAATACAAATTCCTTTTATTGTTCATCATTAAAAGGCCTCTATTTTATTTTTTCTAAAAACAATCTTGAAAATATTATTTTTTTCATTTTTTCATTTTTTAATTTTAATTTTAATTTTAATTTTTATTTGGCTTATATATTTTTATGTTATTGTATAGAATTGAATTATATTGTATTGTATATAATAATATATTCCAAATGTAAAAAGATATATGGATATTACAAATTTATTGGTAGAAAAGAAATGTTTAAAAAGAATAAAAAAAATATTTGAATTATATAGAGAAAATGTAAATAAGCTTATGGATAACATATTTGTAAAAGTATGTAAAATAGAAAAAGTGAGTTTTGGTGATGTATTTTAAAGGATAGGATAGAGAATCTATTAGGTGTGATCTTATACATCATTCCATCTTTTATTTATTCACCATGCTCGTGAAGCCCACGAAGATGCATGAGATGATGACTCTGTACAGAGAGAAATATAGGGACTCAAAAGAAGAATAAAAAAGAATCAAAGAGAGAAAGAGAGAGCGCTATGAAAATCACCATACGCATGAAAATATTATAGACAAAGAATCGAGATGATGATGCACAATGAGAACTACAGATTTGGAAACAAGGTGATGACGTCGGCATCGGTAGCGATGACGCCCATGCCCCATAGCCATGACGTTGTCTTCATCTGTGGCAAATGTGCAATCTCAAAGGCGGAGGGACAATACAAGCTCTATTCTTTTTACAGATTCTCATTGATGTTCTATTTTGTGATTTCTTGATCCTCTATAGTAGTCCTAAGGTGTTTCAGTCTCCCTTTTCAGTTCGAAACCTATCTCTATTTGTAGCATCTGCATTTTGATCTCGTTTGGAGAATACCCTATTGAATAGAAAATGGTGACTTCTTTGGAAAAAAGAAAAAAATTATTACTTTCTAGTGTAATTCATATATAACTTATTATTCCAACTTTTTTTTTTTGGCATTTGGTGAATCAAGTCATACTTTTTTTACTATATTTAGTCATGTGGGTATTTTTTTTCTTCTTACTATTGCTAAACCCAATTCTTGATCCATGCCATGCTTTCTGACACATAGAACTATAATTGGGTACTAGGGGAACAAAGAAAACAAAATCTTTTTTTGCATTATAATTAAGGGAATAGTAGAATAATCTTAAATGAGGTTATCTACACTTTCAGTTACCTGCACTTTGTCGTAATGGAGGTTAGGGTAAGCATTCATCGGGGGGACTGGTCCTGCTCTCCCAGACGAGGATGTATGGTCTTCTACCCACCTGTTATATTTTGTGGGGAGGTAGGTTGTTCGGGCAATTTGAGACTGAACCCGCTCCTGTCCATCATCATTGCAGGAAATGATAAGTTTAGGTCAGGCTTGTGCTGAGCCCACACTTCATCGCGACAGAGGACAGGATAAGTATTCAGACCGCCAAGGGGATGGTCCGGCTCTCCACTATGGGAGGACAAAGTGGCCTCTAGCTCGACCCATCCCCTTAGTTTGTTGGGAATTAGTTTGGTTGGGAAGTTTGCAACTAGATCCACTCCCGCCTGTTAACGCTCACAAGAAAGGTAAGTATTTCAAATAGTCGAGAGCAGCTTACGGTGTGAATCGTTCCTTTTGTCTCTCAGGGAGATAAGTAGTAGTCAGTAGAGATTTCTTTATTGCAAGTTGTTTCAGTGAGATGATTAGCCAAGATGGGCGAAGCATGTTATATTCTAGAAAAGAATCATCAAGATAGAACACCCTTCTTATCAGAATTTAGCGCGTGTAGATAGGAATATAAATTTACAAGAGTTAGTTAGGCTTAGTCTAGCAATAAGACTTCTGTAAGTGCTCAACATTCCATGGGTGTGGCAACTCATTTTCATATGAGTCTTAGAATTTGTTGGCGATCGGGAAATTAGTGGCGGTGACCACATAGGGATCCTCCCACCGGGGGCCTAACATTCCTTTGTCGAACATTGTTGTCCTCATCTCTTTGAATAAGAGGTTTTCAACTTGGAATGTCTTCAAACGCACCCGCTTGTTGAAACATCGCTTGACCCTTCTTTTGATGGCGATGGTTCTTATTTATACTTCTAGCTTGACCTCTTTTAGCAAATCAAGTTGCTCCTTTAGTCACCTATTGTTGGAGCTTTGCTTAAAGTGCTGCACTCTATAGGTGGGGATTCAAGTTTCTACTGTCAAAATCGCCTCTTGGCCATATGTGAGGGTGAACAGGGTCTCTCCTGTTACGATCCTTACAATGACTTGGTATGCCCATAGGACAATGGGAAGTTCTTTTGCCAACAAACCATTCTTGTCATCAAGCCGCTTTTTGAGCATACCCATTAACACCTTGTTGGTTGCCTCCACCTATCAATTAGATTGGTAATGGCCCAGTGATAAGTATTGAAACATAATTCGCTGCTCCTGGCACTAGTTACATTAGTGATTGGAGTCAAAATGTCTTCCATTGTCCAATATGACGGTGCACGGGATGGCGGTATTTTCGGTATTTTTGCACATACTCCTCAGCATCTCGCAAGGCGCAAGCTAGTAATACTCCGCCATCATCACTTTTTCGGCTAGCACTTTTCATCCCGAGTGATTGCTGCAAATCTTCTTGTGCATTTTTGCCAACACATACTGGGACTCTTTGAGAGAGATGCACCACAAAAAGGGGCGCCAAGTGGCCTCTCTGATATAGAACTCCCTCAATCAGAGTGTAGTGTGCCACTTACTTTCTGATTTTTTAGGTCTCTTGTTTGTCATTAGGCACTTCATCAATGTTTAAGTACTTAATATTGTCCTTCACCCAATCCGGGACTCCCGGTTGTATCTCCCCGACTTTGATCCTTATAGGGTACTTCAACAATTCGAATTATTGTTTACTCCGGCAAGGGGAGTCTCCTTGTCTGAATGCGTTGCGCTACCTTTTCTACTATTTTGTGTTCTGACCTTAACACTTGCTTGATTTGGAAATACTTTTTTGTGGTGCGCAGGGAGTCTCTCTGCTTCTCCCAGCACCAAGTACTTTTTTGCTAATCACAGTAAATTTTCATCATACTTGATTTACCACCATCTGCAAGTTGGCCTGCACCTCAACTTTTGCGCCCCTAGAGACCTGGCTATCACCAGTTCTAAAAGCAACACTTTGTACTCTAACTCGTTGTTCATGATCTTGACAGCCAACTTGATGACGTAATTATACTTCTCCTTTTCAGACATAATGATATGCATCCCCACTCCCCCCCTTCAACTCGATAAGACGAGTCGTCTATGAAGACTTGCCAGGATTTCACAAAAGGTGCATATTTGCTCTCTTCAAGGAAACCAGTAAATTCTACCATGAAGTTTGCCAGCACTTGTTTCTTGATGGTGTTTAGAGATGCGTAGTGGATGTCAAACTCGCTCAACTCCACCACCCAATTCATGAGTCGGCCCGACGTGTTCTGCCATTGCAAGATCTTTTTCAAGGGGTCTCGGTGAGAACCCTCACTGGATGGGTCTGGAAGTATGGGCGCAGTTTACGAGTCGTTACTAGTAGAGCAAAGGCAAATTCTATGTGGGGATACATGGCTTCGGCCCTACAATACATCTAGTTAGTGTAGTAAACTGAACTCTACATTCATCCTCGTCATGAACTAGTGCCGAAGAGACTACTTGGGGGGAGACCGATATGTACAAGGTCAATGTTTCTCCACATCTAGGCTAGCTAAGGAGTGGCGGGCTTGTAAAGTGCTTCTTGAGGGCTTTGAATGCTTGATCGCACACATTACTCTAAGGAAAGGTAGGCGCTTGTCGATGGACCTCAGCACGAACCTATTGAAGGTTGCCACTCATCCGGCTAGTCTTTGCACTTCGTTTATGGTTTGGGCTGGGGCCATGTTGAGGATGGATTCCACATTTTCGGGATTAGCTTCGATGCCACGCACTAACACCATGAACCCTAGAAACTCCCTGGACCCGACTCCAAATCGCACTTCGTCGAATTCAACTTCATTTGGTATTGTCTCAGTATGGTGAAGGTCTCTCTTAGATCTTTCAAGTGCAACTCCGGAGTTCCACTCTTGACTAGAAGGTCATCCACGTAGACCTCCATGTTTATTCCTACATATTTTTTAATATACATATGACTAGCCGCTAATACGTGGCCCCCGCATTTTCAATCCAATGATATTGCCATGTGGCAATATAACTCTTGGTCAGTGATGAATGAGGTTTTCTCCTTGTCTTACGGATTCATGCAAATCTGGTTATATCCAGAGTAAGCGTCCATGAAGCTAATCATGCGATAGCCCACTATGGAATCAATGATTAGATCGATGTCGAGAAGTGTGAAACTGTCTTTCGAGCAAAGTTTTGTTGAGATCGATGAAGTCGACACACATCCCATTTTCTGCTTGGCTTTTTTACCAACACTACGTTAGACAATCACTCCTAGGGAGTGGGCTTCTTGGATGAACTTGGTGGCTAGTAGGCAGTCAACCTCTTCGGCTATGGCGACGTTCTTTTCCCACTGAAAAATTGGCATTTTTGCCTTACCTCCCCTAGCCTTTGGCTTCCATGCTTAGGTGGTGCTGTATGATCTTTAGATCTATGACAGGCATGTTTTCATGGCACCAAGTGAAGACGTCCTGGTGTTTGGAGAAGATGTTGCATGGCTCCCCGCATCTCAAGCGTCATTTCGCTATCGATCCTTGCAATGGCTTATGGGCGGTCTGTGTTTAAAGGAACGAACTCCAATAGTTCATTTGATTCTACCTTCTTGAGTGTTTGCTTGTTTCGAATTTCGCTCTCTACAAGGACTCATTCAGGTGGTTGTGGTAAGGTGTAGTTGTCCACCGTGTGGTGTATCATGTCTACCCCACCACTCTATGATGCCTCTTCTTGGGAGCATTCTATCCTTCTTTTCGCAATGTCACCCCTTCCAGTTCTAGGAGTTTTACTTTGTTGGTGAGCTTCCATACTTATCAGCACTGTCTTTCATCACTCTCTTGTTTGAAATGGGTTGTCGCAGGCATATGAAGTACACGTAAGAGCTATAAAGATCCCACAAATGGTACCACTAGTAAGATTATGTTTCGTATGCCTTTGGGCCAGGTTGTAGCAACTCGGGTCTTCTAGGTTGGGCCTGTAAAAGCAAACAAAAAGAAGGTTGGGAGATAATGGCCTGGGAGGTTGGGGAGTCTCTGATGCCTAAAAATTAGTAAATATCTTTGAAAGTTTGTAAATAATGAGAGTCTAAATAGCTATCTCGTACCTGAGAGGTTGCTGTTTATACCTGGAGCCTGGAGGACAAATCGTGTCTATCCCTATGAGGCCTTCTCCTTTCTGTTGTTCCTTTTGTCAGAACTCTTTAATGTAGAGTGGCCTTTGCAACAACATTATTAATGCGGCCTGTAGTCCAGGCTACGATACCATTACTATGGCATGGCTTCTTGATTTGTTTCATTTTGCAGGCTTCTTTGGTCATCCATTGACGTTCGTTTGTCAAAGTATCAAAGGCCATCATTATTTCCCGTATTACCTAGTACAAATTCCCAAGAGTGGGCTATTGTTAAGTAGCGTCAAGTCTTCTTGTCCCATCAACCATCATTGCTTATTTTCCCTGTAGACAAATTACTTCGTGGCCAAGTTTGGACCTTGGGTCGGGCACATGGGCAAGGCCCACTACCTCTTGATGAATGACAAGTGGGGTTATGGCAAGGGAACGATCCCTTACAATAGGCAAACTAGAGTTTTCATATGCACACACTAGAGTTTCGTCCAACTTAAGAACTACGAGTGTCGATATTTTTAGATGCAAAAGTTTGGCTAGGTCTAAGTGACTAAGTTGATAAGTGTGGATAAGACTAGGTGACTAAGCTGTTAGAGTTTATCTTATTTTTTATTTTGTAATTTGGATGAATGTGAAATATTTTGAGTTTATCTATAACTAATTTGAGTTTATCTAGAAGTTATTAGGAATTTTTTATATAAGTCAAGAGTGAAAATCGAGTTCCAAGAGTTCTGTAATTATGCAAAGAATAGCTTGAATGGAAAACTGCATCTGCTAAGAGGAATTAGTGTTAGGTGTCATCATATTGTCAGCAAAGTGCTACTACGATCCAAAATCATATCAGATTCATTACGTCAGTAGAGTCCTACTACGATTCAAACTCCTATCAAATTTGTTCTATCAACAGAATCCTTCTACAATTCAAATTAAATTTTAGATTATTTATTTAAGAAATCTTGCTGGTTAGAATCTAGAGAGATTTAGTTATGGATATTTTCTAGAGTATTTTCCAACGCATCATTTGGTAAGAAAATTCTTCATATTATTTCTCTCGTCAAGTATGATTGTGCTCAATGTTGGGATTGACTAATCATGTTCATGCACTAGAATTCCAATAGAGTAAGTCAATATTTAAAGATCTTCAAAAGTTCTGCCTACTACTACGTTAGAGACAAATGGATCATTTGTCGTGTCACGTAAAAGAGTCAATTAGCAAAGATTTTATATTTAAGATTTATTTATACTTTATTTTCAAATGAATAAAATTAATTTTTTTGAATTTGACTGACCTGTAGGATTTTACCTTTGAAAAGTTCTTCAAAAAAAAAATTCCTTAGTAACAAGATTGTGTTATGCAATTTATTTACTTTATGTTATTGATTAATTATTAAATAATTGCCTAGTTGACGACTAACAAATTTGTTGAGTGAATTGGTAGAACATTGTATTAGAATATAGGGGTAGTTGAGTAATTTCAATATGGATTTAGTTTAAGGTTTACTTGACAAGAGCTCACCCATGGCCAAACAAACCCAACATTCCCCAAACAAACACACAAATAGAGATTAAGTAAACAAATACACAAATAGAGATTAAGTAAAGCTTTCTGGCCATAGAAGATGCCATACGAGACGTGGCCATTTGTTTGAAATCCTTTCCATGGAAAAGATTTTCTCCTCAGGTAACCTCTTATGAACAAATTGATCTATTAATGAAACCCAAGCCAACCAAAGCAAGTCATCCATACTTTTCCTTAGAGACTTTGACAAATCATACCTCAAACACCCAGATGGAATTCCAAGGAAAGTACACATATAGTAGTACTCCATCTTCAACTTACGAAACACAAAGTGGGTTTTCCTCTTTTTCTTCCGAAACCCTCCACCAGTTTCTTGAGCCACCACAATCCTCCTCTTCCTCACTTTTACTGTTGTTCTCATCTACACTCGCTGATTCGACATTGCTGATCTTCGAACTCTCAAGATCAAAGGTTTCATACCAATGTCTTAGGTCGTTCATTTTAATTGTGACTGAAAAATTGAGTAAGGTCAGAAACAAATCATGATTCTAACGAAGTTAAAGGAGCCGGATTCATTGCCCTCAAGAAGCCTTCTAAGGTTTCTCTACTATTATCAAAGCCGACGACTTTAGAGACTGAAGATAAATCCACCAATTCCTTCAAGGCTTTGAGATTTCGCCATCACAATTTTTCTTTGGGATCTCTTCTACATCTACATATTTTCCCTTTGCTTCCATTGAAATCACTAATTTCTCTGTTGAATCTGTAATTGATTCTATCTTCTCTTTGTAGAAATGACTCCCAAGTATAAGAGCTGTCAAGTAGTATTAGAGAAGTCCCTAAATCATTTCCTCAAGAAACAGTTAATTTAATATGCAAGTCTATCAATTACCAAAAATAAAATGAAGCTATAATCTAAAACTCTCCACAATGGTATTCACGATGAGAATGGATTTTTTTTCTTTCAGCATTATAAAATGTCAAGTTCTTTTTGTTTTTGGTGATGAATTAACGCTAAGATTTACCATAGAAAAAAAGAAGGAAAATAATGTATCAAAGACAAATTAGAAACCGAAAATATTTATAAACAAAGTAAAGAACTACAAGCACCGAACATATAGATCTATAGAAAAATAATAGACAAATAAAAATGGACCAACTGCACAAATAAAAACTAACGGACTAATAAACACCCAACATAAAGAGCTACACTCACCAAAACTAAAAACCTTAACTAAACAAACTACTGAGACAAAGATGAAAAAGACCGAATAAAATAAACTAAAGGCAATGACTCTTTAGGACTAAATGTTATGGGCTAAAACGAAAGAAAGATCGCAAATGAAATAAATTAAACATGAGTTACAGCAAACAAAAGCCACCGCATGGACTATTGAACTGATTGCAGCGAAGCAAAGTTGCTATAAAACAACCTACTGAAATAACCTTAGAAACACTGAATAAAACAAGGAAAACAACGCTTGAACATATAAGCTATTGCAAGTAACAAAAATAAACAATGCTATAATTGCTGACTGAACAAGTTACATAAATAAACTGCTGCAATAACAACAAATGAAGTTCAAACTGAATACATAAAACTATAAAGAAACAAAGACTTGAATCCAACCAAGGGGTCTATGGATCCTAAAAAAATAAGAGCTGAAACTGAAAACAGAAAAAATAAAATCTGGGTAAGCTCAAGGGGGATTTGGCCACTCTGGTCTACGAAGTCCTTCAGTCAAAAACCAAGTTCTTTCCTTTGATTTCCTCCTTTTTCTTCTTTCTTGCCGCTAGCTCCAACTCATTTTTCTGCCCCAATAGGTTTAATCTTTCTAGCCTTTTTCACCTTTCAGTTGTTGCGTGTCCAATTTAGGTAGTAGTGCTGTGTTGTAACCGAAGGGTAAATTCTTTTACTCTCTGGCTTCTCTGCTATCCAAGAACCAATGGACATATGGCTTGGCTTTGAAGCCTATTCGGTGCAAAGGCTTTTGCAGTGCAGGGGCAGGTGTCATGCGGTGCTGGCTTGAGATGAGCTACTGGAATTTCAACCATGCAGTGCTGACTAATTGTGTAGGGGCTAGAATTGCAATTTGGTGTGTCTTAAATTAATTGGATGAAGTGCCTCAAGTGTCTTGGCTTGATGGAGTGAGCTGAAGTGCTGCTTGAATTGAGGTGGACCTGCATGCTTTGTGAGTTGGTGAAGTGCTCCTTGTGAGATGCATTGAAATGCATGGCAGGTGTCTTGGTGAGGGGCCACTTAAAGTTTCACTTGAAGCATGAGAGATCTTGACCTTGTGTGTTGAGATGGATCTGTGTGGCTTGAGATGAGCTCCTACAACTTGAAAATAAATGAGCCTCTTCAATTGCACCTAATAAATTAGAAATCGTAAAATTAAGCTTTTATCACTTGAATTAGATTTGATTTATCGAAGCCTAATTTACTCAATAAATAGTGAGAAAAATGTGATCAACATCAAATTTAAGTACAAAATTATGATCATATTATGACTGAATCATTCACATTTTTCTTTGGGATCTCTTCTACATCTACATATTTTCCCTTTGCTTCCATTGAATTCACTAATTTCTCTATTGAATCTGTAATTGATTCTATCTTTTCTTTTAATTTTTGGGGATCACAATCATTGTTGATACCGAGAAAATCAGTCAACATGTCAAGGTAGGAGAAATGGTCATTCCTAGCACACTGGTGCGGTTTGGGCTTTGTTCAGAGTCATTTGAGGTCCTTGGTGAGATTCTAGTGCAGCTGACATGTACATTAATAATGGATAAATAATATAAATAGACACCAAATTCACGTGGTTTGGCATAAGGCCTACGTCTACGGGCATTTTGGGAAAGGGAGTCCACTATCATGAATATTTTTACAGTCACCCATGGCTCACTGTACAAAAAAAAAAAACATAAATTTACACTTTAAGCTCACTGGTTGAAGCTCTTGAGTTCCTATGTGCAGACGGAGAAGACGTTACTAGAGAGCAACCCACGGTCTGGCCTGAGAGAGAGAGTCCTCCTCTATTATCTATTTTGAGGCCTTTTATAGAGCTCTGATGGTGTGCTGTGATCTGCTAGGGCCAATGCAAATTGGCGTGCGTCAGTTACTTTGCTTTATTATCTTCCCTTTCTGTAATATCCCGAAATTTCTAAGATGAAATTTTATTTGGATTTCTTTAAAGGATTATATTTTGGGTATATTTTCTAGGAAAATAGAGTTTGAGACCTAAATGAGAGTATTGGACTTAGAATAAGTGAGATCATGTATTATAGAAAATATTGTGGAGGAATCTTTGAGATTTGGAACAAGGTATCAACTAGAGAAATTCATTTTTAGCTTAGAAGGAGTTGAATTCTCAAAAGTTTGGGTGTAAATGCAAGAGGAAGTGATTGAACCAAAGATCAAACACTTAGTGTACATTCTTGGATTAAACTGTCGAATTTTAGTGTAATGATCATAAGTTACTCATATGAGGTCCAAATGAGGTAATCTAATTCTTATAGAATCCTAAAAGATAGATCTAAAACTTTAATGTTATGAGTTTTTGAATATTTAGATATTATCAATGACTTATTTCAGGAGCAAGTGGATAACTCTGGACTGAGCTTAAAACAGAACTTGAGTTGGAGAATATGGATCCAAATGGGATTCTATCCTAAATAAATCAAGAAGGGGCCTTCTAGAATTTGTTAAGTAGAGTCTTAAGGAGGTTAAAAAGCAACTAAATAAGTTAGGGGAAGGCTAAGGACATGGCTAACCAGATGAAGGCTAGAAGGGGAGATGCATGCATGATTAGGTGAGATGCCACCTCATCCCTTATCCCATAAGCTTCTACCCCAACCATTGATCAAATAGTTAGCAAAAAATATCTTAAATACTAACCATTGGATGATCATTTTACCTTCAAAGCCTAAGATTTTTGGGGGATTTAGTTAATCATGAAAAAAGGCTTAGGAGGGACACCTCATCCCATGCAAACTAAAAACCTATTGTCTTTACCAAGTTGCCCCTCTTCTTTCCTTCACATGAGTCGACCACCACCCCTATAAATAGACATTTGGGAGTCTTATAACTCTCTTTGGTAATGTAGCACACGAATCCCTTTGAAGGAAGTCAAAGAAAACCCTTCTCTAGTCCCTTAACCTCCATATACATCCTAAGTGAGCTTAGTAAGTGTTTTGAGGAGAAAGCTTGCAAAGATTTGGTTTGATTATCTTCAACCAGATTTAGAGAGTGTGTAAGTTCATATTCTAGCTTAACTTTAGTATGGAGATGATTTATTTAAATGGTTGGACTATACATGTTGGTATTGAAACCTTATATTCTTCTTAAAGTGTTATAATAAATCTAAGTGTTGTTTGAAGTGGTTTTTGTTAATAGAAATGTGTTAAATGAAGTTAAAAGAACTTAAAACTATGTTATAATAAGTAAAAATTAAGTTTATGTAAAAATATTGCGAGTTTTGGATTAAAAAACTCCATGCTTTGTAAGTTCGCTCGACCCTCGCTCGACCGAAAGATCGAGCGAAGAACAACTGTAAATTCTCGCTTGACTCTCGCTAGATGTCTGGCTCGAGCGAAGTGCAACCCGAGACTTCGCTCGACACTCGCTCGATGTCTTACTCGAGCAAGTTCTAACCCAAGAACTCGCTTGAATATCACTCGATACCTCGCTCGAGCGAGATACCCAGTTTGCCTAATGTTCGCTTGATATTCTGCTCAAGCGAGTCCCAATCCGAGACTTCGCTCGATTCT
Source organism: Platycarya longipes (assembly GCA_036559045.1). Lineage (NCBI taxonomy): Eukaryota > Viridiplantae > Streptophyta > Magnoliopsida > Fagales > Juglandaceae > Platycarya > Platycarya longipes. Next base: position 22,104,961 of record CM071792.1, on the reverse strand, counting down.
CGCTCGAGTAAGATACCCTGTTTTGCTGAAATTCAAGCCTTTTGCTTGAATAAAGAGTGGACATTAAAATAAGAAGAAATATTATGTGTTATCTAAGTATCTAGCTTGTGTAAAACACTTTGCAAAATCTAAGATACATACATTTGTAATCAGGTGATAATTTAACAATACATGTATGTTCTAGTATGTGGTAAATTAAGAAAAGTGATATATCATGTATTTGAGAAGCATTCCTATGAATAAGAAAGCAACAACTAAGAATAAGATATATGGATAAGTTAGTCACGTCATGACGGGGACAGCAATACGTAACGTCCGTGGAAATGATATGATTAGTGGGAACAACGAGACGTAACGCTCACTATGTTACATATGTTCCGTGTCAAGACGGGGACGGTGAGACGTAACGCCTGGAAGATTGACACGAGACTCATCATAATGAGGATGGTGATACGTAATGCCTTAGTGATTGATGAGTTATATGCACTGGGGACGGCGATACGTAACGCTCGTCGGGAATAAGAAATAAATATGCTATAAAAGAGTTATCTGCGATGGGGACGGAGATACGTAACGCCCATTAAATATAATAATTGAATAAGTTTTGAGAAGGTGTTAATGGTTAAGAAAAATGAACTTAAGATATCATAAGAGTGTAAACTTGTGTAGGTTATTGATAAATCACGTGAAACATGTTTGTGATCATATTCTGTTAGTTTCTTTTCCTAAAAAGATTAATGATAGTTGTGCCTATACTTTATTAAGCTAATTATGTACTTACTGAAATTTTTAAGGAAATCTCACTCTTTTGTGATTTTATATTTTTTTTCTTGTATGTATGAATTATATACAGGATGTGATGGCCAACAGGGGGAAAGCCCCAATGACATAGGAGACTCCAAGGAGTCCTGAGGGACTCTTTGAATACAGTCCTTATGTAGATTTCACTTTTGCGTCCTTGGGACTTTCTATGTTTGATCAGCTAGTGGAGTTGTGGTATTACAGTACACCTGCTTTTGCTGAAGAGGAGTAGCGTATAGGTTGTTGTTTGACTTTAGGATTGGATGGTTCCCTATCTATATGTGGAGTTTATTCGACACCACAGGAACAACATCTTCAGCAAGACCGTTGTCTTAGTTTGGATATGTTCCATTATGGAAGGGAATTTTTTGAAATTAAGAAGGTAAGTGACCATAAGGATGGTCTTTTGATATGTATTATTATTTTGTTGACGCTGATAACTATTTTGGGCATGTATATATGACCGTACAATATTTGATGAATGAAAGGAGAATGTGGAAATTGGAAGTTAAATTTTGTCATATGTGATCTTTAGAATCTTTTTAAATTTTAATACCTAATCTATTGCGAGTTATATGACTTATGCTAGTAGGTCAAGATATATGATTTAAGTTATTGTTACGTATGAGGGTGAGTAGCTTAATGTTACTTATCCTGATCCCTTGATTTACATTAAATCCCAGACGTGAGTTGAGGGCGTCACACTTTCTTTCCCGTCTTCCATTGTTTGCATGCCTATTCCCATGCACCCTTGGCTTGTCACCCCCAGTCATGTCACTTCATGCTTCAGTAGAGCCTTAATGGCTTGGGCCTACTTGTACTTGTTTTTCTCCCCTTCATAATACCCTTCAAGACTCTCGATGGTGTAAAGTGCAAGCGTGGGACTTGGTTGAGGTTGGAGATAAGCTCAACAACAAACGTAGGAGCACGGAGCTCAAAGGGAGCGGGGATGGGCTCGACCGCGAACATGAGAGCGCGAAGCTAAAGGGTGGCAGAAGATGGGTTTGACCACGAACATGGGAGCGCGGAGCTAAAGGGTGGCGGGAGATGGACTCGATTGCAAATTGTTGTTTGGCGCCTTTGTTTTCTTTCATCACTTTCTTCTTTTCATGCCTTTGGTACCTCGAACTCTGAGGTGGTGGCGATTCATTTCCCAGGCTAGAGGTAACAAAAACCTGCAACAAACGATTGTCAATAAAGTGTTGTTATATGTCGATATTTCAAACACTCACGATGTGATCTGATAGCGCTCGGAGTTGGAGATAGAGATCTGGTGGCGAGCAAATCGGCGTGCGAGGGTTTAAGAGCAAGTGAGGACCTTTGACTTGACCCTGTGATTTGTTGGCATCCTGGTAGGTGAATCGGTGTGTGAGGGTTTATGAGTGGGCGAAAGGCCTTAACTCGATCCTGCAATTCGCTAGCATCCTAGCGGCGAACCGGCGTGCGAGGGTTTATGAGCGGGCGATGGCCCTTGACTCAACCCCATGATTCGTTAGCATCCTAGCGGCCAAATTGAGATGCGAGAGTTTACGAGCGGACGAGGGCCTTTAACTCAACCTCACGATTCGCTATTATTTTACTAATAGAAATAGAGAGAGGACTTATGAGTATGCTCGGCTAGAGCCCTAGTCCTGGAGCCTTGACCACGTGACAAATTGGCATACAAGGGTTTAGGAACGGGCAAGAGCCTTGGACTTGACTCGACTATTCGCTAGCGTCCCGCATGTATGACGAGAACACGGAGCTTGTACCATCACGGGAGATGGCTCAACCACATATGATGAGAGCGCAGAGCTCGTACCGTTGCGGGAGATGGCTCAACCGCGTTTGACAAGAGCGCGGAGATCGTATCGTCGCGGGAGATGGCTCCATTGCGTATGACAAGAGCGCGGAGCTCGTACCATCACGGGAGATGTGCCGTCGCTTCACGCTACATAAAAATGCTTTTATTAGTAGAGAAATGAATTCACATGTTGTGAGTGATACCAACCGGAGATCTTGAGTTGTCGTAGTTGATTTTAGTGAACTTGTGAGTGTTTCTTTCCGAATCAGCGAATGTTGAGTCCGAGTTGAGTGCGTTGCTATCTCGAGTCTGTGCATGCGTGGTTGGAGCATAAGGTTTGTCAAAACCGAGCCCGTTGAGTTGCCGAGTTTGAATTCCCTATGATTCGCAGTGGTAAGTAGCCTGTTCAAGAAATTAAAAGGGAGAAGCTGACAAGTCACAAACGAGAGAGGCTTGGCCGACAAGTCCCGAGTGGGAGTTGCACGCCGTGTATAAGTTCATCGAGGGGCGTTTTATGGAATCTCATATATGCATAGTGAGGCGTGTTTCCTGAGTGTATGTCCAGCAGAATGAGTGGGTGAGTGATCGAGAGCCCCCAAGTGGGTGGAGCCGTGAGTGTTGAAGTGTCTTGGGCTGGACTCCATGCATGGTGGTGTGGTTCAAGTAAGTCCCGAGTGGTAAGTTGTGTGCATGGCGAGCTGAGGCTCGAGTATGGCTTCCCGAGTAGTGTTCTTGTGCTAGTGTCTGTGCACGTACCCAGAGCCAAAGGTAAGAAGCCCCGAGTGTGTGTGAGGCAAGTGGGTGGACATGCATGGTTGTTCCTAACTTGTGTGTGGCAGCTTGATGAGTCCGTGGCCAATGCTTGGTGCCGTGGGTGTTGGTGTCCCGAGTTGGACGAGTGGCGAGCATGGTGTCATGGGTGTGCTTCCCGCAAGGTGTCCCAAATCCGACGGCGGGTCCTAAGCATCCGATCACCGAACATGGCTTACGATGGGTCTTATAAGTGGACCCGAGACACTCATCGGGTGCACTAGGCGTGCACCCGTTTGGAAGTTCGATCCTGGCAACCAGGTACTCCAGCGGGCGAGTGAGGGTCCCGTTAGAGGCAGAGGATGCCGGCGGCCACCATGGTGGCCGCTGGCAACCCATCTGTGCTACGGATGGACTGGGTCACGTAACCTCGTCGAGGGCGAGACAGTTGGGGTGGACCATTTTCCGATTTAGTCACCGGTCAGAGATGGTCTTTACAGACAGATGGTGTCGGCAACCTTAATGGTGGGTGCTAACATCTCTGCCTGCCCCCTCTCCAGCGTGGTGGAGCCCAGAGCTGGGCAAATTGCCCATGTGTCGGGGGTTATCATTTCTGGCTGAACACCTGGCCGATCGTTTGCCCACTGAAAACAGAAAATGCCGGTGGTCCAAACGAAGACTGTGGCAGGACCACTGGGCTCATGGCACGGTGCCGTGAGCCACGGGGCGCATAAGGTGTCCCTGATGGGGACCTCGATCAAGCCACCATCCACCTAAGGGTCCTCCTAGCCTTGTTGCTCTCCTTGCAATGACCGAGTGGCTCCTTGCTTGGTAATGGCCACTTGGAAAGTGACAATGATGGATTGGGCAAGGTCAGGCTGGTGCGAATGGTGGGATTTGATAGTATTTAGGCTAGGCTATCTCGAGTATAAGGCAATGGGGTGCACGACAATAGGGCTTAGAGAAGATGGTGCCACATGCACATGTTAGGGTTAGGTATTGCCACAATGCTAGGGTTTTGGGAGTGTGGGTTTCGGCTAGGGCAACTTGGAAAACCAAGCCTTGATTGATTGGATGATGGAGAGAATTGTGGGATATGTTGGTGGCCGAATAGGGATGATTGGGTGATTGATTTGGGATTTATTTGGATAAGATTGGAAGGAGGGAGTATTTGATTGAGTCAATTAGTGGATTGATTGAATAATCAAATATGGGTTGGAAGATATAATTGAGTGATGTCGCGAATGAGGAACTCGGCTAGGGTATTTGTGAGGTGACCGAATATGTTAATTATGGAAAGTGGGATTGATTGTTTTTTGAAAGATCTTGGGATGAAGGGGGATTTGGTTTAGGTGGTCGACCAAGGCTAATTATGGAAGGGGGAAGATTTGATTTGGGTGGAGAAAATATGAAAAGATTGTGGGGATATGGGGCCGGTCAAGTGGGAATTAGTGGGGGCGTGTATGGCAAGTGTTTAGGCTTGATTGGGAAAAGGGAAACTTTAAGATTCTCCAAGAAAGTGGGATGAACGTCCAAAAATGGATGAACAATGAAGAACAATGTAGCACATGCAAACCACAAAGAAGCCTAATGTGGTTCGGCCTTCACACTTCAACAATTCCAACAACTCTTCAACAATGCAATCACACACAAACACTCACTCACTCACAATTGATGAACCTGAAATTCACAAGTGATGTGAATTTCGAAAACCTCAAGACACTCACACTCAATTCTCAAATTTACAAGTGGTGTGAATTTGGCACTCACCATTAGCACTCTCACCAAAGATTTTAATTACGTACCGTACCGGCCGATATGGCCAAAACATGCCTTACCGACCAATACGGCCGAAACATACCTTACCGGCCGGTTCTCCCTTACATATTTTAGGGGTATACCGTTTCAGCCAATATATCGGTCGTATTGGCCTGTACCAGCCGCATTGGTCAATATTTCGGCTGGTACCAGCCTTATACCAGTCAATATTTCGGTTGGTACTGGCCGTATTAGATTTTTGATTTCGACCCTTTAATTTTTTAATTTTTTTTTCATGTTTTTGCTATTTTTTACTTCAATTCATACTAGACTAATTACATTTATATATTTATATATATAATTCTTCATATATTTACTATTATTTTAAAATATAATTTATATATGTATTTATATATATATTTTTTTTTTATGTAGACTATCCCAAAACGGTACACGAAACAGTACCGATACTAAAATATTTCGTTTCAGTACCTTAATTGGTACGCTCACCTGTACGATATTCAAAACTTTGACTCACACTCAACTCTCTTGCACCCACAATGAATTAAACAACTCAACAACTCAAAAACAAACAAGAACACCAAATTAAAAAATACCTCAAACACTTTTTATAAATAAAGATAGATGTAAAATAATACCGATTCACGAATTGCACGGTGTGTTTCTCTTCAAAGAGATTCACGAATTGTACCCTTTGAAACCCAAGTGCCTAAACACAGAAGAATCCAAACCACAATGTGTGGCCAGCCTAACTCTTTCTCAAGAGCAAACTCAAATGTCCAAATGTCAAAATATGTGAAATGAAAACCTAGTAGTCCTATTTATAGAGCCTTACAAATTGGAAACCCCCAATAGGTCCCTGCAAAATAAGATAATTACTAAAATAATCAAATACAATTAAATAAATAAATAAAGCAAATAAACATAGTGGGCGCCCAAGGTGGTGTAGTGATTGTGGCATGCTAGGCCCATGGTGGGCTAAGGTGAGGCATGGTCCATGGCCGAGTTAGTCTGCGTGTTGCCTGTCTGCGTGGCATCTGGCTGCATGGCGTTTGATGGTGTGTGTGACATAGCGCTGTGCATGGCCAACTGATGATGGTTAAGGCAGGATGCCATGCATGGTCCTTATGGTAGGCACAAGCTATGTCGTGCTGCTCTGGTTTGGCCCAATCATGTGGCTTGGGCGGTGGTCCTACATGGCCCGGGTTGGTGGCCAAGGCGATGGTCATGCATGGCCTAAGCTGGCGGTCTAGGCACTGCATGCTGCAATGCGCGGGCTGGGGCTGCGCGCTGGATGGTATGCATGGTGTGCATGCCACTAACCTGCTCTGCAAGGCACGGGTTAGTGTCGCGCGCTGGATGGCATGCCTTGTGGGCATTGATAAGTATAATTTTTATATTAATATTATTATCATTTTACTTATTAAAAATTATTAGTTTTCTTTTATTTCTTTTGATTTTAGTTTATTTTTATTTATATTTATTTAATTGTTTTTGTTGAAGGAATGAGAGAGAAAGAAAAAAAAATTACAAAAGGGCCAATTGAAGTCACTTGAACTGTGCCATATATTTGAATATTTTAGTCGGTTTTTACACATGAGGAGAAGGCTGCGTTACATGAGGAGATGCAGTTGACGAAGGGAAAACACACTTCAAGATCAATGGGCACATGCACATGATATCAATGGAAGGTGCACATATGAGTTGGAGTCAAAGTGAGGCACGATAATACATTTCATGTGCTTTTCCTCATATGTTTCATGGGCTAACTTTCCAAGTTTTACACAGCAACTTGAATTTCATTCGAGACCTAAAGGTGCTCATTTTATTGAGGGGCATACATGTATATGTTTAAAATGGAGGGCACGTGGGTGTAATGCACTCGAGCTTGTCTCGTTGCATGAAAATGAGTAAGCATGCATGTCCCATGCATAAGTCATGAAAAGAAGGTTTTTAAAGTCAAGCATGTTTTTAAGAAAAAGGAAAAGAAAAGAAAAGATTGAATTTTTGAAAGAAAAGAAAAGAAATAAAGTTTTATAAGAACCCCAAAGGCTGGGACGGGGAAGTGCCCCAGTGGAACTCCCTGTCCACTCATGAGTGATTAAAGTCGAGTGGAAGCCCCTGGGTCGATGAAGAACGGACCGTGTATGGCACCAAAAGCACCTAACGCTGGTGGGTGCCAAGGACGGATAAGGTATAAGGACCTGCCGTCTAAAAGTTATATGACGCTCACTCTAGGGTGATGCGGTAACCAGCAGGGAACACGCGGTGCTAGGGAAACCGTGTTGTGTCTCATACATGTTAAGTGAAAAGTCATGACAAGAAGGGCTTTCGAGCCATAAGAAAGATCTGTTCAAGATAAGTGGCGCCTAAGAAAGAATGAAAGATACGAAATGTTTTAAAGAAATTTTTTGAAAAGTAATGATGATGTGAAAAGAAGTTTGAAAGAAGAAGTCTGCATGAAAGTTTTATGAAAAGAAGTCTGAAAGAAGTACGTCTGTTTAAAAGTTTTCATGAGCATGTGCATGAGTCAGTCATTCATTGCATGTGCATTAGTTAAGAATGTTTTCTTCACTTATCTGTATATCTGATGTGTTCTGGTTTAAGTGCTAGTGTACTTGCTGAGATTTCTCCCGAAATCTCACCCCCTTTTATTATCTTTACTACCGCTCCCTTGGGAACGATAGAAGTCATTGCAGGACATGATGGATCCTCGGATTACGACTCTCGAGAAGATGGGTCGGACCCTCATGGGCCCGACTAAGGCTGAGACTACCGGGCCAGTGACCCTAGACCTGTTGGGTCAGTGGGCGGCAGAGTCGCTTCCTATGGCGACGTATTTTTTTGACGACCTACGCCCTACGGGGTGCTATTTGGTGCTGGGAGTTGACGGGCTCCTCCACATGGGACGCCTGTTTACGTCATCCTCTGGGATGATGTGTGACGTAGGTCCAGGACTGAGTCTGGACAGCCTTCGTTATGGCCCGAACTTTAAGAAGATAAAAGAAGAACCCGCCTATTAATATGGTTGGCGGAGGGAGGAGTGGATCAGCAGCACCTTTATTTTGTACTCACTGATGTATTTTGTGGAAAAATCTTCCCGCTGTTTTGGGAAGTACTTTTGTATAAAAACTGTTTACATTGGTGACTTTATTCTGATATATATATATATGCATGTGACGTTTAATTTGGGTTTTATTTCGTTAACCATGTGATGTGCGACAAGCGTAATGTTTTGTCGTTTATTTACGGCTTGACCTTTTTCCGCTGCGATATAAAAAAATATATATATATATATCTGTGTATGTAATAAAATAAGGCTCTCACACGTAAAGATGAGGGATGACTTCCTTGTGACGTTCGTCCCCGGCGTCGCAATTTGCGTACGAACCCAAGCGCAAGCTGGGGCGCCGACAGTGGGTGTAATTAAAAGGTGGCTGACGACACGATATATATATTGAGCCGCAAACTGGAATTGAGGGAGCGCCGCAAGGAGAATAGACCAAACCTGGAGAGAGCAGCCGAGAGGCATTTGAGCAATTTTAATTAGAGTTTTTCTTTAGAGTTTTTCTGAGGAGGAGGATCTGAAGGACAGAGGCGAGAGTTGCATGTTCATCAACCGACTTCGATGAAAAACATGAGTTTTATTTAAGTGTTTAATTTTCTAGAACGTTGATGTAGTCTAGCAGTGAACACACAATTTATATTCCTAGTTATTTTATTTTTAATATTTTCATGATTAAGTGTTTAACTTTTATTCTTAATGCTTACAATTTATTACTGATTATTGTTTGATCAATTGAATTACAATGAGACTAAGAAGTGATTTGTGGTTTTAGTTCTAGATTTAAACACCACTAGTTGAGCGAAAGTAGAGATGTTTTATCACGACTAATGTGATTTTTCAAAAAATTCAAAATACGTAATGAGTCTCCAATTAATTAAATTCACATAGAGATATGCAGTTGTTAGTTGGAGATATTTTTGATATTATTCGAGAGAAGATATTGAATAATTAAGGAATTTTTAATCATCAACATGAGATTATTGGAATTTAATAATTTGGAAGAATAAATTGTGTGGGATTTGTTAGGTGAAATCAACCGCTCTAGATCCATTCTCATTATATTTTTTACACTTTTAGATTTTAAGTTTTGTTATTTTTGATTCGTAGATTTTATTTTTGTTAAGTAGTTTAATTTAATTTAGATAGTAGAAACATTTCATTTATTTTCGATTTTCCAAGTAGTAATTAATTTAGTGAATTTTGGTATTCAATAACATAGTTAATCCCTGTGAGTTCAACATCCGTTTTCTATAAAATAATTTACTACTTATTACGATTCTGTGCGCTTGCAGATTATTTTACACGAACAGGCGTGCCACTAGCCTTGCCTGCAGCCGTGCGCAGGTGATGTTATGAGGACATCCTTTATTTATGTTTTATTTGCTTATGTATTACTTATTTGATTTGGACTTGTCTTGATGGGCTTGGATCATCCTCTATTTATGTGTTTTATTTTACTTGGACTTTATAATGATAGGCCTGGATCATTGCAGCCCATTGGCTTTTAGGGTTTATCTAGGTTTTGTTTATTTTGCTATTTAAAGGGTGGTAAGGGACATTGTAGGACAAACTATAATGAATATTGAATGATATTGTAGCCATCCTTTCTCCAATCCCAATGTCTTTTTCTCTGATTTCTTCTTCTTTCTAACTCTTTTCTCATCTCTTCTCTTCTCCATAACATTATTCTATTCCTTTCTTGAATTTCACGTGCATGCTACATCATATTTGGTATCATCAGCCGGTTCTACTGTTTTCTTAAACAGTAGCGCTAACTCTCAGACCTTCATCGTTTCCGTCCATCAAAAAACAACATTAAACTCTCAAACACACTCTCACGGCTAAGTTCTTCTCTCCCTCTCGTCTTTGTCTTCCACCTCTTCTCCATCTCACCCAGATTTTAGCAAACATTTCCAAACAAAAACCCAACTGTTCACCCTCTGTTTACAGTGCGAAACCTATTCTCAAACAAAGTCATTTTCGTTCTCCATTGTTACTGTGTGTGGGAAGTATTTAAATAAATAAATAAAACCACACCTTGAACTGAATCGAAGCAACCAAAAAAAAAAAAGGAGAGATCGGCAAACAAGAGAGAAGCAGTGTCGCGACAACTCACTCGGTTCGGTACCTCGTTTCTGGTCTAATTCTGCCATGGGTTTTGCTCGGTGCAGTCGGTCGGCGCTGTTTGTGGGTCACCGCACCGTCAAAACCCACCGGAAGGCCTCCATCCGCCAAAAATCCACAGGGCTCCTTAGTCGGCACCTTCTATGTTGACTTTTTTTGATCTTCAGCGACACCAACTACCAAACCGACCACCTTGGCTCTGTCGCGTGACGCTAGTGGCTTTTCATTACATGTGTTTTGGTCCCTCTTGACCACTTGAGCTCAAAAGATCGATGCGTTCTGTCCAGCGAAAGGAAGTGCATGTTTCCTCACTATTCTAGGTTTACGCTTATGGTTCATTCTAAAATGCATTAATATGTTTTCGTGTTGCTGATTACTGTAACATCCTACCCCATAACCCATTTCAACAAACCCGGATTGATTTAGACCCCATATTTATCACATCCCATTTACTCAGCACTTAGATTTGGTTACTTCCTAGCTTTGTGATTTTGTGCTCTCATTTTCACTATCCGTACCCATGCCTTCATTTTCTCATTAGTTCTTGGAAAAAAAAAATCATCAAATCTTGTGTGAATGGATTTTTGTGATTGACATTTGACTCTTGCTTTATCTTTTAAAGTATCAGCACTACTTGCTCGCCTTATTTGGATTTGCCTAATCTTTAAAAAAAATAAAGAGATGAGAACAGAGTTAGAAAGAAGAAGAAATCAGAGAAGAAGACATTGGGATTGGAGAAAGGTTGGCTGCAATATCATTCAATATTCATCATAGTCTGTCCCACAATGCCCCTTACCAACCTTTAAATAGCAAAATAAACAAACCCTAGATAAATCCTAAAAGCCAATGGGCTGCAATAATCCAAACCCATCATTACAAAGTCCAAGTAAAATAAAACACATAGATAGAGGATGGTCCAAGCCCATCAAGACAAGTCCAAATCAAATAAGTAATACATAAGCATATAAAACATAAATAGAGGATGTCCTCATCAACTCTCCCAAGGTGGGAGAAAAACTCGACTTTGTCGAGTTGATAACGCAACATAGGGTGCACTCAACTACCCAGCCATAAGCTAAGTGGTTGAGCGATCTTCTTTCAACGCCCATAAACACGTGTGAGTGGCGGTCTGAATCTAGAGTCCGCTCCAATTCTGCCAGGATGGGTGGAAGGTAATCTAGGCCACAGAAGATCTTGCTGGCTCCTGTAAATCTCCAATAAGTCTGGATCAAGCTGCTGAAGTGTCTCTCTAGATATCCATAAACAGTCAGAATAAGGGCAAAGGTCCAGGCCTTGGGTTGCCATTTTTCATACTTATATCAATAACAATAATAAGGATTGTAAGGTCATTATGGATAGTGGTAGTTGCATTAATGCAGTTTCTGTAGCTACTGTGTCCCATCTTGGATTGAAGCCAGTCCCTCACCCTCAACCGTATAGTGTCTCTTGGGTTGACACTTCCTCCATCGTTGTGAAGGAGCGTTGTCTGGTTCCTATCCAGTTTCTCGAGTATAAGGATCATATATGGTGTAACGTCATTCCTATGGATGTTGCTCATGTCATTCTTGGTCAACCTTGATTGTTCGATTTGGATGTGACCATCCATGGTCAGGCCAATTCATATTCCTTTGTGTTTAATGGCAAGAAAATTCATCTCAACCCTTTACCCCCGACACCTGTTGGCCCACATCAAGCAAAGAAAATTGTGGAGCGGAAAGGGCTACACATCATTAACCCTATTGAGTTTGAGCGTACACTTGTGGGCGAGTCTGTTATTTTTGCTGTGGTTGTTATGGAGGTCCCATTAGAGCCTCCAGTAGTTGCTCCTACGGAGGCTCAGGCCTTTCTTTAAAGCTTTCAAGATGTCTTCCCTGAGGACCTCCCCGATCAATTACCCCCATTATGAGACATCCAACATGCCATAGATCTTGTCCCAGAAGCCTCTCTTCCAAATCTGCCTCATTATAGCATGAATCCTACTGAGCATGCTGAGCTCCAAAGGCAAGTGGATGATCTCCTCCAGAAAGGATTTATCCGAGAGAGTTTGAGTCCTTGTGTGGTTCTCGCCCTCTTGACCCCTAAGAAAAATGGTTCTTGGAGGATGTGCATTGATAGTCTTGCCATCAATCAGATCACAACGAAGTATCATTTTCCCATCCCTAGGCTTGATGATATGCTGGATATGATGGTTGGTACCATGATGTTTTCCAAAATTGATTTGAAGAGCAGGTATCATCAAATTAGGATTCGCCCAGGTGACGAGTGGAAAACTGCCTTCAAGACAAAGGATGGTCTTTATGAGTGGTTGGTCATGCCTTTTCGACTAACCAATGCCCGAGTACTTTTATGAGAGTGATGACACAAGCTCTCTGACCTTTCATGGGCAAGTTTCTTGTTGTCTATTTTGATGACATCCTCATCTACAGTAGGACCAGAGAACAACACTTAGATCATCTCACACAGGTTTGTTCTACCTTCATAAGACAAACCTATATGCTAATGCAATGAAGTGTTCTTTCTACACTGACAGAGTTGTCTTCCTAGGATTTATTGTGTCCTCCGTTGGAGTGTCTGTGGACCCCACTAAGATTCAAGCCTTTGTTGGTTGGCCCGAGCCCAAGACTATCCATTACGTCAAGAGCTTTCGTGGCCTTGCGACCTTTTATTGTCGCTTCATCAAGGGGTTTAGCACAATCATGGCCCCTATCACAAAGTGCATGAAGAGGGGAGAGTTCCATTGGACATAAGAGGCGGCGAAAGCCTTTGAGTTAGTTAAGAAGCGAATGACGGTGGCTCTTGTCATGTGTCTTCCTGACTTTTCCAAAGTTTTCAAGGTTGAGTATGATGCTTTTGGGGTAGGAATTGGTGGAGTTCTTAGCCAAAAAAGCCACCCGGTTGCTTATTTCAGTGAGAAGTTGAATTATGCCAAACAACAGTACTCTACTTTTGACAAGGAGTTGTACGCAGTTGTGCAGGCTTTGCACTATTGGCGCCATTATTTGTTGCCCCAGGAGTTTGTTATTTATTCAGACCATGAGACACTCCGCTACCTTAGCTCCCAGAAGAGGTTGAATTCTAGGCATGGTCGTTGGGTTGAATACTTGCAAGCTTACTCATTTGTGTTGAAGCATAGGAAGGTGTTGAGAACCAAGCAGTTGATGCCTTGAGCCGTCGTGTCTCCCTTTTGTCTATCCTAGATATCAAGGTCATGGGATTTGAGAGACGCAAGGAGGAGTATGCATTTTGTCCTAATTTTAAGGATATTTTAAGGAGGAGTGAGCACTTGGATATCACTGATGGATTCCACCTTGATGAGGGCTATCTCTTCAAGTCCAATAAATTATGCATCCCACGCACTTCAGTTCGAGACTTCATGGTTTGGGAAGTCCATGCAGGAGGCTTGACTAGACATTTTGCACGAGATAAGACCATTGAGGAGATTGAGCATCAGTTTTACTGGCCTAGTCTAAAGATAGATGTGACTAAGATAGTTAGCACATGTCACAAATATCAATTGGTCAAACAAAAAAGACAAAATACTGGTCTCTACACACCTCTCCCCGTGCCCAGTTGTCCTTGGCAAGACCTCAGTATGGATTTTGTGTTAGGACTACCACGCACACTAAAGAAGCATGATTCCATATTTGTTTTAATAGACCGTTTCTTGAAAATGGCTCACTTCATCCCGTGTAGCAGGACTTCAGATGCGTCTAGGGTTGCTAGGTTGTATTTTGACAAGATTGTCAAGCTATATGGTCTTCCTAAGACGATTGTGTCAGATACGAATGTCCGTTTCACTAGTCATTTCTAAATAACCCTCTGGCATATGGTTGACACCAAATTGAATTCTCCACTGCTTACCATCCTCAGACTGACGGTCAAACTGAAGTTGTCAACCGCAGCCTAGGCAATTTATTAAGGTGTCTGGTCCAAGAGAATATTCGGAATTGGGATTTGATCCTCCTTACAGCCCAAATTGCTTATAACAGTTCGGTGAATAGGTCCCTAGGTATGAGCCCCTTTGAAGTTGTCCATGGTTTTAAACCTAGAAAGCCTTTAAACAAGGATCCCCATGTTCCCTCATGCTAGTGTGTCTGTGTCAACTGAGTCTTTTGCACAACATCTTCATGACTTGCATATTGAGATCAATAAATAACTTGAAGCCAGTAATGCATCATATAAATTTTGAGCTAATTTGCATAAACGACATGTGGAATTTAATATTGGGGATTATGTCATGATCCAAATTAGACTGGAACGGCGTCCACTTGGATCCGCTTCCAAATTGCAAGCGCGTAGTGCTGGTCCTTTTAAAATTTTAAAGTGAGTTGGTCCAAATGCATATGTCTTTGATCTTCCATCACATTTTGGTTGCCACTTTACTTTCAAGGTTTAGGACTTCGTTGCTTTCAAGGGCCACTTCAATCCCTCCAATGACCCCCTTCTACCTCCATCTGTAAATCTTGACCCTGAACCTTCTACCCCTCCTAAAGCATTACCATCTATCATAGCACACAAAGATAAAATTGATGCTATTTTAGATGAACAGATTGTGTTGACAAATGATGGAGAGGTGCAGTGCTTCCTTGTTCGCTAGGTAGGTCGGCCTGATTCTGACTATTCATGGATATCCAGAGAGACACTTTAGCAGCGACTTACTGGAAATTTACAGGAGCCAGCAAGATCTTCTATGGCCCAGATTACCTTCCACCCATCCTGGCAAAATTGGTGGGGACTCCAGATTCAAACTACCACTCACACGTGTTTATGGGTGTCGAAAGAAGATCACTTAGCTTATGGTTGGGTATTTGAGTGCACCCTATGTTGCGTTGTCAACTCGACAAAGTCAAGTTTTTCTCCCACCCCGGGAGAGTTGATGAGGACATCCTCTATTTATCTTTAATTTGCTTATGTATTACTTATTTTATTTGGACTTGTCTTGATGGGCTTGGACCATCCTCTATTTGTGTTTTATTTTACTTGGACTTTGTAATGATGGGCCCAGATCATTGCAGCTCATGGGCTTTTAGGGTTTGTTTATTTTGCTATTTAAAGGGTGGTAAGGGGCATTGTAGGACAGACTATGATGAATATTGAATGATATTGCAACCAACCTTTCTCCAATCCCAATGTCTTTTTCTCTTATTTCTTTTTATTTCTAACTCTTTTCTCATTTCTTCTCTTCTCCATAACATTATTCTATTCCTTTCTTAAATTTCACGTGCATGCTACATCATGATGGGGCACAGATGCACACGCAAGCGCGCGCACAAGCGAGTGCATTGTGGGGCACGCATGTGTGCACACATGGACTGCGTGCGGCCAATAGCCTCCATGGTCGCCTGTTACATGTCAGGGCTCAGGCCAAGGCATGCGTGTAGACTAGCCAAGTGACTGTCCTAGCCCTCCAAGGGCTGTGTCAAGGCATGATCCTAGGCAATCCTCCTAGGAATTATGATAGTCCCTCCCCCCTTCTCGTTGCGTCGTGCATGCACGTATTGTGCATGCATGCATAGTACGTGCATGTGTGGCACTGTGCACTTAAGTGCACAATGTCTGCCCATGCACAGTTTATGGGCGGGTTTTGTGTACTTAAGTGCACAGTGCCCGCCCGTGTGCAGTATCTAGGCAAGTACTATGCACAATACCCGCTCTTGCCTTGCCGAGCACTGGTCCTTTTGTTTTTGTGCTATTGTGTACAAAAGTTACATGCTTAGGAGTGAAGGACTTGATTCTTGTGCATGAGGAAATATTGTTTTCTCATTGCCCACTAACTCTTCCTTTTACGAATATGAGCGCTTAAAAATAAAGGTAGAGGATACTCATCTGGGGGGTGTTCTTTGCTCGTCTAATAAGTTGTTTAGTGCCCCGGGAAATTATCCTTTGCCCACCTCTAGATTAGATTGTGTTCAAATTCCACAGATGGCGCCACTATTGATGCCAAGAAAATCGGTCAATATGCCAGAGTAGGAGAAAGAGTCATTTCTGACACACTGGTGCGGTTTGGGCTTCGTTCAGAGTCGTTTAGGGCCCCCAGTAAGATTTCAGTGCGGCTGACACATACATTAATAATAGATAAAATAATAGAAATAGACACCCGATTTATATGGCTTGGTTTGAGGCTTACGTCCACGGGCGTTTTGGGAAAGGTAATCCACTATTATGAATATTTTTATAGTCTCTCATCGCTCATTATACAAAGAAAAGAATACATAAATTTATACTTTAAGCTCACTGGTTGGAACTCTCGAGTTCCTCTGTGCAAACGTGGAAGACAATACTAGAGAGCAGCCCACAGTCTAGCCTGAGAGAGGGAGAGAGAGAGAAAGAGAGAGAGTCCTCATTTGTTATCTGTTTTGAGGCCTTTTATAGAGCTCTAGTGGTGTGTTGTGATCTGTTGGGGCCAATGCGAATTGGCATGGGTCAATTACTTTACTTTATTATCTTCCCTTTCTTTCCCGTCTTTCGTTGTCTGCGTGCCTATACCCTGGCACCCTTGGCTTGTCACCACCACTCATGTCACTTCATACTTCAATAGAGCCTTAATGGCTAGGGCCTACTTGTACTTGTTTTTCTCCCCCTCACAATCGTCACTCCTCATATCAAGAAAGAGATATCCATCTTCAAATACCCATGTTTCTCTTAGCGTAACTTAATCTCCCAAGAGTAAGTCTCCAAACCAAAATTTTGAATACCGTACCGATGCCGATATCCGTCAAGGCACTAGAATGAAATATTTCGGTACCGGTACCATTTCGTGTAGCGTTTCGAAATAGTCTATGTATAAAAAAATTATATATATAAATACATATATAAATTATATTTCAAAAATATAGTCAATATATGAATAGACTATATATATAAATACATATATATAAATAATCTAGTCTAGATTGAGGAGGAAAAAAGCAAAAAAATTTAAAAAAAAAATTTAAAATCTGGTACAGTCGGTATAGACCGGTACGACCGAAATAACGACCGGTACGGTACAGGCAGTGTACCTGTACAGCCCAAGTGACCGGTACAACATGTACCGGCCAGTACAGTACGGTACCAAAAACAATGCTCCAAACCTCAGTTTTTGTTGCTCCAATGGATAGATCTCTCTTCCATAAGCATATTCAATATTGAGCTTCACATAATAAATGGCATAAGAGGATTGTACCAAGATCTTCAAATTCTTACCATCTACAAACTTCACTGTGAGACCATTTCTCCAAACTTAAATGTTTCATCATAGAGGGCACGATAATAATTCTATAAACAAACTTGTAGTTCAACATTACTCAACTCAGCCATGAAAAATGGTAGCTTTAGATATTGTTATGAATCTATTGGAAAATTTGAGTAATTGTAATAAACAGAATACTTGAATGAGAAGAGTTGTAATATCATAGAAGTACTTGGATACAAGAAGGATTAAGGATACTCTAGACAAGGTATTCACTTGAGTTCCTCTAGAACAAGGTATTCGCTTGAGTGGATTTGGCATTGGTTATGCCAAAGACAGTTACAGCAACTTTGGCTAGCTGGCAAAATATAAGAGTTGGGCAACCTATTAAAGCAATTTGGAATATGATACATATTTGCATTATGTGGTGCTTGGCCAAAACATAATAAGCGGACATTCGAAAATCTAGAAAGATCATCAGAAGAGCTCAAAGTTTTATTTTTTAGAATCCTGTATAATTGAGCCATTGCCATGCATTTTCATAGCATAGCCCATCATGACTTTTTTATTTCTAATGTGCCTACGTAGTTAAGGCATTATAATTGGCCATGCCATTTTTTATCAATAAAAATTTGTTTACTTACAAAAAAAACAGTGGGGATTCGAGCTACCCTTCTTCCTGAGAAAAATCCTCACTGTAAACAAGATTCTAGATAACCCTCCCATATTCTTTCCCAATACATAATATACCTTTTGGCGTCCCTCACACAAGCAAGCAACTTAGGACTCGGGCTAGTTCTAATAAAACAGCCACTAACAGAGATTTCAAGCATAAGTCTCAACCAAAACCAGGCCTTAAGGAGTAGGCTCCTGGCCCACTAAAATACACCACAAAATCTACTAAAACAAAGATAATGCAAATTATATTTAAGACCAAGTTAATTTGGGTTTATTATAGATTGTGACAATTGCAAAACATCGATAATACTGAGGCAGCACACAAGCACATGTCACTATGATAACTAACCAAAATCTAGGCTCATTACGCTTTACTCTTGCAAGAATGTTCACTTCTGCATCAATAACTAGTATGGTAATATCATGTTTACATGAGTGGAAAGCCCGACAGCAACCTCTTACTATATATAGAGATAAAAACAAGGCAACAAATGATGAAAAATAAGAGACTGAGAGACCTATCTAACATGATACATTGGCTAAGGTACAAGTACACTTACAACTTACAATGAATACCAATTAACAAGCAGAACAAAAAGAATATCGAATCTCAACGGGGTCACTGTCTCAAGATCCATAGCTATTCAGGATGTGACCGGATCATGCTTACGCAATTGCATTCTGGAGTGTCTCCGTTTCGTTAGGTCGCCACATGGACTTCTGAACACATAACAATCCCTCGTTGTCCCTGGAGTAGGTTAAGCGGACCTCCCACTGCATAGACTTCAGCATATTCTCCAGCTCATTAATGGTTTCAATATTGTCACGGACAATAAGCTTACCCTCTGGCCTGAGAATCCGATCAACCTCCACAACTACACCAGCTAAATTGCACCTGTAAGACTCACAAAACATTACAAAATTAGATCACAGCAAATCAAATGAACTATATTTCATGGAAAAGATTGAGAAGTAGAATATTGCGCGCACCTCTTTTTAACCTTGGAGAACAGATGGTCTGCATGGAGAAGATCATAGGACCTAGGATACGTGCTGAAGGATTCACACCAGTCATGATATATTCCGAATAGACCTCGTTCATAAATTATGGGAAGTGTATCTGGGGAGTCTATGGTGACCACATTCATGACCCAAATCTTCAAATCTTTCAAGGCTGCAGCAAATCTGCAAGCACAACCGATAGTTAGAGGGAAATGGGAAAAGAACAGAGAACAAATAACCTAGTTAGCTAAGAAGACACCGAACAATCAAAAGAACTACATGCCACACAACCCAGAGGCAAATTCATTTGGCTTACCCTCCATACACAGATCTCATGTCCATGGCATTCCTCACATTTGACCAGTTAACTCCCATCCCAGTAAGATATGACTTGGTCACTACTCGTTTCCAGTGCTCATAGTCTGCAGTGAAATCATCAGGAGCAGCTTTACCATAAACTCCGACCTGGGAGCTCAACAACCAGTACGGTGGTTTTTCCAACCTAGCTGGCCATTGCTCTGGCCATTGAGATCCACGCTCAGATGAGTCTACAGGTACTTTATGCATGCATGCTTGCAACTGCACGTTCCTGTGCCCAACAAGCAGACAACAGTTAGGTTAGCCACAGCTAGAAAATTATGGAAGTGTGGTTTTGCATCAGACAAATGCTTTTGGCAAAAATACGGACACTTTTTGTTTTGGGGGGAGGGGAAGCAGTTTGTGTTGTTTCCTAATTCACAAAAGTTTGGCAGAAACACACAAGATTTCTGTCACGCTTGAAAACAAACAACTGGATTTGGCCCTAACCACAGGGAATCACTTTTATTCCAACCAACATAAATCTTTAGCAAATAAACATCCGGGAAAAACAAAATGCAAATTCTTTTAAATCAACTTCAATCCATACATCTTTTAAACCCCAAAAAAAATTTCTCCAAAACACAAATTCATCTAATCATTTGCCTAAGTTTTGATTAAAGAAAAAACACAAAAACCAAAAACAAAAAAACACATCTCATAAAGATTTTTATCCGCACAACTTTTCAAGTCTACCTTCCCACTTTCACATATACCAATGTATAAACTACATTACAAAAATTATTATCCATAAAAATTCTCTACCAGCTTGCATAAAACCCAAAACCAATCTCAAAATCTATTTCAAGAATGCTAATAAAATACAGAAATTTTCATTTGGAAAGCTAATATATTTTTCATGTCTCGGCTAATGAGAAAGGTTACCAGGCTGCATTTGGATCGTCAGACACTGGGCAGATAGGAGGCTCACTTTGTGATCTTTTCTCGTAGCACTCATTAGAAATAGGCTTCTTAAATGTAGCTGCACCTACTTCATTTACCTTATCCTTGTTGATCGAAACTAGCTCCCAGCACATTGCTTTTGTTAGATCCTTCATTGCTGCAAAATATTCCCACAAAATGGACAAGTTAGATTCCATCAATCAACTCAAGCTATGCCAGGGTTCATAAATAACCTACCACTCCATATTTCAACATCTTCAGAAGTCTTCCGATAAACTGGAGTAGCAGACCAGACAAAGAAACCACCAGGACGCAACACACGATTCAGCTCCAAAAGAAGTTTACCACCTGCATATTGTAATTAGAAGTTAACTTACAAAGGAGAATATCAAGTGGGTCCCCCCATAGAGTATCAAAGCAGGTGGTTTCAAGACCCCAAAACATAAAAGTATAACTAAACAAGATTTCAAGTTTAGAGCATGAGAAAACACCATTAACAAATATCCCAAGCTTGAGTTGAGCTCATTTGATCACCACTCTCAAATTAAAACATTGGGATACCTTCTATGTGCCATGGAACTCTACATCGTGCACAATGCACAATATCAAAAACACGGCCAGGAAATGGAAGTCTCTTTGTGCCCATCACAGCGGATATAGCAGGAATTCCCCTTTCAAGTGCAAATTGCACTTGGGCTTCATGTTCATCCTTTGGAGCAAATGACATAGTGAGTACATCTCTATCAAAGAGATAGCCTCCAAAGCTAGCAACTCCACATCCAACATCCAATATCACACGGGAGCGTTTCCCCCAGGCAACATCAGGCACAGACTGCATAAAGCATGATAATTAAATTGAGCAAAACTTGTTTGAAGCTGAAAAAAAACAAGTTTCCCGATTGTTCCTACATAAGAAATAGCTACTTCATTCAACCAGCCCTTCCCCATTCCAAAGGCAAAGATAAAACAAAATGAACATCATACAGAGAAGAAAAGCATATGAATACTTTTCATGCTAATTATAAAAAATAAAAATAATAAAAAAAATAAAAATGAATACTTTTCATGCTGAAAAATAATTGAGAATATAGGCTTCCATATTTTCTTATACTACTTCTACCAAATTGTCATTTCCAACACTTAGAAATAAACCTTGATTCCTTGCCAAATTAATCTTGCATACCACATTACTTAAAAATTAGTCTTAATTTTCTATCAAGCATAGGTGCCTCTTATATATGCACTGTGTACTTGGGCTAAGACTATTATTCTCGTCAATTAAATTCTGGTTACCAATAAAAAAAAGGTTGGAATTCACTTCTCTTCCTGACATTGGAGTTAATACTCCTTCCCCAACAGCCTTATCATAATTTCCAATTGACACACTACGACACCAAATTAAACCAGATAGACCGGTGGAATCAATTGAAGACCAGGACAACAGTGCTGATTGAAACATGTATGCATATAAAGTAAATAAAAAGCTTGATGACCCGTGATCCACAATCAGTTGCACTGCAGATGATAATCAAAGTCTAAACCATAATAAGCAATCATTTTCAAGCATCATATGTTTACTCTGTTTTAGGTATTATTTCAGAGAGTGCAGGTTGCCTGCTGCATCTTTGAGCCAGAGAGGCCTGCTATAAGAATTCTAGCAACAAATCTCCTACTCAGATGAAACTGCTATTGAAAAGGACTCATAAGAATTCGATTCCAGAACATGTTTTGCCTATTAAGCCATCGTAATGCTAGATCAATTCCGCTCACTCACAATTTTGAACCAATAAATATCGCTCATCACACATCGGGTCACTTAAATCATGTTTTAAAGGTGAATTTTCCAACCTAGGATTTTGAAACCAAGCTTAGAGAATCATGAAGATATTCCAGAAAAAACAAAAAAAAAAAAGAGAGAGAAATATGTGCCAATCAACTGCCAAAGAAACACTACCGAATTAATATATATTTTTAAAAGTAATCAAGTACCCCCTTTATATAACTAAAGCACACAAATACCCACACCTACACATATTTTGTACTGGTGGAAAGATTTTAGATCCATTAAAGGAGGAACAATGTATAGCTTCTCATGAAAATATCACCTAGGCCAGATGACTAAGCCTACTTAGCATAGTTTCAAAGTCTTTGGCTAAACCAATTACTGTACAAAGTTCAAGAATCAAGATTGAACAGCATGGAAGGTACTTGGGATAGAATGGAGTATGACATGTATCAAATGACTTACGTCCTGTATGAAGTCAATGTAATGAAGAGCACCATGCTTAAATTGGGTTCCACCACCAGGAAACGTAAGATATTCACCAGAGACTTTCACCCAATTCTGATGCCCCTTGATTTGTGCAAGTTTGGTGTGAGGAACATTATAGTACCAGATCTGCAGGAATGCACTTTATCAGTTCATCTAATATAAAGAATGACCAATTACAAATGAACTTCACATTATTTTGTTGATACCTTTTCCCTGCTTGTAGGCCACTCAATTGGGGGTTTATATCCTTCAGGAAGAGAAACAAGGCATGTGGGGGCTTTTTTAGGACACTGCCTCTCTCGATGTTCATAATGCTTAGTACTTCTAAGATTTCTGATTGCTTCCCAATTGTCAAGGCATGGGATGTAATCCGGCCCAGCAGTGACATTGCAAAGTTTCCAGTTATAACCAGTCTGTTGCGTAGACGCTTTTTGAATGTCCTTCTCATTCTTTGACTCTGTCGCTTGAGTTGACCAAGCCCCACTTTGAGTGGTAGTTTCATTCAGGAGCTCTGACTGGGCCCCAGAAGGAAATACGTTATTTAAACTCTGGTTTTGGGCCTGGCCATTTTCCTTCTTCTCACCAGAGTTCTCATCTGATTCCTTCTTCTCACCAGAGTTTTCATCTGTTTCCTTCTTCTCATTTTGATCCACCTTCTCATCTATCTGACCAATTGCATTTTCTACATCCTTTGTTTCCTCCAGGTTCTCTGATTTTTTCTCACCAGTACTCTCTTCAGAACCACCTTGTCCCTCAGAACCATTCTCACCCCCATCTGTTTTTGCCTCCCCACCATCTGAATTGGGTCCTTCATCAGGCTTTTCCTCCAGCTTCTCTTCAGAATTTTCGTCCAACTTCTCTTCAGGCTTCTCCTCAGGCTTTTCCTCCGGCTTCTCTTTAGGATTTTCCTCCAGCTTTTCTTCAGGATTTTCCACAGGCTTCTCTTCAGGATTTTCCACAGGCTTCTCATCAGGTTTCTCGTCTTGGGTTTCTTCTGATTTAGAGTGGCTCTCAGAATTAAAATTAGTCTCTCCTTTGGTTGCATCCTCTGGCAGATCACCCGAATTATCCTCAAATTGCCGAGTAACTCCGCCATCGCTCTCGCTCACTTGTTCCCTTGCCTCATTCTTATTTTCTTGGGGCACATCCACGTTTTGAACAGGAACCACAGATGATGATGTCATCACCCAAACCCCAACCAAGCAAAGTGCCACAAAAACAACAATTGACACAGTCGAGCAGTAAGATGATGTGGATCTTCTGTTGTCTACTCTAGTATATTTCCCTAACGCCATGTTTTCTTACCAAAATTCTTCCTGAACAATTTAACACGTAGAATATTGAAACATAATTAAACCTATGTCACTTCATTCAACAATAGTCAAAAAGATTCAAACAGATTCAAAAAACTGCTAAATTCTCTCACAGATTCAAACATGGTATGATGAGATCATGAAACATAATAAGGAGCATCAACACCAATTAAATAACCCGCCCCAAAAGTTTTAAGGTATTAGGTGGCGAGGCTGAACCAGTACACGAATGCATAAGAAAAATCCAATTCCAACCAACGTGGCCCGTGGGACTCTCCGACAGTAATCGCCGAGATCAGCCAATAAGGTTCATAAAGTGGCATCCAAAACCGAACTTTACAAACACACAGTTTATTCATATTAAGAAAAGGAAAGAGTAATCACTATGGACTTAATGTGTGAGAACCTAGAGAGATATACACCGCATCTAAGCCAAAAATCGCATAAAACAAAAGATTCAAATGTCTCGGCCATGAGAATCACATCTATGCGACAAGAAACAAACAAAATCAACAAACTTGCATTAGATCTGCCTCAAAATCGTATAGCATACTATATCAGCTACAAATAAAGAAGAAAATTAAGAAACCCAGCATTGATTTAACTCGAATGCGGGTGTGCTAGATACAAACACAGACGCGGTGGGCGTACGAAAATATACACCTGAAAAAAATAACGACATGCAACCGACGGAGTTGCCAGAGTTGAAGCTGATAAAGAGATGTATTTATCTAAACGAATGAAAAAAAAAAAATCAGATACCTTATGGGAAAAAATGGGGACGAAACCGAGCGGGGTTGCAGGGCCAGGGGCTAGTCCTCCATTGCGTTAGAGAGGAGAGACTGATTGTTGTTGCTCGAGAAAAAAGCAGACGATATTTAACAGCAAATAGACACAGGATCTGAATTGCTTGCTGTTCAAACTATTCTATACAGTGATCAATCGCTAAAAAAAATATACGTATTTACAATATTTCTCAAGAATTTTACACACAGAGAGAGAGAGAGAGAGAGAGAGAGAGAGATCGACGGCCTTTGAAGAGAGGGCAGTGAGAGAAGGGAGCTATCAGCCTATCACGGGCAAGCCGCGAAATCAGTGGCGTGCATATCAGCCAACAAAAGAAGCCAAATTTCGAGGGGCAGGAAACTTACAAGCGAAGATGTAATTAATTACTCAGATTTACTTTTTTTAAGAAATTATATAATTGTGTTTTTTTAACGAAGTTACTTAAAAGTTGGTCACACGGCAGTTCAAATGTCAAAAGGAACCATTTATTTTAATTCCACTTTTCCCTGGAGTCAAGCAATATTGCACATGTTTGCATGCGTTAAAAGTGAAAAATAATGCTACCGAGTAACAGACCATAATTGTTTTAAAAAGTAATATGATTTATTATTAATAAATTAGTTTTTTTTTATATAGATCTTATATTTACTTATTTTTTTTAAAAGAATGCAAACACATTTACACTTAGACTGTAAATATTAATTATGAGATTTGATTAAGATTGCGTTTGAATATTTAATTAAATTAAGTATCTGCATTTTTCTCAATAATCTATCTAAAATGATTTTAAATATATTTTATTGTTAAGATAACTTTAAATATATTTATAAAAAATTAAAAAAAAAAAGTTATAATTCTTGCATATAAAGTATTGAATTGATAAAAAATTGTAGATCATACATATAAAGAGATTTTGAGTTTGTATAAATTTAATAATTTAAGAGTTTGATATTTAGATCTTAGATTTAGCTTAAAAGTAGACTAAATTAAATTAATCTCAATTGAGTCCAACAATCAAATGAACCTAAATTAACTTCTTATTCTTTAAAAATCCTAAACTTTTTCGTTCCTTTAAAAATTTGAGGTTGAATTTAGTAAGTGAAATTATTTTAGATTACTTCATTACTAGTTATAAACAGTTTACTATTATTTATAAATGATTAATTTTATTACTTTTCACAAATTATTTAAATCACCACAACATCTAAATATAGGCTTATTCTTCTTCTCCTTCTCTTTTTTCCTCTAATGGGTAGACCCATGGCCAATCGTGATTAAGGATATGCAAAAATGTTGTGTTTTTCTAGAGATGATCTTTTCCACATGTGCATCAGATTTACTCCAAACAATAACATCCAATGGTGGCCTTCCACATAGACACCACATCATCTTAATGATGGACCACATTGCAGAGGAAGAAAAAAAAAATGCCCCTCATCTCACTCCCCCCCTTATTTGAAAAGTTTTGTGCAAAATCCTCTCTCTCTCTCTCTCTCTCTCTCCCAAGCTCCATCTTAACCCTCCCTCCATCGAAAACCCCATCAATCAATGCAACTTTATTTACTCTAAAATTATTTATTTGAGTTTGAGATCTATCAATTTTTGTACAACGTGTTGTTATGTCAAGAAACTATCAAAAGGAGTCGAAAATTTCAGAAAATTTCATCTAAACATTTTGCTAAACCATTCATCCACAAAACTGGAGACTAAATCAGAGTTGCAAGAAAATGTCTATCTATCAACTTATTAACTTTGCATTCTGTTTTAATTTCAGAACCAACTTGACAAAATTTCAGTCTTAGAAGTTGTACGACGTGCAAGTTTGCAAGGTGTTGAAGTGGGTCTCTTCACAGAGGAAAATACAGAGAGTCAGATTTTGCTTTTGCTTTTGCTTTTGCTATGGTGTGATGTAGTGCAAGAGTTTTTGATACATTTAGATAATGTGTTAGCTCATTATTAGCTTCAGTTAAACTCATGGGGTCGGATTTGCTATTCCAAAGAGGAATTATTTTCTGGATCTATGTAGTTCTGTTTGAATCTGAATAGAGCAAACTCGATACCATCAACCCAATAATAAATCGCTCAAGGAAGCAACTTTATACAAATGCAATATTCTTGTTTCTAGTCTCTCTTTCTTCCTTTCTAAGCAAGCAAGCAAATTTTATATTGAGGTATTTTCTTGGAGAGATCCGTAGTCCATTTTTCAAGATTGATTAGGAAAAATAATAAAATAGTAGAAAAATTGACATCAAAAGGATAGATTGGTGGCAGAGCAACAGTCTTCTCGCGCATCTGTAGTGGTGCCTGCAGGGCACGCACCAATGGTTTTGAAGTGAGGGGGGCCGATTTAAAAGATTGGGAGGTGGGGAACCTGCTGATACGGTGCAAGTAGTCAGCAGAATTATCAGGGCATGGTGGTGCGTGAAGCCCCCACGTGGAAATAACCTGTGCTTTAGGATCACATGCTGACCTTTTTTGTGTGGCTTTGTGTTGTCCTAGTAGATTAGTAGCAGAGGAGTGGTATAATGAGGCATGTATCAACTAATGGTGGTTGGAGTGCAGTAAATCTGAGAAAAACCGAATTGGTGGGAATGGAAGAAAAAATATTATCACGAAAGCATATTCACACCTAGGTAGCGAAAAGAAAAAGAAAAAGAAAAAGAAGGAAATGGAGAAGAAGGTGGAGCCATGGCTCTCATCTTCCTCTCCAGCAAAAGTCATCAAAAGGATTTGGTGGTTTCTTGTGTAAAGAGAACTCAAAACTTCTCTTTCTTAAAAGGGATGAGTGTCTAACCTTGTCTTTTACTATAAATCTTTTTAGAATATTACATTAATGCTTGCATTTTGTTAGTTGGATAGCATTCTTATGTGACTGATTAATACACTTTTAAAACGGTTTTGTGCTCCATGCGAAGCTCAATACATGGCTTGTTTTGAAAGTGAAATAAGGTGAAAATTTTGTGAATAATAATAAGATAGTTAATAAATAGTAGTGAAATAGTTTGAGTTAAATATTTTTTAGATTTTGAAAAATGAGAGAAAAAGTTGAATAAAAATATTAGTTAAAATATTATTATAATATTATTTTATAATATTATTTTTGTTTGGATATATGAAAAAGTTGAATTATTTTTTATTTTTTGTTTGAAAATTTGAGAAATTTGTAATGATTAATTTAAAGATTTTATATTTAAACTATATTTGAAAAAAATTTGAGATGAAATTGAAAATTTTGAAATGAGATTATATTCAAATCAACAAGCTTGGGATGCTTGGTGCATGATAGCAGCACTACTAGGAAAGAAAGTAACTTGCTAGTGTAGTGCACCTAGGGGTGTCAAAACGTGTTAACGGATTGTGTTCGTGTCGTGTCAGGGCGTGTACATAATGCTTAAAGGGTCAACACGAACACGATCTGTTAAAGGTTTCGTATCAAAAACTTCAACCCTAACACAACCCGTTAAGATAACGGGTTGACACAACACGACCTGTTAAGACCTTTGACATTATATGACACAACACGATACAACACGATCTAACCCGTTTTAACCCGCAAACCCGTTAGTGACCCGTTTAAGTTTAACCTAATTGATTTTATACAAATATTAAAACTTAAATAATAATTATAAAACATAAAAAATTAATTACAAATTACAATATTAAAATTACAATTCAATAAGTAGTACACTATAAAATATGATAAACACACAAATATGATCTACACATTGTAAAATATTTAAATTATAACCCAAACATATTAAATAATAATGGGTTAACTCGTTAATAACTTTTTAATAAGTACTTAAATGGGATAGTAAAGTGTCTAAGAGTATAAAACTAATTTTAAATTAGAATTTTTTGAAGTTTAGCTCAAGGGTATAAAAATAAATTTAAATTTTTTAACGGGTCATAACAGGACAGTCATAATGGGTTTGACCCGTTATCAAATTGTGTCTTAACGGGTTGACACGAATTGACCCGAAACCTATTAAGGCTACACACTAACCCGCTTTTATCGTGTCGTGTTCGTTTCGTGTTAACGTGTCGTGTCACATATTGCCACCCCTAAGTGCACCTCACCATCAAGTCATCCACAAATAGTTCATACTAGGAGCTAAGTTTGAAATATATATTAAAGTTTGGAATTTGAACTTATAAATAAAGAAGACAATGTTCGCAACTTTCTGTCATTTAAGGCTTCGTTTGGATATATAAATGAATTTATCTTATCTTATTTTATTATTTTAATTTTTTAAAATTTCATATAAAATATAATAAATATTGTATCAATTGGCCACTTTGAATGTTTCCACACAACTCTAGAATAAAATGCATTTGAGGAAAAGATGAGAAAGGTCTTCAAGTTCAATTTTACACAAAGGACAGACAAGTTGTTCTTCATCTAGGTAAATGACAATGTTGATCAAGATTTTGTGGGAAGGATATTGTGACTGGTTTTCTAGAGAAAAAGCTTTTGGCTATCTTGTAATTTTAGTCAATGTTTTGAATACGATATTGGTGGGTGTACCAGTCAAGACACTAGAATGAAATATTTCGATATCAGTATCGTTTCGTATACCGTTTCGAAATAGTTTATTTATAAATATATTATATATATAAATATATATATAAATTATATTTCAAAATAATAGTCAAAACACAAGCCGAAATATTAGCCGATATAATCGAAATATTAAGTGGTACCGACTGATACGATCGAAATATCTATCGGTACGAAACAACAAGTTTTCTGTACTAGACAACTAACCAGTACGACATATTTTAATCATATTAAACGATACAGTATAAAATTAAAAACTATAGTTTAAATTTCCACAAGTGCTTTTATTGAAAGGAAAAGGATTAGTGTTGGAAATATTGTTTTTAGCAACAAGAGCTATATATGCTAATTTTATAGAAAATTTGTTGGAGGAGTGATAAAGCAATTTGATCTTATCTTGAAAATGATGAAAGTTGTGATTAGTTAGAGAAATTTTTTGGATTTCTCTTTAGAAATGTTCCGAAAAATGGGTTGAGGAAAAGCGTATTCCAACATCTTGATACCTCAACTTGACCCTTTTAAGTGTATAATTAGTATTAGTATAGTTTGAATTTTTTTCATTAGTATAATTTAGAGAACAAATTAAGGGAATAACCTAGCATTTTTGTTAAAATAAAACAATATTAGGAATCAGTAGGAGAAGGGACGTCATGGACATTGGACATGACTCGGAGTTGAATCGAACGACCAAGACATTTATTTCCCAATATGCACTTCCGAATCCAACGCAATCAGGAATGGAAACTGGAAAGTTTTTCTTCTATGTACTCAATCAATTAGTGCAATATTTGAGTGAATGTCGGTGGAACGACACAGAATTCAAAGCGACACAGACCCTTTTGAAAATTAGGATAGTGATTCACTTACTATTTTATTATGATTTGTTTATTATTTTTAATGTATTTATTATTTTTATTATTTTTTAAATATTTTTTTAACATATTTAATTATTAGAAAAAACTAAAAGATATATAATTTCACTAATTATCATTTTTTTAATTATTAAAAAATTAAAAAATTAATAATAATAAAGTGATAAGTCTATTATTTTCCTGAGAATTATCATGGCCACCGCCTCGCCTCCTACATGGGTCCCATTAGCGTGATTATCGGATTGAAAAATGATTTAATATCTACAATAATAGTTATGAAATGTAATTACTTTATTAGAACGGATCCTACAAGCTCCATGACAATTAAGAATTATCTCGTCTCAATTAATTATTATAATTTTTTTAATTTTTATATACAATATAATAAAAAAATTAATTTTTTTAAATTTTAAAATAATAATAATTAAAAAAAATTATAATATTATACTAATATTTAATTTAATTTTTAAATTTCATCTCAATTGACTCTTATTTCAATGCAACGCGCAAACTCTAGGGACGTACCAAAGCCATCTGGCAGGGGTGAACGTGGAACCAACATCATGCCCATATCGAAACTCAAGTGGGTTCCCAACTACCACTCTATAATTATAATTTGTTACATTTAAACTTTTATTTATGTTCTTGTTTAATGTATGATTTTTTAATATCGTTTTGTTCATGAAACAGACAATGCATTAAAAAAAAGGGTGAGGAGGAACATTGGATCTGATAAAATGGACCGACTCAATTTAGTTCACTTTACTTACATAATATATATTTAAGTATTATTTTATACTTATATATAATAATAATAACAATAATTAATACCATTATTAGATAGATGCTAATCTTTTTATATTGACAAGTTTTATTGACTAATGGTAAGTGATATCTATTTTATTATGAGTTATTCTATTTTTAAGTTAATGTACGATATTCCATTTACATCTTTTAACTAGTAAGATTTAATTTATCAAATCTAAATTTTAAAAATTTATCTTATAGATTAAATTATACCATGTAAGTATTTTATTAAATACAGTTAGCTTGAGAATAAATTATTTTTTATTATTAAAAAAACTTTCCATCTGATTTATTTTTAAATTTTTGATATATATTTTTTAAATTTTTAATTTTTTATAATTCCCTTCACATCACAATACCATCTTGTTTATTTTTCAAACGCCTTTCATCTCTTTTTATTTTATTTAATCATTACAATCTTTTCAAATTTTAATACAAAATAATATAAATAATTCAATTTTTTAAAATTTAAAATAAAAATAATATTAAAAAATATTTTAATAATATTTTATTTTATTTCTAACTTTAATTTTAACTTATCTCAATTTTACCTTAAAAACAAACTAGGCTAATCCATTCAGTTTTCAGTTACTTTTAAAAGAGAATCATATTTTATGAAAAATATTCTTCATCATGTCTAAAACATAAAACATATTCTCATTTTTCTCATTTTTTTTTTTAATCTAAAACACTTCTTAAAATTCTATATTTTAAGGTTACTTGATAATTAGCTGAAAGAATCACCGGTTAGCGGTGAAGGTTTTGCGCACTCGAACGAAAGCAAAGCACCACCTCTCTCTCTCTCTCTCTCTCAAGTTTCGAAACGAGCTCTGTTTCTCTTTCGCTTTCTCTCTATCCGTGAGCTTTGGATCTGAGATCCTGAAAAGGGTTCAGCTGCAACCATCAAAGGTTGCACCACGCAAGACAGAACCCACAAGAGGCTTGGAAATTACAGGTCTTTATTCTTGTTATGTTCCCTTTTAATCTCATTTCCCTTTCTTTGCCTTTTCTCCTCTTTAGTTATTGAATCTCTATGCTTTTTTGAGGATCCTAATAGATGATTCAGTGTTGAAACATATTGAAGTGGTGGAACACTGTATAATTGGGCTTGTCCCTCGATCATTGCATTCGTACATTTTATGACAACTTTAGAAAATATTTATTGGATTGGTTCTTAGAATCCTAGCTGAATTATACTGTACATTTTTTGGCGGGTCCAATTGGGTTCACATCCTTAATTCTATAGAAGATATTGCATAATCTGATGCATTCTGGAATTGGTTTCTAGTCCAAAACTATTTTGGGGTATACCGGTTCCTTTCTTAGGAACATTCATATAATTTTCACTGTGATAGGGTGCTCTTATTATTTTGATATGTAGGAATTTTTTTAATATGAATAAAAGACTAGGCGAAGCCCGAGTATACACATGCACCTAGTTAGAGATGAGAAGAAATAACCTGAATATTAAGCCCATTGAAATCTAAAGCTATTATTATTAATATTGATATTATGGTTTAGAGACGAAGATGAACTTGTTTAAATAACATCACTAGATCTTGCTAAATAAACACAAGGAACTCTGCGCAAGTATACCAAGAGTATAGAACGATTCATCAAGGAGGGAATGAGTATAGAAAATCTACAAAGAAAGAAAAGCTAAAATTGTTGTGGACAAATGACCACTCATACAAAGATTTGAGCGTAAAGGTTTTCAACTCTACTAATATTCTTTCGCGGCCTTCAAAATATGGACATTGTGTTGATTCCATATGCTCCACCTTAAACACAACGGAGCCATTGTGCATGCATCTTCGCACCAATTGCGCCTGGTTTACCTTCCCAAAACACAATTAACTCCACCATTGGTTGGGGCATCACCCATTCAACCCCAAGAAGGTGTGATATCCAGAGG
This sequence comes from Platycarya longipes, assembly GCA_036559045.1. Classification (NCBI taxonomy): domain Eukaryota; kingdom Viridiplantae; phylum Streptophyta; class Magnoliopsida; order Fagales; family Juglandaceae; genus Platycarya; species Platycarya longipes. The sequence goes on along the minus strand of CM071792.1, from coordinate 22,072,020 downwards.
ATGCTTGCTAGATTGTTGTCATCATTTTCCCTTGACACTTGATTGATGGTGTCGCTAGACAGTGTATTTTAAATATGAAAACATGTGGCTAAAGTTTAGGGCTTTGTGGGGAAACTGAAATAGCGGTGGCGTCCTATAGCTATCACAAATCCCATTATTTTGTATTGGAAGTAAGTTGCAGGCCTTGAATAAAGATATGAAAAAATTGATGTGAGGAGGATTTTGGTTGTATCAAGAATTGGAAAAGATGTTATTGAATGATCTCTGTGGTCTGATGGGATTGCGGAAGAGAGGTGTCACGAAAGGAGGCTTTTAACATTCAATGCCAATAATCCTGTTTATCATGGAACATGTCTTGTCTTAAGATTATTCACTATATTTTTGTTAATGTCAATTGTATATTTCTCAGAGCCTCAAACTCTCGAAGAAGTTGAGCTTGCCTTCAATACAATATAATGCACACTCTGCCTTAATCAAAACAATCCACTATAACAGAAAACGATAAGAAGTCATTTTCCAGATCCATGTTCTTTTGGTCTATATTTTTGGTAGTAATAGTTAACCTGCTTAGATGATTCATGCAACATAGATAAGTCAATATGTAAAGCATGACTTGTGACTTCCATCAAGAAAAGCTTTTTCTTTTTACACCAATAATGATGGCATCCATGCAAGGCAGTGTGCTAGGTGTTAGATAGGCGTCCACAACATCCACAATGTTAACCTTACACTTAAAGTTCAAATTCTTACTGTGAGTGGTATCTCCTGGAAAACCATGGTCTTGGTCATGAGAAAAAAATGTCTTTTCTTTTATTAAATAATGTTTATATATGGTGTTGCAAATCAGTGAGGGCGTAATATATGTGTGAGTGCATTAAGCTGCTTAAAAAGTCCCATTAAAAAAGCAGCTCAATAAGTCCCATTTAAAGTTACTTCCTTTCCCTTAAAAAAAAAAAAATTTTACTTCCTTTCCCGTTTTCTATTTTTGTGTAAAGTTCTTTGATCTTCTATTTTCTTTTTCCTTTTTGGTTTATCTCATGCAGATGAAGCCCCCAATAATTATTGCTTCTGAGTATATGATGGACAATTGCTGAATACAACCTGCATAGATAATCCGAAGAAGAATCAATGTCTGCCTGAGGGATCTGTAATATTTAGCATATTAGCATAGATGAAAGGAGGAAATAATTCTAGATTGAGGGGGAGAAATATTTCTCTCACCCTGGCTATACTCATTGTTACAACCATAGCACTTTGGGCTTGGGAAAAAAATCCTTTTTCTAATTCTCTACCATCAGCCCAGGAGCGTTATATAATACCTTCATCAGGTTTGTTATTTTGCTTTTCAAAAGAACTTCTTCTGTTATTTAAAATGTTATTGATTAAAAAGGAAAGGTGTGCATGGAATGTACCAAGAAATGTAGGTACAAGACCTGATAAAGAGAGCCCAAATCTTATGCTCTGAAAATCAGCACTAAAAGATTTCAGTGGTGCATGTGTGTTGGGCAGTGTATGCTCAGCTTGGCTACTAGTTTAAACTGAGTTGGTAAATAAGACCTCATGTATTGACCATGTAGTATGGATCAAGGATTTCAAGACTTTCTTTAAGTAGTTTTTTTTTTGGATAAATAAGAATTTATTCAATATGAGAAATCTCAAGCACAAATACCAAATGAACCTCGCCATCCAAGGGGAGTCCAACACAAGCCTACACTAGATTACATCAAGCCTTGAATAAGGTGAAACCTATTTAGCTAGCATTAAATGTCACATCAGAATTACCCCAAAGTCTAACTAAATCTCTTTTAAGCAGAATGTTTTGATACCCTGGAAGGAATTAAGTTTCTCGCTTACCCAGTACACTCTCTGACACCATTTCATAATATATGGTTAGGTTCAATTAACTTGATGATTTGAAAGTATGTTGGTCCTTGGATAGCTGTGCATTTAGAGAAACATGTCCACCAAGTTACTGGGCTGTGTTCTCAGCTTGGCCACTAGTGTAAAAACTTTGATTTGACTCTTGACTGGTGATGTGTTTAATATGCGAGCTTTCTTTTGAGCCATATTATGTTTTTAACTTGCTTTTATGTTTTCAGTCAGCTGATGAATTTTCTATTGTGGCTTAGAGTTTCATGCAGACACTCAAAATGAGTCTGCAGTATCCTGGAAGCCAATAGATAAAATTGGGGAAAATGGTTCACAGGTGATCATTACAGCAGCAGCTAAAGGAGAAGAAAAAAACTTTGGTACTGCACCAGTGGATGCTATATCTGCATTCACTTCTGAAATGATGGACAGTAAATCCTCCTCTCAAACTAAATGTACGGTTATTTCATATTGAATATAAGCATGGTTCTTTGAAATTTTATGTCAGTGCTGCCCTTGTGATTAGAATAGCTGTTTCATCTTCATTGAACTTCCAAGCTGTTTCTTCTTGATGACACAGATCAAATAGAATTCCCATTTTTTTTTTTTTTTTTTTAATATGGGAATGCCAAGTATTAATGAATAACTATTCCGTAAAAGTTCATTTTGAAGTCTTTCTAAGAGTCAATACCCTGTGTTTTTAGGATTTGTTCATGGCATCAACTCTCAATTCTTTTGATCATCTTTTCAGTTAGTTGTGGAAGGGGTAGCTATTCATTTGGCTCACAATCATCTTTAAGTAACTGTTGTGGCATTTTGAATGGCATGGCAATTTTCACATATTATTTTCTTTTTTAAAATTTGTTCCTATAATTCTTGGAAGGTGATGAGAATAACTAGCCAGTCTGTGCAACAGTCTTTCAATCTTACTTTTACTTGTAGAGTCAGATCGGAGATCTCCTAAGATTCTATGCCACCTAATCAGATACAGTCAAATTTTACACTGCCTTTTTCATGTGCTCTTCTCAAGTGTTTGTCGTTGAGTTTATATGGATTACAAGAGGTAAATGAAGCATAGATTAGGTCCTCTAGCTTTTCCACACATGCTTACTGGTAGAATTTTTTGTGATCACCATCTTGGATAAACATCAAAGATTTGCGTTGTATCTCTTATGTCGATTTCATTGAAATGCATTAATCAGACGCTTGAAATGTAATAATTGATTTTGAGGAACTTATGATTTTTTGTATCTGAAATTGTTTTTAATATTTAAAGAACTTCTTTTCAGAAAAAAAGGTTCTATTATCATGAAGGGTGGAATTGCTTTGGAGGAGGATGGTACCATCAGTTTAAGAAAAGTTATGCTGAAAGTAAAAAATTAATTTAAATTTATAGGGTTAACATTGTTTGGATATTTATGCAGTTTGTCCGTGAAGTTATTCTTTGGATTTTAGCAAAAATATAAGGCTCTTAAAATTCTTGCTTCACACTTGTATGCTTCCAAAAATTGTTAAAAGGGTCAAAGCAGGTGTAATGATGCACAATCCAAAGGTAATTTGTTCACTCTTCAAATCTAAACTGAGTTTGTCCTGTTTTTTTCTTATGCAGTCTGCAATTATGCTAAGGGCAGATGGGTTGCTGACAGCCAGAGGCCATTGTATTCAGGATTCGGATGTAAACAGTGGTTATCAGGAATGTGGGCATGTAGACTAACACAAAGAGAAGATTTTTCTTTTGAGGGATACCGGTGGCAGCCTGAAAATTGTGAAATGCCAGAGTTTGAACGGTTCACATTCTTAGAAAGGTGGGTGTCTTGCTTTGGTTATACTTATTTTTATAAAGTATCCTGACTTGATTGCAGAGCTTGCTTGACTGTAGTCAAGCATGTGCAATGTAGTTAAAACTTTCCATTGGCCTCCTACTTTGTTTTTTATTTTTTTACCATAAACTTCAGCTAGAAGTTTTTTGAGTTACTAATGAACATTTAAGCTAATTGTCATTGAATCAACAACTGTTCACATTGTTCAGTCATGAGTTTGAAAGTTAATGCTATGGTTATACACCAAGCGAGGTGCCTTTTTATGACTTTATGTCGATGGTCTAAAGTATGACTGCGACTTCCAGAATGCAGGACAAAACAATTGCATTTATAGGAGATTCATTGGGGCGGCAGCAGTTCCAGTCTTTAATGTGTATGGCAAGTGGTGGGGAAGACAGCCCAGAAGTTGAAAATGTAGGTAAAAAGTATGGTCTTGTCAAAGCTCGCGGAGCCATTCGTCCTGATGGCTGGGCTTATCGGTTCCCAAAAACCAATACTACCATCTTATACTACTGGTCAGCAAGTCTGAGTGATTTAGTGCCGCTAAATACCTCAAACCGGACCACCGATGTGGCTATGCATCTGGACCGTCCTCCAGCTTTCATGAGACAGTTCCTCAATCAGTTCGATGTGTTGGTTCTGAACACAGGACACCACTGGAACAGGGGTAAGCTCAATGCAAATCGTTGGGTGATGCACGTAGATGGAAAGCCGAATGAAGACAATAAACTTGGTGAAATTAGGAATGCCAAGAATTTTACAATTTATAGTATTGTCAGATGGGTAGATTCACAACTTCCCTCACATCCCCATCTTAAGGTTTTCTTTAGGACTATCTCACCTAGGCACTTTGTTAATGGGGATTGGAACACTGGGGGAACCTGTGATAATACAATTCCATTGTCAGGAGGAAGTGAAGTTGTGAAGGATGAGTCAAGTGATCCTGTTGTTGAGGGTGCTGTAAAGGGCACAAGAGTAAAGATTTTGGATATAACTGCAATTTCTCAACTGAGAGATGAGGGACACATGTCCCACTACAGCATTAGAGGAACTCCCGGTGTAAACGATTGCTTACATTGGTGCCTACCAGGTATTCCAGACACATGGAATGAGCTCCTCATTGCACAAATATAGGCCTTGAAATATTTGCTATTCTTTGGGGTCTGAGATGCCCATTTTTCTCTTATATAATTATACTTCTTTAATGGAAATTAGCTTTCTTATTTGTCTGACAGTAGTTTTAAGCACATAGTCCCTGACTCCCTGTCCAATATTTTTCAAATATATAGATATATAGCAGCAAACTGCAGGTATCCTGCTTATTGAATTGAAGAAACTTGGTTAACCCACTCTTTCAAGAATGCAAGTGGGAAAACCCTTTTTGTTTCATTTTTCTTTTTTTGTTCCCCGCTAATGTAGTCTTAATTAGGCTTGTTCATCCGAGTTTGAAATATGAGTAATTTTCTTAAATTTCTTAAGTGAAGGCAAGAGTCAATAGCAGCGCCAAGAAAATTTTAGGGTCAGACCGGACAAAACTTGACCCAAATGAACAGGCATAGTCTTAATTATAAAAACTAGTTGTGCAATACCCAGCAATGCATGAGAAAATTGTTAATTCTATTTATAATCTAAATGTGGAGGTTTTTATTTTTTTTTGGACTTTTAAAATATCTAATTGTCTTAACATTTATTGACATGATGTTTTCAAACTATTTTAAATTTAAACGACTAAATTTATGGCCAATTAAATATATATATATATAGAAGACGAGTTTGCTCTCAATATTTGCTTTTGTTTTGTTGCAAAATGTGTTCAATTCTGTGTCATCTCCTTTCTAGGATTATCCCTAAGCTATACAAACTCTTTTTGTTCTATCATTTACTATATTCTTACTCCTGTTTATTTCTTTCCATACTGGGCCTCTTCCATTTCATCAACAGTTCCGACCGGAGAAGAATTCACGAATTTCTCTAAAAAGCAAACCAAGATGATAATAAACTTGATTATTGTCCTCAATAGATTTTTTATTTTTATTTTTCATAATTATCTCAACTATTACTTGTATTATATATATATCTTTATATATATAAAGTGGCTATCTAACGAAAAATCTTATTTTAATGAAAAATCTTATTTTTCTGTTAAAGTTAACATTTTCCATTCATTTTTGTTGAAATAAATACTGTATTTAATGAGAAATATTATTTTAAATACAATCCATTAATTCCATTAATCACTGAAATAATGTTCTTGACATTAAGTTTAATTACACCACTTCAATTTTCTATAACAATAAACTTTTCATTTAATTTTTTTTTTTTGTAAAATAAATATAGAATAATAATAATAATATAGAATGACATAATAATAGTATAGAATATATAACAATATATATAAATAAACCATTCATAACAATATAACAATGCAATTCTCACTTAGAGATGTTAATTTATACGTTAGAGAGTTTAATTTTATTCATGAAAACTTATTCCTATTATATGATTAATAATTTCATTCTGTAAGAATTATTTTATAATTTTAAAATGTATTATTTATTTATTTTTTGAGATGATAAATATACGGTATATACAATTAACTATAATTATATTAAATTGGTAATAATAGACAATAAATATAATTAATATATTATATATGTTTGATATTTAATTGAAATATATATGATTTAATAAATTTACATATTTAAAATTAATATTTTATATTATAAATTATAATATAACATTCTTTTATATAAATTATAAACTACATAATTTTTTTAAAAAAAAATTATATTATTTCTTAAAAATAATCACATAACTAAAAAAACTGTGGATGATTCAAGTTTATGTAGATCTAGAAAAACTCAAAAATTAAAAACATAGGTATTTTAATATCCTCTCTTTTGAGGCTGTGCAAAATGACGCAAATATTAGATCATCGTTTTAGAATTATAAAAATATAATATTTTGAACGAATTTTTTATAAAATTTAAATCAAAAGTATCTCAAATAAATTTGATAAAACTATAAATTATGTTTATTTATGAGGCTATCTTATTATTTTTATTAATATTTTTTTTTATAATATATGAAAACGTGTAATTATTTATCATCCATTTAATTATGAATAATTTTTTAATTTTTATTAAAAATTAAACTAGATAAAATATATTTATATACTTATATATGCAAATAAGAAACAAATGTTTTCTGCATTTGCTTTGGGTAGGTAAGTACTACAGTTGCTATCAAGAGGTAGACGGCAGACGCGTTTACGAGAAAAATACAACTTTGTACAGATTTTTGCAGAATTTAATGCTGGATCAATAACCTTTCATTTTTCTGCATAAAAAACTAAAAAAGCTAATGTGAGAGGGTCTAACGCATGCTAATATATATATATATATATATATATATATAAATTATTTTGGGTTGTCTCCATCGTTAATTTGAACGTATGGTATAGGGTGCCAAAAAGTAGAGGAGGAGGAGGAGGAGGAGGAGAATAGAGGCACAAGATATAACTATTTGGGGAAATTCTATTGAAATTCAAGGATTGTTTATGGGGCAAGTCATTATCTATTTCTGCACATTTACATCGTCATTTCTCCTCCGTCTCCCAGAAATTTTCGTTGTCAAAACATGATAAGCTAGCCGAGGAGAGAGTGACGTTTCAGTTCCATTTTTTCCACAAATTTTTTGGGTTGGGATGTATTTTACAAGTTCGAGTAAAAAAAATCATCTACATAATTTTAAGGTGAACAAGTGATCTCATATAATTTAATTATTTGAAAAATTACAAAACATACATGTAATTATATATATATATATATATATAAACTCACTTCATTATGGTGGGCATCAGTTTCTTCAAAAAAAAAAAAAAACCCCGGCTTGTGTATCCTGGATTGTATTTATATAATATATATATATATATATATATATATATATATACACTCCTATTTGACAATGATCACTAAAGTGCATTTACTAATTCACCTGGTTGATCTAATATTTGACTTCCAACTTCAATGAATTATTTGTTGAACCTATTTTAAGAGGTATAGTCTGAATTGACAATTTTTATTCTTATTACTATCTATGACAATTTTTGTTCAACTTGCCCTGACTAAACGTCCTTCCTCCGCCCTCAGCACAAGATGTCAAACAGTACTGCATGTCCCAAAAAATAACTAGAAAGTCCACCTTAGGAAAGGCGGAGGAAGGACCTTTTTTTTTTTTTTTTTTGTTATTTTTTGGGACATGCAGTGTTTGACATCTTGTGCTGGACCTCTCATGATGAAGAAAGGAGAATGAATTGGTTGCTTTTAACCTGGGGAGTTGAAAACTTGAAAAAGGAATATTTTTTAATTTCCGAATTAAGGAAACAAGGATATTGATGAAGTCAGTCCTGTTTACTTCCAGATTGTGGCTGTGGTTGTGTGCTTTTAAAGGCAATCTTAATTTGGCGTTGACACTTGACATAGCCTCAATATGATAAGATCGATGTTGTGGGAACAACATATCAGGCTATCATGTCTTCTTCCCGATGTTAAATTATATATGTTGCCTACTGTCTTCTTGCGGCCTTGCCCATGTTATTAAACTGGAAGATATAGAATGATCAATTTTTGTTTCTTTTCTTCTTTTTTTTTTTTTTTAAAGAAGTAGCTATAAGTTTGGACAATACAGTACAAAAAGCCATTAACTAGCCAATTGGCAGGAATTGGTTCTTTGTGGGAAAAAGGAGTATATAATTAATTGTATATATAGGAGGGGTACAATGAGAAAACTTGATCAATCTATTTTATTATATGTTATCTGATCCTTTTCATTCTTTTTTTTTTTACGTTCATTCTTTTCTCATTAAAGAAATCCAAATGATCCATTCATCTAGAATACTTCACATTTCCTAAAGCTCTCTCTCTCTTTTTGGTTTTTTTTTTTTTTTTTTTAAAATGGAGGTGGGGGAGTTGCTCCACAGCAACCTAGATAGCGACCTCTAAGATGCAGTTTCCTACTAAATCCCCAACTGTATGGGCCCCTGATCCTCCTCCACAGGGAAATTTACAAGCAACTAACTACCCCTTTTGACATTTTTGTTAGTCCATTTTTTCTTCACTTTGTGAGGAGGTCTTTTCCTATATATATGAGACTAGATATTTGCTCTACAATTGCCAACTTCTCTCTCTCTCTCATACACTAACACACGCAGCTTGGATCTTGATGATGAAGATGGAGCAAAGAAGAGTGGCCAGCATCAGTTTCCAAATTCAAGATCAGCCAAAGATTAAATCAAAGAAGTATATTAGCACTCGAGCTGTTCCATCGAAGAGAGGAAGCATCAAGCGTCGGATCTTCTCATGCATTGTCCAGAAGTTAATCATGAAGTTCATTACTATCCCAAATCATCCATCAACATGATCCTCATCGATCTTTTAATCTGTTCTTAATTACCTAGTTTAACCTTTCCATGTTCATGGGTACAAACAGTTCAAGTTAGAGTTTAGCTAGAGGCCAGGATCTGAGGCAACGATGAGGGAGAACACTGCACTACTCGTGGAGATTTGGAAGTTATGTTAAATATCATGTTGTAGAAAAACTCCAAGTTCTGTCTGCTTTAGATCAGAATCCAGATCTATATGCTGTGTTGGGGCCGGAGTACGTGTTTTTAGCTTTTGACCTTAATTGTAAGTTCATACAGGCCGTTAGTTGTCGTGTTGGAATATGTATACTTCTATATATATATATACATGTTTTTGTTTACTTACACTTCCTGAGAGAGAGAGAGAGAGAGAGAGAGAGAGAGAGAGAGAGAGAGCCCCAAACATACAGATACAGACATGCATAATTTTTAGGGATTCATGAATACAAGCAAGAAAACGTGTGGGGACACCTTTTTCATTTGATTAGATGGATGAGAATTAACCATACGTACAATGATATATATTAATTGAAAAATTCTTTCCAACCTTTAACCTCCTTCATACATTTTATTTTTTTATTTTTTAATTTTTAATTTTTATTAAATATGTGATACATAAATAAAAAATAAAAAATTATTAATTAATTAAAAATAAAAATAAAAAAAATATGATGTATGAAGGAAGTTAAGAATGATATAAAACTTCCCATATTAATTATATAAGTAAAGTTTTGACCTTAGTATCAGATGATATGTCTGCAAATAATTCAATAATTAATTGGGAACGGTGTCAGATGATGTGAACTCTCTCTCTCTCTCTGCTTTGGATTTTCCTGATCAATGGAGAAAGAACGACCTCGTTCGAAAGTGTGAACATTTTAGAAAAACATGTTTATATATATATATATTTTTTGACTTTATGCATCATCTGGGGGATAGATTCCAGATGACGCATACATTAATATATATTTAGATAGTTGGCGCCTGGCCGGGTACTAGGGATTGATCAAGTTTGATTATTGCTTAATTATGTCATTGTTATGGACATCATTAATTTTTTTGTACGACTTTGTATGTTGTACTTAATTGTTTTCTTTAAATTGGATTCTTGTTGAAGTGCGTTTCTCCTTACACGATCTCCTAAATATCAGTTTCAGAATACTTGTTCTATTTACGTAATGAGATGGGATGAGATAATTTTAAATAAAAATTAAATAAAATATTATTAAAATATTATATTTTAATATTATTATTATTTTAAAATTTTAAAAATATATATATATTTTATATGAAAATTTTAAGGGTTCTCCACAGCCTCAGGAGTGGCTCATGCTCACACCAAGCTACTAGGAATCTGTGCAATGGGGGTGGAGTGATGGAAGGAATTAAGGGTTCTTCCCCTCCACCATTCCTCCCTGCAGGGGAGTGACACTTATTTTTAGTATTTTTTGTTTTGTTTTTTCAAATCAAGTGGTCGTTTGACGTCCAATTCTTTTAATGACTACATATCTGTGTATTTATGCACCTTATATAGAAGATATGACCACAAGGGGAGAGTGCTGGAAAGTGTACTGAGTGTTGATTACTTTTCATCATTTTTCGATCACAAAGACATATATTTTGAATTTTGAATTTTTAAAAATTTTCAAAACATGGCACATTTTGACAAGATTTATTTTATTTTATTTTATTTCGTACTCACAAGGGCCTTATTGTTAATAATAAATACGAAAACCCTACAAGTTTTATTTTCCATAAAAAATGTGTAAAACCCTAACACCATTTTAATATTTAACCCCAGGCAAATCCCAAAACCAAGTATATAGATAGCTGATACAATCGAAACTAGCATGTTATGGGAAAATCTTCAGTAGTTTCTCAATAAAAGTTGAACAGCTAACATGCCCGAACTGAGATATTATCCTTCACCAGTTTATGTTCTTACCAGACCCTTCGATACTCTCTTCTTGGTGCATGTTTTCACAAAAAAACAGTAGAGAATAGTTTCCAGTTTTGGTACAAACACGCGACAAAATTATGAGAAATAAGAGTATTGACCAAGTTCCAAAAGGTGCTGGTTACCAAGCAGTTTACCCCTTCAACACCAATAGATACTTCGTTTGAGGAGTTCAATTACTCAGAACTGTAGTAAAATTCAACAGCCGTCCAACTTTGCCGTGACCTCTTGGCATTGGCATTTATATCTGCCATTTTCACTTGGACCATTGGTAAAATCAACATCCAGGAGAGGTTAATTCTCCTCAACCTTTAATAACACATTTGGTGTTTCATTATCAGTGTGCCCCCCTTCACCACCAGAGACCTGAATGGCATCGCCGCCAGAGCAACTATCATTGCCAGCGGTTTCTGGGATACAATCTTCTTGCTTGCTCAAGCCACCATCAAGGCTCACGGCATCTGCTACATTTTGTTGATCCCCAGAAAATGGGTTTTCGTTAGTAGCCTCAGTGGTTATACTGGCTCCAGCAGCCCCATCACCTGAGTCAATAGCTGTCACCATGCCAGGAACTGCCTTGGGGTCATCTCTACCTGGAAGGGAGAGATGAATATTAGTAACTTCAGAAGTGCTTCTACTGGTGTGGTGGTCTCTTGCTCCATAGCAGTAGGGCTACTAGTAGGAAAATTTTCAACCATGCACAGTTGTGGATGCTCGTTCTGGGCATCAACATCCATATCAGATTTTGGACTTGCGTAAGCAAGTTCTTGTTTGGCTCCATTTGCTGTACAGCATTTCCATCATGTGGCGATCCAATTGGATCTTTGGACGGGATAGGTGTATCCGTCACAATGTTCTGCGCAAGGGTCTGATCTTCTGCAGCCTTAGCCAACTCAAGGGTCTGATGCTTGGCTGCAATCGCCACTTGCTCTTCTGCTTGTACTCTGTATTTCTCCATGAGGTTTTGTGTTCTATCTAACTCTGCCACAAGGTCTCCATATCGCATCTGTAAAGTTCGTTCCAGCTCCTTTTGCTTCTGAACTTCCTCCCAGAGACTATTTATCCGGTGTGAAGCTGCTAATTGCTCTTGCTTTTGTAATGCTCTAAAACACTCGAGTTCTGTTGCAGCAGTGTCCATCTGTTTGAGGGTTGATGCAATCTTTGGCCAGAAAGCTGTTTTAGCTCGTGTCTGAAATCACAATATCCATTAATTTAATAATATTATCAGGTTGATTTTTAGGTACCATAAGTGTATGACTGAAAAGCAATGGATCTCCAAGTTAAGTTTCCATATTATTAACAGAGGAAAAAGAATGGATCTATAAGTCAAGTCTAAATATCATTAACAGGGGAACACCCCATGAGCTTGTTTGAAAGATTGTTTATATGTGCATTTGGAAGTACATTGAAATATGTGATGTTCACCTTTTCCATCTTGCCAAATTTTTGTTGGAGAATAGTATTTCACATTTTGAAACACATTTCTGCCCCAATGTAGCAGAGGACATCACTGCAAATATGTGAGCACACGCACACATGCAAGTACAGGTTAACAGGGAAAAAGTCCAAACATTTTTTTTTTTTTTTGATAGGTGGAACAAGTCCAAACATATTTCAGCCAAAATCATGTCATAGAGGAAGCAGAGTTAAAGCAAAATTGAAAGACACCAGAAACAAAGATTTAGCGGGTATCTCATGGGCCACATACCTCATAACCATGTGTGAGAACTTTGACCTTATTCTCAAGGCTTTCTGCCTTGGCTTTATCACCATCCATCTTCTTCTTCACATTTTCAAATTCATTCTGCAAAGCTGCAAGTTTCTCCATGTTTCCAGCAACACTTGAGAGACCGTAAGCATTACGGGTAGGAAAGTACATGAGATCATTTAGGCAAGTACTGTGTGCTTCAACAATTCATCAAGGGATTGATTTTCATGCCCCATCGCCAGGCGAAGATACCGAGCCTCTTCCCCTATCAAAGTATCAGCCTGCTGACAACAATTTTTCTTAGAAATTTGCAAGTTACTAATTCCCAGACATGCTCAGAAGTCCTCCCTAAAAAAACAGAATACTGAGGCACAAGAATATAGTTTATCTACCTCAAAAATATCTTTTGTGATAGGTAATCAAGAATTTTTATTCATAGAAGTAGGAAAAGTCCAAGTATACAGGGAGTATATATGAGAATAACCTAATTAGAGTATACAATATCTACCTCAAAAATATTGACTAGCACACAAAATTTAGATCCTTATAGAAAGAAGCTTGTATGTTATAAATATATCTCGAGTGTCACTAATATGTTATTTCGCCCGAGCTTCCAAAGTTTGATCGACACACGTTTAGGAGACACCTAAAAACTATTTCATGCATTCCCAAAATATTTACCTTCTTTTTATTTTTGAAGTTTATGTTATAAGACACACATCTTATAGTATATAAGAGAGGTTACCAATACATTCCCTTACAGCTCCTTCATAGAATCATCTGAAATAGACCCATTTGCAAATCACAACATAAAAGATGACAGTTACCATCAATGAGAGCTTTGGAGATGGGGATAGAATCACTTAAACAAGGCACTTTTTTTTTTTTTTTTGCAGTGAAGAAAACAGTAACCTACGTGATACAGCTAAACTGAATCCTTACCACTTTAAGCTCATCTTCCTCAAAACCATCTATCTCAAGGACATAACCAGGTCCATTTGTAGAGTGCTTCACACTTTTCTTTTTCTCCTCGGTCAGTTTCTTTTCAAGTGGATACTTAGCACTATCATGCTCTAGTATGATCGTGCTTACTAGAGCATGATAGTGCTCTGCAAAGGAGCTCTTGTCTTCATCTGCTCTAATAAGAGAATGTAGAATCCAAGATTTCAAGTCTCGTATATACGTATAGATTTTGATGAAACGTATGCACCTGTCGCAAGATTATAAGCTATTTAAATGTTACTTGCATATGCATGTTATAAAAATTTCAAACTTTTTCAAATGGATGTTAAAAGTGCTTTCTCAAATGGTTTTATAAATGAAGAAGTATATGTTGAGCAACCTCCAGATTTTGAAAATCATATTTTTCCTAATCATGTTTTTAAGCTCACAAAAGCATTATATGGATCAAACAAGCTCCTAAAACTTGGTATGAGAGGTTTAGTGGTTTTTTGATTGAAAAAAATTTTTCAAGAGGAAAGATCGATACAACTCTTTTTATCAAATATGAACAGGATGATATTCTTCTAGTTCAAATTTATGTGGATGATATAATATTTGGTGCTACTAATGAAAATATGTGCCAAGATTTTGCTAAGAGTATGCAAGAAGAATTTGAAATGAGCATGATGGGAGAACTTAATTTTTTTCTCGGATTGCAAATCAAGCAAGCAAAAAGTAGAACATATATTAATCAGTCCAAATATATCAAAAAGTTACTCAAAAAGTTTGAGATGGAATGTGCGAAGGTAATTGGAACACTATTAAGTCCAACCACTAAACTTGATAAAAATGAAAGCGGTAAGCCAGTTGACTCAAAGGTATATCAATGTATGATTGAAGTTTATTATATTTGACAGCTAGTAGACCTGATATTATGTTCAGTGTATTTTTATGTGCACGTTTTCAATCATTTCCAAAACAATCTCATTTGATTGCAGTCAAGCGGATTTTTAGATATCTTGTCAGTACCATTGACCTCAGATTATGGTATCCTAAGCACACTTCTTTCGATCTTATTAGTTATTCAGATGCAGATTATGCTAGTTGCAAAGTTGATCGAAAAAGTACTAGTGGAACATATCATTTTTTAGGTCATGCACTCGTTTCATGGTTTAGTAAAAAATAAAATTCTGTTGCATTATTTATTGCTAAGGCAGAGTATGTTGCTGCAGGTAGTTGTTGTGCTTAAGTTCTTTATATGAAACAACAGCTTGAGAATTTTAAACTTATGTACAATCACATTTCAATCAAATGTGATAATACAAGTGCTATAAATCTTTCAAAGAACCCAATATAACATTCTAGGACTAAACATATTGAAATTAGATATCATTTTCTTAGAGATCATGTACAGAAATGTGATATTGTATTAGAATTCACAAGCACATATGATCAATTGGCAGACATTTTCACAAAACCCCTACCAGAAAATAGATTATGCATGATTAGAAAAGAAATATGAATGATGCATGTCATGAATATCTGTTAAACATTTTTATTCCATTATCTTAAATGACTTACAAAAATTTGAGACTTCTAACCTCATCTTTTAACTGCATTTGCTCTTCATAGATCGACATGTTATTCTCATCTAAAAAATTAGGCAATCGAAATAAAAGGCAAGTAAGGATTTTAAATCCTTATTCTGTTACTTTAACTATACTATTTTTTTATTTGACTCATAAACAAGTCGTTGAAGTATAGAAACAGTCTCGCTAAACTTCTTAATTTCGCGAGTTTTGGACTGCAACCGAGTGGAAAAAGCAACAATGGATGATGAGTATCGAGTCCCGAGACCAACAAGCTCATAAATGGCATCATGATCTGATTTATTAGTTAAATCAGTCTCTTGTTGCTTCATGGAACCTACGATAGAAGCAGAAATAGATTGATCACGAGAAGTACTGAAGGAAAATTGACGAGCCATTATAAAATTGTAAAATGAAAATGCAGACGAATTGCAAAGATGAGAAGAAGATTTGATGCAAAATAGATAAAACTAATGATTACTCTTATAGAGATGGAAATAAGAACAAAATAAACTATCACAACTTCAAATCTTTGCAATATCTTGCTTGTCAATAACGTCAAGCGGATTTGAATTTCTTTCCTCACCGAATTGCTAGAGCTAGGCCTCCAGTCTTTGCAGGTTTTGTCTTGCACGGGTGACTCTAATTTTTCAACTCTCTACAAAATCTCATTCCGTACCAAATTGCTAGAGCTAGGCCGCTAGACTTTGCAGGTTTTGTCGGACACGAACGTGGGAAGAAATCTCCTTCCGCACGAAATCTCGATAATATTTTATTTGTCAACAACATCAAGCGGATCTCTGCACCGAGATGATAATGTTGGGCCTCAGCCTTTACAGCTTTTGTCAAACACGGACGGGAGAAGAAATTTTACTGAAACTAATTGCGGTTCCTTTTTAATGATGCCAAAAGGGGGAGAAATCTTATACTAGTATTATACTACCTTGTTATATATGCTAGAACCACATCTATATTTTATTTAAAAAACTAACGCATATTTTCAGAGGGAGTTTAAGTATTAATTGCAGATCGCAGATTTTTACTAAGTATTTGTCATCATCAAAAATGGAGAGATTGTAGAACCCAATGTTTCAAGTCTCGTATCTACATATAGATTTTGATGATAACAAATAAATTCAAGACTCAAGTTTAAGTTGTCTACGCATGAAGAGAGCTAAGCACATCAAGAAATCAAGCATGAGTAAAAAGAAGAATAAGTCTACAAATGAAACTCATAGAGTAATTTTGTATATTTCTTAAATTTTGAAATTGGATTAAGACTTAAAATTAATATTTTCTCATAAAGCATCAAATTGCATTTTTTACATTTGCATAACTTTATTAAAATATTTAATTTCGAAAATTATTATTATTTTTCTACATATACATAAAGATTTGAATTTATAAAATGATTGATTGTCATCTTTAACATGTGCATGTGTTGTTTAGAAATCTTGAATGGTGGTTATGTATTTTCTTGACAAATGTAAAAGATAGATGATTTATTTAAAAATCTTGAAAAGTAGTTATATATTTTTTTGACATATACAAAAAGAAGATGATTTGGTTTGAAAAATAAATTATGCTCATTTTGTTATGTATGAAAAGTAAAATATTTGATTTGATTTCTTTGAAAAATAAATGGAGTTGTTTTCGACAAATATAATAATGAGATGTTTTTATTTGAATCTTTTGAAAAGTGAATAGTATTCTTATTTGACATATGAACATTTTTAAATTTGAATATGAAGACTCATTTGCCTATAAATAGCTCACTTGAGTTTTGCAAAAATCACAACAAGAGCTTACACATCAATTGATAAGTTTTGCATCATTTTTTCAAAACTCTCATTCTCTCTTCTCTAAGTTTTGTGCCTTAATCCTTATTCATTTTGAGAGAGATATAGGTTGTGTTGTATTGTTCTTATTTCACTCATTGAGAAGTGTACTCTGATAATTTACCCACTATCAGTTCTTGTATTTGTAAGAGGGTGCGTATAACCCTTGTGTGTGTAAAATGTGTTCTACACAGGGAATAGTTGAATCACCAAGTGTGAGGTGATTGCAAGTGTAGAGGGTGTTCTACATGGATTCTTTGTAGCGGTGTTGCTCAAAGGTGTAATAGATTTCTATCTCCACTTGAAAGAGATTGAATAGTGAATTTGGGATCTTCAATGGGTAGCTTGAGGCGAGGACGTAGGCAGTGGGGCTGAACCTCGTTAAAATACTGAGTTTGCTTCTTCTTACCCCAACTCTTTATATTTCCTGCTGCTTCATATTCTGTTTATATTTTATATTATATATTTAGTTTATAAGTATTAATTTTTTAATATAACCCAATTCACCCCCCTCTTGTGTTAGTCATCTAGGCAACAAAGAATTTCTAATTAGGTCCAATGAAGCAGCAGGAGGTCTAGGGAGCTCCCTCTGCAGTACTTTTGATCTCTTCCAAAGTAATGCCTGCTAACGCGCCTTATTGAATCCAAAGTTTCAAGTTTCGTATCTATGTGTAGATTTTGATGATAACAAATAAATTCAAATCTCAAGCTCAAATTATCTACGCAATGGAGCGAAGCGCACATCAAGTATAAAAGAACAAATCTACAAATGAAACTCATAGATTATTTTTGTACATCTCTTGATAAAATTCAAAATTGGATTAAGGCTCAAAAATTAATCTTTTCTCATAAAGTATTAAATTGCATTTTTTTTTGCATGACATAAGCATGATATATGCATGATATCATTAAAAGTTTTAATTTGAAAATTTATATTTTGCATGTGCATGACATATGCAATGATCTCATTAAAAATTTTATTTTCAAACATTATATTTTACATGTCTATGATATATGCAATAACTTCATTCAAAAATTTGAATTTTGAAAATTGAATGACATATGCAACAACTTCATCAAAATTTAAATTTTGAATTTGGAAAATGATTGAGTGTGATCCATTTGTCTATAAATAGCTCATTTGAGTTTTACAAAATTACAACAATAAGAGCTTACACATTTATCACTAAATTTTGCATCATTATTTCAAAACTCTCATTCTCTCTTTTCTAAAGTTTTGAGCCTTAATTCTTGTTCTTTTTTAGAGATATATAGGTTGTACTGTATTGTTTCTATCTCACTCATTGAGGAGTGTACTTTGATAGTCTACCCACTATCAACTCTTGAATCAGTAAGAGGGTAAATATAACCATTGTGTATGTAGAAAGTGTTCTACACAGGGAATAGTTGAATCACCAAGTGTGAGGTGATTGGAAGTGTAGAGGGTGTTCTACACGGATTCTTTGGAGCAGTACTGCTCAAAAGTATAATAGGTTTCTATCTCCATCTAAAGGAGATTGACTAGTGTATTTGGGATCCTCAAGGGGTAGCTTGAGACGAGGACGTAGACAGTGGGGCTGAACCTCGTAAAAATACTGAGTTTGCTTTTTCTTACCCTATTCTTTACATTTATTGCTGCTTTATATTCTGTTTATATTTTATATTGTGTATTTGATTTATAAGTATTAATTTTTATAATATAACACAATTCACCCCACTCTTGTATTAGTCATCTGGGCAACAATTAGTATCAGAGTAAGGCTCTGTTATAAGATTAATTATCTGTTGAGTTAAGATCATATAGCTAATATTGCAGCTACTTTCGCTGAAAGTCAATCCAGTAGTCGACCTCCGCTATTTTGTGGAGATAATTATACTTTTTAGAAAGCTAAAATAAGAATATTTATTCAGTCTCAAGGTCGAGAAATATGGAAATATATTGTAAATAGGCCTTATATTCCAACAAAAACTGTTGATGGAGTAAAGGTCAAAAAGGAAGAGGAAGAATTTGATCGCGAAGACGATAGACTTTATATTGTGAATATAATGAATATGAATTTTCTATATAATGCTCTTAATAGTATTGAATTTAACAGAATAATGACTTGCAGGATAGTAAAGGAAATTTGGGACAACTTGAAAGTAACCTATGAAGGAACTTTGCAAGTCAAAAAATCAAAAGTTTATATTCTTACGCATAAATATGAAATGTTCAAAATGAATGATGATGAATCTATCTCTTCTATGTATACTCGTTTTACTAATATTATAAATAGCTTAACATCTCTTAGTAAAGTTTATTCCAGTTTGGAGATAGTATAGTAAGGAAAATTCTCAACTCATTGCCAAAACGTTGGGAATCAAAAGTAACAACGATTCTTGAAACTATAGATCTTAAAAAAGTCGAAGTAAATAAATTCATCGGGTCACTTATTACCCATGAGTACACATTGAAAAGAGGAGAAGAAGAAGGAAAGCAAAAGAAGAGCTTAGCACTCAAAGCCGTTCCTCATGAAAGTGAGAGCGATGAAAATAAATAAAGCGATGACGAAGAGATTGCAATGTTTACATAGAATATTTAAGAGATTCTTGAAAAATAAAGTTTCTCCAAGGAAACTTTTCAAAAAATCTTCCAACAAAAATACAGGTAAAAATTATTCATTAATTTGTTATAAATGTAAAAAGCCTGGATATATTAAAGTAGATTGTCCCTTGCTAAACAAAGATCGATACAAATGTAAGAAAGCAATGAAAGTTACATGGGATGATGATTCAAGTAGCTCAAACAGCGACGCTAGCAACGAAAAATTTGCAAATTTTTGTCTCATAGATAAAGATGATATTGAGGTAACAAATTTTGAAAATATTGAAAATCCTTCTTATGAAGAGTTACAAAATGTTTTAGAAGAGGTATATGAGGAATTTAAAAAATTGGGTATTAAATATATTGCTTTGAAAAAGAAAAAATCCTCTTTAATAAATAAAATTGATATTTTAATAAAAGAAAATATAGTTTCAAAAGATGATAACGATGACCTGAAAAAGAAAGTAGCTAATTTAGAAAAGATTGTTGAAAATTTCACAAATGGAAAAAGAAATTTCGAAAAATTTATTGGTAATCAAATATGTGTTTTTGATAAGGTAGGCTTGGGATACATGTCAAAAGAAAAACTCAAACCTTATAAAAATTTCTTTGATAAACCCATTAAATCAAAACCAGACTTGTCAAAGAAAGACATTATTACAATCACTCAAGTTCTTCAAGTATGTTACATGTTATTTGTAATTTTTGCATAGAAATGGTCATAACTATTATGCTTATCTTATTAGAAGAAAACATACAATAACTATTAGGGCCATATGGGTACCAAAGAATTTTATTTCTTTTAATACTAATAAATAAAGGACTCAAAGAACATGGATATCAAGAAAAGATATTTTAATTGTTTTTGTATGTATACATGAAGTCTTCCGTTAGTAAAAAAAGATGGTTTTTAGATAGCGGATGCTCAAGACACATGACAGGAGATAAAACTAAGTTCATTGATCTCATTCCTAAAGAAGAAGGACACGTGACATTTGGAGACAATTCAAAAGGAAAGATCGTGAGAATAGGTAAAGTTGGTAATAAGTCTTCTCTCATAATTGAAGATGTTCTACTCGTTGAAGGTCTAAAACATAATCTTTTAAGTATAAGTCAATTATGTGATAAAGGATATACAGTTACCTTCAAAAAAGATAAGTGCATTATTTTGAATAATCATAATTGCAATATTTATTTTATTACTCTTAGAAACAATAATATTTATACAATTGAATTTGAAGAAATTGCCTCACAAGATACTATATGTTTATCAGCTCAACATGAAAATAGTTGGTTATGGCATAAAAGGTTAGGTCATGCAAACATGGAACTTATTTCCAAACTTTCAAAAAATGATCTTGTGAGAGGTTTGCCAAAAGCAAACTTTTTTAAAGACAGAATGTGTGATGCATGCCAGGTTGGTAAACAAACAAAAACTTCTTTCAAAATCAAGAAACATATTTCCACTACTAAACATTTGCAACTAATACACATGGACTTTTTTGGACCAAACAGAGTTGCGAGTCTGGGAGGAAAATATTATGCATTTGTTATTATTGATGATTTCTCTAGATATACTTGGGTCATCTTTATCGCTCATAAAGATGAGGTACATAATACTTTTACCAAGTTATGAAAGAGAATTCAAAATGAAAATGACTATACTATTTCAAACATCCGAAGTGACAAGAAGAAAGAGTTTGTCAATAAAGATATTGAGTCTTTTTGTGATGAAAATGATTTTCTGCATAATTTCTCTGCTCCTCGAACTTCTCAACAAAATTGGGCAGTAGAGAGGAAGAATAGATTTATTCAAGAAATGGCAAGAACAATGCTTAATGAAAATAGTTTACCTAGTTATTTTTGGGCCAAAACGGTAAGTATTGCATGTTATGTTATAAATAGAGTTATGTTAAGATCTAAATTAGATAAAACCCCTTATGAGTTTTGGAATGAGAAAAAATTCAACATTGGTTACTTTCATGTATTTGGATACAAATGTTTTATAATCAATGACAGAGATAATTTAGGAAAGTTTGATGCAAAATCTGATGAATGTATCTTTCTTGGATATTCAACAAATAGTAAAACTTATAGAGTATTCAATAAAAAGACTTTGACTGTAAAAGAATCTATGCATGTAGTATTTGATGAATCTAACCCTCTACTCTCCAAGAAATCTATTGATGAAGAATCAGAAGGTACAAATAACACAAATAATCTCAATCTCGACAAAGAGAATATAATTGAAGAAGTCTAACATGGAGATATCAGGAAAGATCATCAAGATTTAGTACAAGATGTAACCAAACAGTGGAAACATATGAAAGATCATGCAGTGGAACAAATTCTAGGAGAATTTTCATGAGGTGTAAGTACTCAATCATCTCTTAGAAATATTTGTAATTACACTGCTTTTTTATCTCAAATTGAACTCAAAAATATTGATGAAACACTTATTGATGAATCATGGATTCTAGCTATGCAAGAAGAGCTAAATCAATTTGAAAGAAATAATGTATGGACGCTTGTTCCTAGACCTAAAAATCATGCTTTTATTGGAATAAAATGGGTTTTTAGAAATAAGAAAGACGAGTCTGGAATCATCACTAGAAACAAGGCTCGACTTGTAACCCGAGGTTTCAATCAAGAGGAAGAAATCGATTATGATGAAACGTATGCACCTCTCGCAAGATTAGAAGCTATTCGAATGTTACTTGCATATACATGTTATAAAAATTTCAAACTTTTTCAAATGGATGTTAAAAGTGCTTTCTTAAATAGTTTTATAAATGAAGAGGTATATGTTGAGCAACCTCCAGGTTTTGAAAGTCATATTTCTCCTAATCATATTTTTAAGCTCGCAAAAGCATTACATGACTCAAACAAGCTCCTAGAGCTTGGTATGAGAGGTTTCATGGTTTCTTGATTGAAAAAAATTTTTCAAGAGAAAAGATCGATACAACTCTTTTCATCAAATATGAACAGGATGATATTCTTCTAGTTCAAATTTATGTTGATGATATAGTATTTGGTACTACTAATAAAAATATGTGCCAAGATTTTGCTAAGAGCATGTAGGAAGAATTTGAAATGAGCATGATGGGAGAACTTAATTTCTTTATTGGATTTCAAATCAAGCAAGCAAAAAGTGGAACATTCATTAATCAGTCAAAATATATCAAAGAGTTACTCAAAAAGTTTGAGATGAAATGTGCGAAGGTAATTGGAACACCAATGAGTCCAACCACCAAACTTGATAAAGATGAAAGCGGTAAGCCAGTTGACTCAAATGTATATTGAGATATGATTGGTAGTTTATTATATTTGACAGCTAGTAGACCTGATATTATGTTCAGTGTATGTTTATGTGCACGTTTTTAATCATCTCCAAAGCAATCTTATTTGATTGCAGTCAAGTGTATTTTTAGATATCTTGCCGATACCATTGACCTGAGGTTATGGTATCCTAAGCACACTTATTTCGATCTTATTAGTTATTCATATGTGGGTTATGCTAGTTGCAAAGTTAATCGAAAAAGTACTAGTAGAACATGTCATTTTTTAGGTCATGCACTTATTTCATAGTATAGTAAAAAATAAAATTCTGTTGCATTATCTATTGCTGAGCTAGAATATGTTGCTGCAAGCAGTTGTTGTGCTCAAGTTCTTTACATGAAGCAACAACTTGAGGATTTTAAACTTATGTATAATCATATTCCTATTAAATGTGATAATATTAGTGCTATAAATCCTTCAAAGAATCCAATACAATATTCTAGGACCAAGTATATTGAAATTAGATATCATTTTCTTAGAGATCATGTGTAGAAGGGCGATATTATATTAAAATTCACTAGCACACATGATCAATTTGCAAACATTTTTACAAAACTCTTACCAGAAGATAGACTATGCTTGATTAGAAGAGAAATAGGAATGATGCATGCCATGAATATCTGCTAGATACTTTTATTCCATTATCTCAAATGACCTACAGAAACTTGAGACGTTTAGCCTCATCATTCAAATGCATTTGCTCCTTATAAATCATCATGTCATCATTGTCTAAAAGATTATGCAATCGAAATGAAGAGGCAACTAAGGATTTTAAATCCTTATTCTGTTGCTTTAACTCTACTATCTTGTTGTTTGACTCATAAATAAGTCGTTGAAGTACAGAGACTGTTTCGCTAAACTTATCAATTTCGCGAGTTTTGGACTGCAACCGAGCGAAAAAAGCAACAATGAAATATGAGTATCGAATCCCGAGACCCACAAGCTCGTAAATAGGATCATGATCTGATTTATTAGCCAAATCAGTGTTTTGTTGCTTCATAGTGCCTACAACAGATGCAGAAATAGTTTGAGGTAAATAATACCTCATATCTTGATCACGAGAAGCACTGAAGGAAAATTGATGAGCGATTAAAATTTTGTAAAATGAGAATGAAGATGAATTACAGAGATGAAAAGAATAGTTGATGCGAATTAGATAAAAATAAGGATTACTTTTATAAAGATGGAAATAAATACAAGACAAACTGTCAACTCTTTAAATCTTACTTAGTCAAGCTTTCAAAATATGCCGGATGCATATTGTCAAAAGTTACCAAGCTAAACCAGTGAGATTAATTACAATTATCCCTATTTCTCTAGTGAAACGCTTCCATTATCTGCTGATGTTGACTCTGTGCTTGAACTCTCACTCGTTCCGATTCCTCTATTTAAAATTTCAAAACACGAGCTAATTTTGTCAAATCTTTATTTTCTTGTTTAACCTCTTATTCTTTCTACCTTTATTTGCAAGTTTTTGATGCAGAACAGATATTTGATTGTTAAATCGATCAATCTCATTTGCCCTCGCTAGTAATCTCCGAGACATGGTCGTAACAGAGGCAGCATATTGAGCACTGAGAGTTCTTGATGCTGCAACAACCTCAGAATCAGTCCTACCAGAAAAATGCATCTCTGCTTCTATCATGGTATTGACAGTATCAGGAGATAAAATGACTGGTTGAGACGGTTCTTGGTTCAAATCTAGAAGATTACTAGAAGAAATTTTCTCCGTCATTCTATCGTTTTGGATAAACAAATACTTGATCAATGAGTAATGTGAGATTTGTTTTAGCATTCGGTGGGTGAAAGTAGTCATTTAAACAGAAACCGAAAAATTTCAAATCTCTACGTATCTTATTTGTCAACAACATCAAGCGGATTTGAATCTCCTTCCGCACCGAATTGCCAGAACTAGACCTCCAACCTTTGCAGGTTTTGTCAGACACGCGTGGCTTCGCACCGAATTCTCTACAGTCTCTACTAACGCACCGTTTTATTTGTTTATTGCTTATTGTAGGAAGATGTCTTATTGAGCTAATTATGATTCCTTTTTAATGATATCAAAATGGGGAGAAGTTTTATATGTAAATATTTAGATTTTAAACTCTGTTATATATGCTGGAATTATATTTATCTATTGCTTGAAAAACTAACGCATATTCTCAGGGGGAGCTTAAGCATTACTGCAAGTCTCAAAATTCTATTAAGTATTTGTCATCATAAAAAATGGGGAGATTGTTGAATCCAAGATTTCAAGTTTCGTATCTATGTGTAGATTTTGATGATAACAAATAAATTCAAGTCTCAATCTCAAATTATCTACGCAATAGAGTGAAGCGCACATCAAGCATAAAAGAATAAGTCTACAAATGAAACTCATAGATTATTTTTGTACATCTCTTGATGAAATTCGAAATTGGATTAAGACTCAAAAATTAATCTTTTTTCATAAAACATTAAATTGTATTTTTTTATGCATGACATAAGCATGATATATACATGACATCATTAAAAGCTTTAATTTGGAAAATTATATTTTGCATGTGCATGACATATGCAATGATCTCATTAAAAACTTTATTTTCAAATATTATATTTTACATATGCATGACATATGCAATGATTTCGTTCAAAAATTTGAATTTTGAAAATTGAATGATATATGCAATGACTTCATCAAAATTTGAATTTTGAATTTGAAAGATGATTGACTGTGATCCATTTGCCTATAGCTCACTTGAGTTTTGCAAAATTACAACAACAAGAGCTTACACATCTATTGCTAAGTTTTGCATCATTCTTTCAAAACTCTCATTGTCTTTTTTCTAAAATTTTGAGTTTTAATTCTCGTTTTTTATAGAGAGATATAGGTTGCGCTGTATGTTTCTATCTCACTCATTGAGGAGTGTACTTTGATAGTCTACTCATTATCAACTCTTGTATCAGTAAGAGGGTAAGTATAACCCTTGTGTGTATAGAAGATATTCTACACAGGGAATAGTTGAATCACTAAGTGTGAGATGGTTGGAAGTGTAGAGGGTGTTCTACACGGGTTCTTTGGAGCGATGCTGCTCAAATGCATAATAGATTTCTATCTCCAACTAAAGAAGATTGACTAGTGAATTTGGGATCTTCAAGGGGTAGCTTGAGGCAAGGACGTAGGCAGTGGGGCTGAACCTCGTAAAAATACTGAGTTTGCTTTTTCTTACCCTACTCTTTACATTCCTTGCTGCTTTATATTCTGTTTATATTTTATATTGTGTATTTGATTTATAAATGTTAATTTTTATAATATAACACAATTCACCTCCCTCTTGTGTTAGTCATCTGGGCAACATGCCTCTTTCACAGCCTTTTCTCTAGCTGTCCTATCAGACATATCCTCTTCAATCTTCACCTCTGGTTCTTCATTATCTTCTAAAATCGTCTGCATAACTATCTAGTACTCATTCTTCGGCTGGAAGACTGATTAGACCTGATCGCAAGTTCCTTTTCAAATCGGCTTGCCTTCTTTGATCAAGTTTTGTACTATCTTGCACATCCATATCTTCATTAATATGGAGCTCATCCCTGATAGGAGTTCCCTTTGGGGTACTAAAATATCCAACTCTTGATGGTGTCATGCCAATTCTAGGAGTAAGACCAGCACCTCCAGGAGTGGCTGAAGGAGTTAGCAGAGGGTTTGGTGTTTGGATCTCCCTTTTCTTAGGAGTACCCCTAAAAAATTTGAAGGGTGCAACTCTGGATTCTGTCCCCCTAATAATGGTGTCTGAGACTCCCTCAACCTGGCTAGATTTTCTGCTTCCATCATAATAACATCACCCTTACCAGTTGGTGTTCTTTGTGGAGTTCGTAGGGTGTCATTCCTGGCTGTGGTGTCTGGGAATAATTTGCAAGAAGAGCACGTGTTGCACCACTTCCTTTAGGAAGTTCCTCACTACTCACAAGAATATCACTAGCATAACCCATCTTTGCAATTTCCTCCAATTCATGGTCTGAAATCTGTGGTGTAGGAAGCATAAGTTTTGATCTCTTCCTAACCGTTTCTGGATCATTCAACTTGTTGGCTTGTAGTATAGCTGATGGGGCATCCTACCTTTGTGCAATTTTATTCTTTGCAATATCTTGCTTTCTTAGTTGTGTTTCCGCAATCCATTCTCCTCTTCCCTTCAAGTTCTTCAATTGTGGTAGGGAACTGGGCCTGCTCCACTGGTCTATCCTCATCAGTAACATCATAAAAGCCTGGAGGAGGCTTCTTCTCAAATCGAATCTCGGAGTTATAATCTATTCCCTTCCTTTTCCTTTTGCGTAGCCTAGTGTCAATTCCAACAGCCTTCAATTCTCTCCTTTTCTGGAAAGAAGCAAGCCTCCTAGCCTCCTCAAGTTGTTTCTTCCTGGCTTTCCTCTTTGCCTTCTTTCCCTTGGTGTTGGCTAACCGGGCTCGTGCCTCAGAAAGCATTTCCTTTTCATCCTCATCCATATCAATGAGATCTGAACGTGCAAGCTTCGACTCGGGGTTTGGGTCAATCTCTCCTAGACGCAATTTTCGAGGGTCCTCACCTGGTTCATAGTTCTCATCCTTGGCACAAGCTACATTGAGGAGTTTCTCATAGCTCTCAAGGCACTGGGATGGAATACGACCAACAATCGGGGCAATTGTTCTCCATTGTGTGGGCATGAGTTTTGGAAGATGTAGTAATTTCTCATCCTCCTCTCTGGTCCACTCTGTCTGCAATAAGTATGAAGATCAAATTATCACTTCCAGAAAGGTTTCAATAAACTGAATTTCTCGTAAATATATATATATATATATATAAATTGAACAAAGTAAGAAAACTAAAATCCAATGTGGACGGAAATCAACCCTACAGATAATAAAATAAATCAAAGAATCAATGCACAATGAAGAAATATGCTACTAAAATCCAATGTGGATGGAAAAAAATCCTACAGATGATAAAATAAATCAAAGAATCAATGCACAATGAAGAAATATGCAAGCATACTGCACAAGCACCCATAGATCCATTGTTTGTTGAGATAGTACAGAGATACAGAACAAAACCCATAACAAACCTTGTGCATTGATGCAGACGGCTAAAATCTCCTGGATAAGCAAGCTTGTTACCAAAATATTTCGAAATTATGGCCTAAATTTGATGTAGGAACTACTCAGTACTAGAAAGGTCCATGAGATCTACTACTGAAGCCTCGAGTCTTTGTATGATGCCATAAATTGTTGGATAAGCTTTCTTGAAGACTCAATCTCCACACCATAAATTAGTCCAAAATTTAATTCTAGAACCCTTCCTAATTGCCTCTTCGGATGTGTTTCCAAAGCCCCATTCCATGAGGTCCGCTCATGAGGTCTGCTCACCTCATTCGAATGCTATCCTTCCTACAATCCACCATATTTTAAATATATGATAACTCTCTACAAAGCTCCCTTCCTCATGGTATCTCCATAGCCACTTACCTAATAAAGCCTTGTTGAAAACCAACAAATTATGAATTCCCAGTCTTCTTTAACGTTTTAGGGTACAAACTGTAGCCCAATTCACCAAGTGAAACTTGAATTCTTTATCTATTCTCCCCCTAAGGAAACCACATTGCAACTTCTCTAATCAATTAGCCACCTTGCATGGTGTTGGAAATGGAGACGAGCAGGTAGATAGATTGGAAAGAGTACTTTTTATCAACATAACTCTTCCACTTTCGTACAAATAAATCATATTTCAACTCACCATATTCTAATCCATTTTTTCCAACACCCCATCCAGATGGTACGAATTGAAGGAGGCACCGAAGGAAAGACTGAGATACTTCATTGGCAAGGTGGAGACTTTGCACCCCAAAATGTTTAGCGAAGCTCAAAACACATGGAACATTTCCAACTGGAACTAATTCTAACTTAGCTAGATTCACTTTCAATCCTGATGCTACTTTAAAACAAAGTAGAAGAGCCCACAAAGCTTGAATGTGGTTGTGACTAGCACCATAGATTACAAGAGCATCATCCGCAAATATGAGGTGAGTCATTTCAATTGTATCAATTCTTGCATCCCCTAGTACAAAGCTTGATAGAAATCTACCTTCCACAAGACCTGCAATCATTTTACTAAAAGTTTCTATTATAAAAACAAAAGGTAGCAGGATAGGGGATTACCTCGCCTAAATCCCCTTGGGCTTCCACATAAACCCCATGGAGTACCATTCACCAAAAGGGAGAAGCATATTGTGGATATACAAAATTAGATCCAAGAGCACCATCTCCGTCCAAAGTTCTAGTTTATTGGACATGTCAAGTTTGCATAATTACCCTGGAACACCCAACTTGATGCAACTCTCCAAACATTCATTGACAATGAGGACAAAATCAAGGATTTGCCGACTTTGTATGAAGGCATTCTGGGGTTTGGAAATTATCTTCTCCAAGAAAAATTCTACTCGTCATCCTACACACCACACATCATTTATTTTTATTTCTACCAAATACATGGTGTATGGATGATGAGTAGAAGAGCTGAATTAGTTTTAAGAAGAATAAAATTTAAATTTCTTAAAAAAATAAAATAAAATAAAATAAATGTGATGTGTAGTATGTGGGGATGATGAATAGCAAAGCTCCTTCAATTTTGTACTCAATCTATTAGTCAAAACCTGCAAAAGAATTTTGTACATTCCACTCACCAGGCTAATAGGGCGAAAATCCTTAATCTCCACCACTTCCGACTTCTTTGGGACAAGGGCAATGAATATAGCATTAAGGCTTCTTCCAAAAGTACCTTGTTAATGAAACTCGTGGAAGAAGCTCATGGTGTCATCTTTAACTAATGCCTAACATGCCTTAAAGAAAGCCATAGTGAACCCATCCAGACCTAGGGTTTTATCACTAGCCATACTTCACACTACCTTGCAAACCTTTGCCTCCTCAAATGATCTCTCTAGCCAACTAACTTCATGGTGATCGAGCAACTAAAAAATAAGACCTTCCACACGTGGTCTCCCAGAGGATTGTTCCAAAACTAATTGTTCATATAAGTTGGTAATATGATCCACAATCTCAAATAGATTCGATATATCCTTTCCATCTACTGATAATGACTCAATGACATTGTACCTTCCATGCGAGTTAGCCATGCCATGGAAGAACTTAGTGCATTTATCCCCTTCTTTTAGCCATAAAACCCTCGATTTTTGTCACCATGAAGTCTCTTCCATTAAAGTCATCCTCTCAATATCCAATGTCACATGTTGTTTATGATTCTTCTCTTCTTCTGTGAGACCCCTCTCTTCCCTCCATATCCTTTAAAACTTATAATTCATTGAAGAGGGACTTTTTTTTTATGTTCCACATTTCCAAAAATCTACTCGTCCCACTTTTCAACTCCTCCTTGAGGGCTTTTAGCTATTGGGCCAGCACATAACTAGAGTTGCCCTATATAAGATAGGATGACCACCATTGTCCAACTCTCTCAACAAATCCTTCTGACTTCAGCAACATATTTTCGAGTATAAAATATCTTTTACCTCGTTGAATGCTTCAACAATCAATGAGAATGGGGAAATGATCTGAACACAACCTTGGAGCCATTATTGAATTAACTCCGAAAAGTATGCTTCCCAATAGGCGAAATGAGGAATCTGTCAAGTCTTGACTAAACTGAATATTGTCTATTGCTAGACCATGTGAAATTTCTACCAACTAGATGGATGTCTAGAAGTCCTTGCTCATAGAAAAAGTTAGAAAAATATGATATTGTTGAACTAGAGCTAGGACCCTCCTACTCTTTTGCTTGGGAACCGCGTGACATTAAAATCACCCCCTCTACACCAAGGAAAGCTTCATAGGCTATAAAGTCCAGCCAATTCATACCACAAGCTTCTTCTCTCAGTGCTAGAATTAGGACCATAAACAGTGGTGAATGACCATTGATAACCATCTTTGACATTTTTTAAAGAAGTAGCCACCGTACATTCCCCCCACACACTCGTCCGTTTTTTCCACCACAATTTTATCTCACATTAGAAAAATACCTCCCAAAGCCTCCTTTGACGGCAAATACAACCATCCCATATGACAACAATTCCATAAACTCCATATTATAGTAAAGGAGATGAGTTCCATTTTTGTCTCTTATATTCCTCGAGACAATTTTGAGCTTCATAAATTCATCGACTTTGCCCTACCCTTCATCCCACCACGACTTGCACTTCCTTCAGAAATCACCAAACAAGTAAGTCGCTTTAATTCCCTTGCCCTCTTCTTGTCTAAGTGGCATTTCATGACCAAATTAGATTGTCCAGAATCGATCGAAGCAAGAAGAGCCAAAAACTGATCTTCAAAGCCAATGCACAAGAGTTCTACACGCATTTGAATTCCCATGGAGTAAAACCCAATTTGAGGCTAAATTCTGGTTTCTCGGCGGAATGATTGAATTCAAAGGGGGAGGCTCATCCCAATCCTTGAATTCAGTATTCAACCCGTCTACTACCATCATCTCCTTGTTATTGTGTTCAAAGATTGTAGGTGTGATTATTACCAAAGTGCTAGTCTCGATCTGGGTATCTTGAACTCCAATGTCTTGGTATTGTCTTCCATTGACTTCTCAGTGAACCTTTGAGGTTCTGGTGCAGACAAGGTATCGATGGGACTTCCCTCTATGGCAGAGAACGTTGCTACTTTGTTCTGCCTCTCTTCCTCTGCCTGAGAGTCACTTCCATGTTGGAAATGGGTTGTTGCATCTTCTAACGCCATTGGCGATGTCAACTCTGGCAAGCCGCAAGAAAGAGTCTAACCCCAGGTTGCCTGCTCCTGGCAATGGGTACTGTGTGACCATCAACTTCTTCTGACCCTTTTCCACTACCCAATAGCCATTCTTGGCTTCGTTTTCCATAAGCGGCCTCAACTCCAGCAACCCACCATCAACAATTGCCTTATTTTCCTTCGAAATTCCAAAATTCCCCACCATATAGCTCGCTTCCGACAATGCCTTCTAGTGGTTGTCGGCCGATGATTGGAGGTTGTTAGCGTGTCTTTGTTGATAATGGGCACGGGGCCCATTACAGGGGGCTTGTGTTGCTTAGCCCGCTAGCGTTTGGGGTTGGGTGGTGCCTTACTTTTCTGGGCCTAGGTAAATTTTCTTTGGCTCGACCCATGTTTGTCCAAGCTTAAGTGTGGCAGTATCATGCATGGGCCCAGGCCCCTATCCATGGCTTTATTCACCCTCTATAACATTACATTGACCAAACTCTTCAACTGTAGCAGTTCTTGTTTAAGAAGAGGGAGATCTTCAGACCTTTTTGTGTGTCCTCTATCGATCAGGGGGCCTTTTACCATTCAGTATTATTTATGTAGACTTGCTCAGGCTGTGTATATCTCCGTCCTATATCCACAACAATTGCCTTATTTGCCTTCGAAATTCCAAAATTCCCCTTCACCTTTGGTATCGCTATTGTTTCAGTAAGAAGATTTTTTACCATGAGATATACAGCACGGTCCTGCAGGGACACGTGATTTTCTTCTTTGATTGTATTTCCCAATTTCATCATATCTAAATAGATCTCATCAAAGATCCTAGATAAATAACTTTTTCCAGAAATATCAATAGTAATAAATCTCAATATTTGACATTATATATATATAAATCAAAAAAATAAAATTATGAATTTAAGAAATATATTCACATAATCATGAGAATAAAAATAGAATTTTATCAAGTAATATTCAACAATATTACCTTTAATATTTATCTCGAAGACTGTAAATAATATATTGAAAAACTTACTTGAAGTAGAAGACCACTAGTTTCAGTATCGGTAGAATCTCATGCTGATAACGTGTTATAAAACTAAAAAGAAAACTACTACTACTGTAAGAGAATTTATAAAGGAAAATGCTTAAAACTTATTTTCTTTCAAGTACTCTTTCACTCTTCAGTTTTTTGTATACATCGACTGAGTGACGGCTCATATATACATATATATACATATATATATATATATATATATTATTAATATATATAGGCAGAGAAGTGGTTTACAGTTGGTACAAAATAATTCAGCTGAAATGATAGGCGGTGGACATTCACCGCAATATTGGACTTTCACAACAATTTTAATAATTTTATATTTTTTTTTAATTTTATTTTTTACTTAACGAATAAATAAATAATTATTAATAAAAATGTATATTTTTTTAAATTTTCTTCATAATTAAGGATACTATAAAAATATTTAAAAACAATAATAAAAAACAAATACACATATAATAATAAATAAGTACTAATTAAATTATAAAAATATCACTACGCATTTTGTTTCTCGAGTGCAGTGATATGAGCAAATATAAATGTCTTTTTAAGTTTTTTTACATGCATCAGTCTGTTCTTTTTATTTTGGAAAATAATAGTCTTAATCTTTTTACAATTCTTTTTTTTTTTAATTCTCTTTTATTTAATAAGTAAGTAAATAATTATTTGTGCTCTAAAATATTTATTACCATTCAAGTAGAGTTTTTGTGGCCTAAAATTCTTCTAGAGAAAATATTACTGACACAAATCGATCACACTAACAGTGGGAATCCATCAGAATTTTTACTGAGCACACCGACAACACCGGCGAAAGTATTTAACTTTTAC
Source organism: Platycarya longipes (assembly GCA_036559045.1). Taxonomy (NCBI): domain Eukaryota; kingdom Viridiplantae; phylum Streptophyta; class Magnoliopsida; order Fagales; family Juglandaceae; genus Platycarya; species Platycarya longipes. Next base: position 22,038,312 of record CM071792.1, on the reverse strand, counting down.
TATCCAACAGCATTTTTATCATTTTATTCCATTGAATAAAACAATGCATGGACTGAAAAGTGATATACATAATATCATATATATTATTTTATAAAAATATTTATATTTATATATATAAATTTATAAAATTAATATTATTTTATAAAAATATTCTTATTTTTATAAGATATAATATAAATATTGTGTATAATATTATATATATCATTTTTCCTGATAAATTGACATTATTTAGTTTTTGTGCACAAGAAAGTACAAATATATCTAGGACTGCAAATGAATAGAACTGCTCGTAAATAATTTGGGCTTGACTCGTATAAACTTGATTCAAAGTCGATTAATTTAATAAATGAGTTGTTTGTGATCATTAATATTTGTTCGAATATTAAACGAGATAAACTCGTATAATCTCGACTCGACTCGATTTAAGTTCGTGAACAAAATTCGTCGCCTCGTTTTGGGCTCGTAACAATACTCGTAATATTTCTATATACATATATACACTTTACATATATTCTTATATATTTTTTTATTGTATATATTTTATATGTTATATATATTATTTTTAATATTTTGTATAAGCAATATATTTTGTTACTTTATATAGAAGTAACATATTTTATTTCTTTACAATAATAATGTATTGAGTTCACAAAAGAATTATTGAGTCAAATATTTATGAAGAGTAAGCAACTTGAGTAATTACTCAATTGAGTTCGGTTCAGTTCACGCAGATCATTAGAAAGTAAAAATAAAGATTGATAAACAACTCGATTCGACTCGAGCTCATCTTTGATCGGCTCAAATTCGGCTCGACTCGGCAAACTCTTAGCTCGACTCAAACTTGAACTCTAGTTATTTAAGTCTAGTTCGACTCGATTCGACTCGAATTCATCTTTGATCGAATCGTTTACAGCCCTAAATATATCCCTTCCGTGAAAATGACATAAACGAAAAAGCGCAAATAAGAAAGGAGAATCTAAGGGCAAAATCTTAAAACAGGAACAAAATGTGACCGAGTGCTTGTGTCTAGGGGTGTAAATAGTCTGGTCTGGTTCGGTCCGGTCCGAAAAATTTGTGGACCGATTCTATTTGGTCCAAAAATTCTCTCACCTTGGACCGGACCGAACTCCTACACGGTCCATACCGGTCCGGTCCAATTCGGTTTAGGAGCGGTCCGGTCCGGTTCAAGGGTGAGAGAATTTTTTAATGGGCTAAATTTAATTTAAAATTTTGTAATGATCAAATATTTCTTTTAGCCCAAATTTAATTATTTTTAGTCTAATTTACGTATTTATCACATATATTATAAGCCAAAAAATATTAAAAAAATTTACTCTTAGTATATTATAAGAGTATATATTAAATATGTTAATATTATAAGAGATATATTATATATTAAGTATGTTAGTAAACTATAACTAATAATACTATTATATTAGTATATTATATATTTATATGTTAGTAAATAGCGATAAATTAGTAATAATATATTAAATAATAATAATAAATTTATTATTTATAAGTTATTATTAATACTTTATATAGATATACTATAATTTATATTTTTATACTACAATTAATCAACTGTTATAAATTATAATATATTAATATTATAAGAGTATATATTATATATTAATATATAAATATATTAATATGATATTATATTAATCTATATTAATATTAATATTAAAATTTATATACTATTATTTATATATACATTTATTAAAAAAAAAAATTAGGGGTTCGGTCCGGTCCAGTCCAAGAGGAGAAATCTCCTTAATCGAGACCGGACCGTAATCATTCGGTCCATATATATTTTAGGCCAAACCAGACTGAACTCCAACCAGTCCGATCCGACCCTGTCCAGTTTGATTTTTTTACAGCCCTACTTAAGTCAGTGCAAAGCTTTATTTATTTATTTATTTTTACTTCTTTTTCTCTACTTTTCATTTTTTACTCTTATTTTTCAAATATAAGACATACTTGTATATGATATAAATTGATTGATATAAATAGATGGAGAAAAAAAAAAGAAATACTAAGAATATTCTTAATGGAGTAGTTAATTTTTTTAAAAAAAAATTATACTTTTTACGCAACTTTCCAAAAAAATTGGTTATATTTGATCAAAAGCTATTAAAAAAATTGTAGAAAAAGTTTAAAAAGTACATTTTATTTTAAAAAATGAATAATAAAGTTAATTTTTTCTCTATATTTGAAGAAAAATTTAATTTTACTATTTATTTTTAAAAATAAAGTGTACTTTTTAATTTTTTTAATAGTTTTTGATGATCAAAATTTTTAAGAAAATATGCAAAAAAAAATATATATAATTTTAAAGAAAAAATTTACTTCGCACGAAGCCGTAGAATCAGTGTTTTTAAAAATATAAGAAAGTAAAATAGGGTACTCCGCTCCAAGTCTCCATCACCTCGCACGGGGTCCTAGAACCAGACTTTTTCTCTTGTTTATGATACAAATAGAAAGGGCCAACAAAAAAAAAAAACTTATGATATAAAAAGAACTCTAAAATTTCATTTATTTTTATTATTAATTTTTTTAATTTCTCTTATAAATCTTTTTAATTTTTTCTCTTCAGTAATGAGCACGGATTTTTTATCCATTGACTAAAAATATTTTTTTTTTAACGTTTTTCTCATTTTTATTTATTTTCAAATTCTTTGTTAAATATTTGAAATTAAAGAAAGAGGGATAAAAGAGTCGTATTTTGAATTTCATAATATACCGACCGATACAGCCAGTATATGTTGTATTGGAATAATAGTCGATATAGAAATAATGTCTATTTCATACTGACTCAAATATCGGCCAATATTTCGATCGTATTGGCCATACCTATACTAATCATATTAGATTTTGACATTTTTTCCTTCATTTTTTATTTTTTATTTTTTATCTTAATTCAGACTATACTATTTACATATATATTTATATATATATATATAATTTATTCATATATTGACAATTATTTTAAAATATAATTTATATATGTATTTATATACATAATTTTTCTTTATTTATGTATAGACTTCCAAAATGGTACACGAAACGATATTGATATCGAAATATTTCGTTCGAGTACCTAGACCGGTACACCCACCGGTACAATATTCAAAACATTGAAAAGACTATCCATTTGTATTTAAAACTCATCTGATCTCATCTCATCTCAAAATCATCATTACATTTTCTTAAATTTTCACACAAAATATAATGAACAATTCAATTTGTTCAATTTTTAATTCAATTTTTTTAAATTCTAATAAAAATAATATTTTAATAATACTTTATTTAACTTTCAGAATCTATCTAAACTCATCTTATTTCATCTCTAAATCTAAACGAGATCTCAAACCTTTATATTGACACAACCAACGGCAGATACAAAGCAATGACACAAAAGACAAATAAAATCTCAGACACTAAAAAATAAAGTAAAAGGATAAAAAATATACACATATTGACCGTACACAAATTATATATGGGAGGATAACAATTTACTGTTCATTTACTATAAAGGCTGGATAGGTGCTTAATATAATAAAATAATTGTTATAAAACTAAAGAATAAACTACTATTGCAAAAGAAAAATATATAAGAAACTCTTTTAAAACTCTCTGAAATTTTATTTTCTCTCTATATTTTCTTATGAATTTCATAACAACTTAAGCCTATTTTATAGGTCTTGAAATTATTATGCAAGTTACTATACAAGTCACTATGCAAGATTTAAAATAATAGTGATGGGGTCATTCACATAATTTTGGTGGTGGGACAGGAGGCAGCAGCCGTCCCTCCAATCTCGTTCATTACACTCCCACTTGAATGACCATCCATAAAAAACCTGTCTCGTTAAAATCTTATCAAGAAAAAATTCAGTGGGAAGAAAAACAAATGGCGAAGGAAAAAGAGTACAGTTTTCTTATGTATCCACAAGTGCTTTAAGATTACCTCATTAAAACCTTGCAATGGAAAATCCAGTAGGACAAAATCTCAGCGAAGAAAAAAGAATACAATCAACACAAGTCTTCATGACATTTACTTCCTCTAAAAAGTACATGACGATAGATCTTTAAGTTTTTGCATTCCAATGTTATGCACAATTTTCTTGAATGTCGTAGTTGGTAATACCTTTGTGAATAAATCTACCAGATTATCACTAGATCGTATCTGCTTGACATCAATTTCATATTTCTCTTGAAATTCATGAGAATAAAAGAAATTAGGTGAAATATGTTTGGTTCTGTCATTTTTGATATATCCTCCTCTGATTTGAGTGATACAAACAGTATTATCTTCATATAAAATTGTTGGACTATTATTGATCATGGGGAGTCCACACTTTTCTTGGATATGTTGAATTATTGATTTCAGCCAAACACACTCTCGACTTGCTTCATGAACAACAATGATCTTTGAGTGATTTGAAAAAGTAATAGATAGTGTCTGCTTAACAGATCTCCATGATATGTCAGTATCTCTATAAGTAAATAAATATCCAGTTTGAGATCTGCCTCTATGTGAGTCTGAAAGATAACTTGCATCTGCATACCCAATCAATTGTGGACTTGATCTACGTTGATAAAATAATCTTATATCAACCGTGTCATGAAGGTAACGAAGGACATGTTTAATGTCATTCCAATACCTTCGAGTTGGTGCAGACCTATATCTTGCAAGCAGATTAACTGAAAATGTAATATCTGGTCGAGTGAAATTTGCAAGATTCATCAAAGTTCTGATTGCACTGAGATATGGTACTTCATGACCAAGAATTTCTTCATCGTCATCACAAGGACAAAATTGATAATTTTTTTTATCAAGTGTTCGAACAATCATTAGAGTACTCAGGGAATGAGTTTTGTCCATATAAAAATGCTTCAGGACTTTCTCAGTATACATGGACTGATGAATAAAAACTTCATTTGGCAAGTGCTCGAGTTGCAGGCCGAGACAAAGTTTTGTTTTGCCAAGATCTTTTATTTCAAATTCATTCTTTAAATATGTAGCGGTTCTTGAGATCTCTTCAAGAGTTCCCATAATATTTAAATCATCAACATAAACCGCAATAATGACAAATCCAGATTCTGATTTCTTAATAAAAACACATGGGCATATAGGATTATTCTCAAATCCTTCTTTCAATAGATATTCGCTTAAACGATTATACTACATGCGTCCAGATTGCTTCAACCCATATAAAGATCTTTGTAGTTTGATAGAGTACATATTTCTAGATGTACTTGTAGATACTTTAGGCATTTTATATCTTTCAGGAATTTTCATATATATGTCATGGTCTAAGGATCCATATAAATATGCAGTGACCACATCCATTAACCACATTTCTAATCCTTTTGTAACAACCAGACTAATCAAAAATCTAAATGTGATTGCATCCATAACGGGAGAATATGTTTCTTCATAATCAATCCCAGGTTTTTGCAGGAAATCTTGTGCGACAAGCCGTGCTTTATACCGCACAATTTTATTTTTCTTATTACGTTTTCATACAAATACCCACTTATATCCAACAGACATTACACCATTTGGTGTTTGGACAACAGGTCCAAATACTTCTCGCTTTGCTAGCGAATCTAATTCAGTTTCAATGGCTACTTTCCATTTTGTCCAATCATTTTTACGTCGACATTCTTCGACGGTTCTTGACTCACTTTCTTCATTATTTCTGATAATGTCAATGGTCACTTTATATGAAAATATGTTGTCGACAACCGTTTTATTTCTATCCAGAATTTTTCCAGTATTCATGAAATGTATTGAGATCTCATTATTTTCAGGTACCTGTTCCTCTTCAGGGGAAAACATTTCATGAAATACCTCTTCAGGAGGTTTCTTTTAAGGAGATTTATACTCTTCAGGAGTATCAAATATATTTATAGCCTATATTGTAGGTATAAATTTTTCAGGAACACCATATTCATTTTGTATTCTTTTCCTTCTGGGGATTTTGTCTTTTGAACCAATAGGTCTTCCACGCTTCAAGCATGTTTTAGATTCACCTATTGCTGTTTTGAAAATTTGTCGTTCAGGGATTTCAATCCTGACTGGAGCATTAACAACAGGAATATATGATTTTACTACACCTTTAGTGTCAGTAAATACATCCGGTAATTGATTTGCAACACTTTACAAATGAATAATCTTTTGAATTTCTAGTTTACATTCATTTGTAAGATGATCAAATTGAGACACAGTCTTATTATTCTAAGTAATTTCTTGTCGTGCTTCAGGCACCGACTTTTCTCTACACATTAATGGAAAAGTGGATTCATCAAAGTGACAATCTTCAAAATGTGCTTTAAACATATTCTCTGTAAGGGGTTCAAGGAATCTAATAATAGATGGAGAATCAAAATCAACATATATCTCAAGTTTACGTTGAGGGCCCATTTTGTACGCTGTGGAGGTACAATTGGAACATATACAACACATCCAAAAGTACGGAGTTGAGAAATATTTGGTTGTTGACCAAATGCAAACTGTAATGGAGAATATTTATGATATGCAAATGGTCTAATGCGAATTAAAGATGCTGCATGAAGTATAGCATATCCCCAAACAAAAACAGGTAGTCTTGATTTCATAAGTAAATGTTTAGCGATTAGTTGAAGCATTTTGATCAAAAATTCAACTAAACCGTTTTGTGTGTGTATGAGCAACATGATGTTCAACATCTATTCCTATTGACATGCAATAATCATCAAAAACTTGAAATGAAAACCCACCTACATTATCCAATCGAATGGTCTTAATTAGATACTCAGGAAATTGTGCTCGTAGTTTGATTACCTGAGCAAGAAGTCTAGCAAATGCAACATTTCTGGTGGAAAGTAGACAAACATGTGACCATCGACTAAATGCATCAATCAAAATCATAAAATATTTAAATGGTCTACTAGATGGAGGTCCACATATATCTCCGTGAATCCTTTGTAAAAAGGATGGAGATTCAACAATGACTTTTGAGGGAGATGGTCTGATAATCAACTTACCTTGAGAACATGCAGAGCACGAAAATTCTTTGGGTAGAAATATCTTTTGATTTTTAAGGGATGCTCATGCGAATTTTCAATAATTCGTCTCATCATTGTAGATCTCAAATCTCTAAGGCGATCATGCCAAGTCATAAATACTTTGGGGTCAATGCACTTCTGGTGCATTACCACATATGATTCAATTGTTCTCATTTTTGTATAATACAATCTAGAATATAGAGCATACATTTTTTCTAATACGAGCTTCTAGCCCGATATTGTTTTAGTAATAAGAAGATGCTCTTTATTGCCTTATTGGTCGCTTCAATATGGTAATCATTACAACGTATATATTTGAAACTCAATAAATTTTTTCTGAATTGTGAAGAGAATAAAGCATCATCAATACAAAATTTGGTGTCATTAGACAACATAATATAAGCTCTTCCGGAGCCCTCAATTAAATCTTATAAGCTTGATATGGTATGGATATAACCTTTACTTAGTGTTAGATTTTGAAAATATTTATTTTCTTTAAGAATTGTGTGAGTTGTAGCACTGTCAGCCAGACATACATGTTTATCATTCAATTCAAAGATAAAAAAACTCATCAATGTGATCCATGATTTTATAAAATATACAAAACTTTTATTATAAATAATAAAGAAAATACATTAATTGAGTTTAACACTTCCATCTCCAATTAGGTGATCAATTCTACCATCAGGATTTTTAAAGAAATCAGAAACATCAAGATGAGTGATATCTATATCTACTAAATCTAATGAATTATCTGATGGTTCTACTAAATTTGTTTCAATATTTTTATTTTTTCCTTTTATTGATACTTGATATAAATCTATTAAGTGCTTGCCCGTACGACATGTACATACCCAATGTCCAGACATATCACATTTATGGGACACATCTTCACTTCTTTTTGAAGAATTATTCTATAGGCTTTTACCTATTTCTGAGTTGTACCACTTCTAGTGATACGGTATCTTATTATCTCTTTTAATGTTATCACTTTTGGGACCAACATTTCTATAATTTCTCTTACTACGTCTATGCCACTGATTCCTTCGAAAAGATGCACCATTCACTTTTAGGAATGATGTAAATTTAATATCATTCATTTCAGGGAATGATATTGAACTAGTAGGGCGTGACTGATGGTTTTTCAATAAGAGCTCATTGTTCTACTCAGCTACTAGAAGACATGATATAAGTTCAGAATATTCCATGAACTTCTCTCTCGATATTGCTGCTGCAGGAGCACATTCGAGGCATGAAATATAGTATAAGTCTTCTCTAGCATATCATCATCGGTGATTTTCTTACCGCATAATTTTAGTACTGAACTTATTTTAAAAAGTGTGGAATTATACTCACTAACACTTTTATAATCTTGTAACCTTAGGTGCAATCATTCAAAACGAGCTATTGGGAGGATGACAGTCTTTTGGTATTCATACCACTCCCTTAAATTATTTCACAAAATAAAGGGATATTTTATTATAAGATACTCAGATTTTAATTCTTTATGAAGATGGTGGCGAAGGAAAATTATTGATTTAGCACGGTCCTGTAGGGACGCTTGATTTCCTTCTTTAATGGTTTCACCCAAGTTCATCGCATCAAGATGGATTTCAGCATCAAGTATCTAGGATAAATAATTTTTCCTAGATATGTCAAGAGCAACAAATTCTAATTTTGTAAGATTTGTCATTTTAGAGGAATAAGACCATTAGTTTCAGAATTGGTAGAACCATCGTGCTGATAACGTGTTATAAAATTAAAGAAGAAACTACTATTCTAAGAGAAAAATTATATAAAAAACTCTTTTAAAACTCTCTGAAACTTTCTTCTCTCTCTATATTTTCTTATGAATTTCATAACAACTGAAACCCATATTTATAAGCCTTGAAATTACTATACAAGTTACTATGCAAGATTTAAAATAATAGTGGTGGGGTCATTCACATAATTTTGAGGGTGGGACAGGGAGCGGCAGCTGTCTCTCCAATCTCATTCATTACAATAATATATATATACATACACATATATATTTTTCTAAAACGAGTTCAAATGTAAATAGTTTTTTTTTTTGTTATTGTTTTTTATCTCTCCTTCTCCATTTCTCTCTACCCAGGAGTTCTCAACTTTCAACATTGACATTTCTTGCCCTCTCCAGGATAGAGGTGGGCTGGAGCTTCGACGCCATCCCCTTCTATCCTAACCAGTAGCTATCTACTCATTTTTTGGTTTGTTTTTCCTATCTTATGTAGTGTTTTTTCCATAGCTTAGAAACGGTCGAATATATTGCTCTATGACCTCTTTTGGTTAACACGCGTCATGCCTATTACATTTCCAGCCGCCGATCTTCATTTTTACAGAGGTTTCATTGATGTTCACGCGTCCACCGCACGTGCGATTCTTGCCATGTGAGCCAACTATGAGCCGTTGTGTCCTGGAGCTGTTTTTGTAGACACTTGCGGCATTGCAGGCATCAAATGCCTTGAATCTATTAGTCCTGGCTCTTCGCTCCTTTTCTATGGTAGCGCGAGTCTTTTACGCGCTGCCATAGCCAGTGTTAACCTCCTCACGCATGTTTTACACACGTCGTCGGCGATTTGTTTATGTTTCGGGCTACTTTCCTATATTCTTGTTTTCCAAATCCGAATATTAAGTGAAAGTTGGCATGAAAGTTCCTCACAGTTAGTCTAGACTAAGAATCTGTTTGGGGTTGTGTTTCAAAATTTCAAAAGTGCTTTTAAACCATTAAAAATATTTTTAGAGAAAAAATGACATGTTTCATAATTTTATAAAACGTACTTTAATCAATAAAAAAAGCTGAAAGTTTATTTTTTTAAAAAGTATCAAATTAAAACTTTTATAAAAACACTGATGAAAATAAATGTATATTTAAAAAAAATTACTGTAATTAACTTTAAAAACCTTTAGATATATGTTTATCAAATAGTAAATAATTTTTGAAATATAGAGTTTATTATTTAAGTTATAAGTTATAAACTCTAAAGTTGTAAATTATATTTCATACCGTAATTTTAAATATGTACTAATACAATGTAGTACATACCCAACGTTGCAACTTTCAACTACAGCATAAAACTGTCTCCAGGTAGTCTCTCTCTACGTTAATTGTCTATTTTCTTTTGTGTGTTGTATTGCATATTAATTTTTTTGAAAAATTATAAGAAACTCATCTTATATGAACTTGTATTTTATAATTGGTTAGTTGGTCCAATATATATAATTCACTTGTTTAGGAATATATATATATATATATATATATATATTTTAATTCAGTGTCGGTAAATTTTTTGAAATAAAATATGGTAGAAAGCTTGTTTGGTGGTTTATCATGTCTTGCCTCTTTTGGGTTGTTGACGACTACGCGATCATAGAGCTTGGAAAGGAAGCCGCGAATGCCTATGGGGTTTGAAGGCTTCGAGCCCATATTCGGCGAACCCAAGGTGCAGTTGGCCACCGCACAGGATTCCCTTTCGCTTCACCCCTTTCTGTTTCGTGTCCATGCTCCTGATCCTTCCCACCTCCGAATCCATGTCACTGATTTCAACTCTAATACGTGGGAGGCCGTTCGGTCGGTGGTGCAGCTTGAGGACATGGTGAGCTTCTTTGTTTGCCCAAGTTTGCTCCAGTTTCTGTCTGGATGTTAATAAATAATGCCTACGGAAATGAAATGAAAGGGTTAGAGATAAAGTTGTTCAGTTTAATTTTTTTTGCCGTTTTTGAAGCTTAGATTTCTTAATTCAGTAATGTGTATGCTTATGGCCACATCCCTTTGTTTGGTTGTCTAGAAAGTAGGAAAGAAAAAGGAGTCCTATGTGTTATGCAAATGCCTTTTTTTTTTTTTTTAAATTCAAACTTCAACAAGGGAGGTTGGAGTGTTCTTTGGGGAAAGGAGGGCGGGGGGTTGGAGTGTTTAATTTTGTCAAATTGGTCTCTTCAACTATGAAGAACATGGGCAAAAAGAGCCTCAAGTTGTGACTGAAGATTTGATTTTAATACTTCAGATATGTTACTTATAAAAAAAATTACTTCGCTTTAGAATGCAAATTCTTATCTTTTCTTCCTTCTTTGCAATTTCAAAGCATACCCATTTTTTATTCTATAAAACCGAGATTTGTAAGACATGAGGATATATTTTTGCTCATTGCTGAGACCCCCTTTTTGGATTTACCTATTTACTATACTTGCTTATTCTATTTCCAATTGGGGATAAATACTTAAATTTAGAGATGTATTGAAAGAAAATGCGCTGAGTTAATACACTCGTTGGTTGACTTTTTTGTATATTTATTTTGCTAACCTAATGTACAGAGGGACATAATTGGAATAGGGGGCTCTTGGTCTGAGTTTGTTGACTATTTTATAGCCTCCATAAAATCTGAAGAATTAAAGCTTGTCATGGAGGGAGATTCAAGTTCTGAGGGTAACTATAATTGTTAGCTTATCTCTCCCCTTTTAATCTTATTACTGATCATTAATCAAACAATTGAGATTTGGATAATTGCTTGAGGAGCTCCATTATTGATCTAGGATATGATCATATTCTTGATTTTTTTTTTCAGTTCCCATTACAAGAGTGGTTTCATCTCAAGGACAAAGTGCACAACTTTATCTAGTCTTTCTCCTGGATAAGATGAGTCATGACTTGTGAGTTTAGATTCCCTAGGGCTAAGCTTATATATTTCTAGATACTGAGTGGTGCGGCTGGGATGACCTGGGGAATTTGATTAACAAACTTCCAAAAGAAAGATTATCTAATTTTTACTGTACTCATAATCAGACAATGAGCTAGAGATTTTGTTGGATAGGAGCAGTGATCGTATTTTGTGCGGTTTTGATTTTGTCTGTTATTTGGCAGCAATGACGATAAAGACTTGAGTACAACGGTAAGACTGGAGTGGTGTTTAACTGGCATTGGTTGGGATGCTAAAGGTGGTGACGCAATGGCTTGTCAATTATGTCATTGCTAGTGACAAGTTGCCTCGGTGATGGCACTTGACAATGATTTCTGTGTCGTGGCTAGTTAGAGGAGCTAATAGCTATTCTCCCACAATGCAATATGAAATATGTCAATAATGCTTGAATCCTGAGGGTTTGAATGAAGAATGATGGGGATCACTCTTCTGAGTTTGCCTTATCAAAAGAAAACTTTTCTGGTGTTTGGTACTACAATCTCAGCCCTGTTTACGTGGTAGTTGTGGTGGTATGTATAGCTGTTATTGATGTTACATGCAAAATACAGTAGCAGTGACCATACTGTGACAGTGGTGCCAAGGTTGAAAAAGAGATGATGAAGTGGTCATTCTTCTATCTCAATAGTGGTGACTGGTTTGGAGGTGTCATGGTCAAAACTTGAAGCGCATGCTAGTTTGGTGTTGTTCTCAATGATATTGGCTGTCAGCATTCAGTAATTTAAGTGAAGGCCAAAGAAGTAAATTCAATGGACTTATATGTGTGCTTTTTGTGTTTTAGGTGCTGCATATGCAAAACTAGTTGCCCAGAAATCCAAAGGAATGCCGCTAATTTCCATTCCTCTCACAAAACTTGTGGACTCTGCAGCTACTGAGGCTATGGCAAACCTTTCTCTGGAGCTCTTCAAAGCTTTCAACAATGTGCGGTATTTATTAGTAGAAGGTTGTGTTCTTTATTACTAGGTTGAACTGTTAATTTACATTGTTATATTCACAGGCAACAAATTGCTAAATTTTATCTTTTCGGGTTATAGGTAAAATATAGTTTTGTTAATAAAAGAAAACGGGCATAGCCCAACTACACATGGAGTATATAAAGGAAATACCTAGATACACATTAGGAACTAGTAGAAGCTACAAGAAAATCATGAAAACTAGCCCCATTGAAATCAATGTCAATAGCCCAACTGAATTAAGTATTGAAGAAACTTTTTTTAAACTCGTTCACAGAACATTCGTGATCTTCAAAGCACTGATCATCTCTCCAACCAAAGACACCACATAAGACATGGAAATTAATATCCATACAACAGCTATTTGAGGATTACCCTGAAAGCCTCTCTAGCAAGCAAGAAGATCCACCACCCTATGAGGCATCGCCCATGCAAAAGCAGTCCTGTTGAAGATATCATTCCACAAAGTCCCGGCTACCTCACAATGTAATAATAAATGATCCATGAATTCCCCATTTTTCTTACACAGGTAACACCAAACAGTAACAATAAGCCCACGTTTCTTCATATTTTCTATAGTAAGGATTTTGCCAAGAGCAGCTGTCCAAACAAAGAAAGCTGCTTAGGCAGAATCTTTCATTTCCAAATACACTTCCAAGGAAAGGGATTGTGGGTCTGGACTATTAATGCCTTGTACAAAGATCTAACCATGGATCTCCTACTCCCTTTTGAAAGCACTTCATCCTATCCACCATACCATTACCATGTCCATTGCATACAACAAGCTGAAAAAATTCAGAAATAGGTCCTAATTCCCAATATTGTGCCGTTCTTGTGAAACAAACATTCCACTGAAGGAGCCATTAGATCTATCCATCATACCTGCCTCCAAAACCTCCTTATCACATGCCATCCCAAAAAGAGTAGGGAGAACAATCTTGAGGGCCCTATCACCACACCAACTATCATGCCAAAAACAAATTCTAGAACCTTCTCCTACCTCAAATCTGAAATTTTTTGAAAAACCACCCGTTTCTAATGTTTTTCCACAACCACTCCATGCCTCCCCTAGCCTCATTAGAACACCCCCCCTTCCCCTCAACCACTTCCATACTTGGAATCAATAGCAACCCTCAACAAAGCCTTGTGCAGCCCTGCTTCTGATAATACCATCACAACCATTTCCCAAGAAGGGCCTTATTAAAATTTCTTCACCTTGTAAATAACCAATCTAAGACCTAGCACATTTTCACTATTCATCAACCTATATGAGACTTAATACAAATGTTTGATAATCATTATTGGCTTGTGCTGGTATTGACTGTTACCCTTTATTGTCCTTTCAGAGCAAGAGCGCTCACTTCAGCTGATGAAGGTGATATCAACTGAGAAGGTACACTTGCCCATTGATAACATTTGAAATTTACAAGAACAGCTAAACCATTGTCAAGATAGTTTACTGCAAAATGACAATAGTTAATACTCCTACAACCCTCCATTCTAACTCAAGATTTTGCATTGAGCTGGTGTACTTCTGTCTTCTGGATTTCTTTTGGCAACATTAGCTCTTGAGCAATGTGATCTATAAATACAATCTATACTTTTGATAAGTATAATTTAATGGATCAACAGTGTGGTAATCTCAAAATAAGTGGACCGCTTCAAGCTAAGCATGGACTTTTTTTTCTATAGAAAAGTACACTCATTCTTGTTGTGTGCTTCACTCTTCTCTCTCTCTCTCTCTTTGCTTAATACAGTAAGTTCCAACTCTATAAAGGTTCTGCTTGATATCAGATGCAGGAATCATTTTCACCACCCTGCTCTATGTAGAACCATATTTTGTATGTAGGTCATGTGTGTGTATGTGTGCATTCTCTAAAACCCTGTCGCACCATTTTTCTTTGATACAACCTAATTGTTCACTAGAAGTTTGATATTAGGATAGTTTGTGGGGCTCAATATATTGGATTTTGAAAAAGTGTTGTGAACTATTTTTTTTCTATATTCACAAGGAAAGTTATATTTTTTCCCTTAAAAATAATAGTTTAGTTTGGAGATTGAAATTAGTGTTACTGTAAATTAGTGAATACTTTATTTTCTGGTCACTAGTTACTGTTCAATGCCTTATTTGCTAATCTTGTTCTTTAATCTGTCAGGAAAGGAATGAAAGAATACAGAACCAGCTTGAGCAATATTCAAAGAGGCAGAAGTTTCCTAAGATGAATGCCTCTGACAAAGCAGATGCTTCTGCTCCTTTTATGAGTAATGGTTTGCAAAATTTGCCAGGTGTGCAGAATGCTTGCCATTTGTTTTAATAAGTGACTATTTCTGCATTTTCAATTAGCAGTAAATTCCATCTTGTTTGCTGCTATCATCAGGGTCCATGATGAGTTTGTTCTTAATAATATACATATTTTCAAAATTTAGACCTGTTGTTTCTTCAATCAGCTTGGGCATGTTGTCCTGCATATATTCTTGATAACTTAAATAAATAATGACAAATCTGTCAGAACATAAATTATGGACAATTGATTGATGTAACCTAATTAAGGTGCACAAGTCATGTTACAATCTGGGAGCCTATGCCAATTTAATTTATTTCTTTTATTAAACTGGTCTTAATTAATTATCCGCAAAAGGTTTTCAAATTTCTATGAGTAAGTTCTACGAAAATGTCATTAAGGTACTTTTTCCTTTTTGGTAGGAGCTGCCTTTGATTTCTAATTTTAATTGCTCCAAACAATTGTATTTGTACACATGGTGTCTGCTTTGTGGTGGCTGTGTATTAAGGTCTTTTAATTAAATGATCTTAATTTAGTAAACCTAATATATTTTCTTTTTGGGACTAGAAACGTCCCCCTCCCCACAGGGATCTGTCCCAATCTGTTTTATGGTACTCTATTATACGATTCTTAGGAGAGGTCTAGGAGTTACAGGCCAGGGCCTACTGTTTCAGGGCAAAGGTGGAAAAATAAAAGCAAAAGGTTGAAAGCAATTTCTTTACCCTTAAAAAAGGTGCTTCAACCTTTTTCTTTTATTTTTTTTTAAGCTATAAGTGAAGAGTAGTTATATTTGGAAATTTTTTGAGCCCTAAAAGAATTGGAGTTCTATTTATTTAATTAAGTGATTTCTTACTGTTCTTGATCAATATAATTATATTTTGATTAAAAATCAGCGAAATGTCATTTGTGCACCATATAGCATATTTTATGGTTGATGAACATCTTTTGTTTAAATAACTCCCTTAAAATCTTTCAAAAAAAAAAAAGAAGTTACTAGCATCTTTTGTTCTCATAATTCCCATTATGGGTTGTTGAACTGCAGACAAGCTAAGAGCTCAAGAGACAGGCTCAAAAAAAGTTAACCGTGTTGTGCCACCACATCGCCGGTAATTTCTTCAGTATCATTTCAACATCTCTCACTCAACCTTCTATTTTCATATGGTGACTCGGCTAAATATTATTTGTGCAGGACAAAAGCAAGAGGTGTTATTCTGCGTGATACTGAGGATGACAAAGATGTTTAACTGAAAAGATTTGGGTAATGTTCTGTAAACAGAAGATTTTTAGGTTTAGACTCTGTTCTCTTAAATTCTTACTGGAAGAAGGAATTCACACTGGCAGATGGGTCGAGACTCGAGGGTATCTTAGTAGATCAGCTTTGGTTTATGCAAATGAAAACTAGTTGATGCTGCTTAGAAAAAAAGAACAAAGAAAACTAGTTGATGTTTTCAATCTTTATTTTCATTTTTGTAGCTGTGCAATTTTATTGGAGAATCTTATATATGTATGTATGTATGTATGTATGTATGTATGTATATATGAAGAGTTTTTTTTTTTTTGGCTGATTATAATTCCGCTTTTATTTGCTTATTTCGTCCAACCAATATTCTAGAATTATATAACAAAAGCTTTGGTTGATTAGCTGTCTCATTAGCATTCGGATCTGTCTGCCCACGAGCTTCATTTCTATGTCAGTTGTAAGGGAGTAAAAACTGCATGGTGGAGCTTTAAATTATTTTCCTTGAAGTTCAAGCACATTTTGTTTTTTCATTGCAAATGAGAAAAGTCCAAGCGAAGAAAGATGACCTATTGCTAGGCTATCTGGCTTTAGACTGTCTTTACTGGGAATTCCATATCACATTGGTGAACATGGGAAACAACAAAGAACTATACATAGGTTCGGGGAGATTTTTATTATACAATATTCAACAGGATTTGCTAGGCCAAGATTCGGACCAATCACAAAGATGGTCTAAAATGTTAATTTCCTGAAATTTCAGTAATGCTGTTCCAGATACTCGTGCCAAATGCCAGTAACCAAAAAAAAAAAAAAAAGAAATTCAGTGACGTTTTATTCAGAGCAGCGGCCGCATCTGGCTATTTTAAAAGTTGGGAGATTTACTTCTGAAGGATAACAGGAACAAATGCACAACCAGATCATAATTCTGCTGTGATTATGGATCCTATACTGTTCTCAATCGCATTCCATTCGGAAGATGCATCCTCTCCATCTCTTAGTCTTGTTTTTCTTGGTGTAGAAGGACCAGCAACCAGGTATGATATTGGCATCATCAAGCCTGCATGAATTAGGAAGACGTGTAAAAGATATAACTGTTTAAATATCTCTTATTAGGCATGTGGTTGTATAGTCTGTTCTTTTGCATCATTTTCAGATGTTCTATTTTTAATTTTTCGTTATCTAATAACGAATCTTTCAGATGGATTTATTCTTCACTTATGCACTCCACATTCCAAATGATATATTTGAGAAGTCAAATGCTGTGAAAATGAAGAACATAAAAACATTCTCTCATGTTCTGTTTTTAACAACTTCTAAGGCTTTTCTTTGTGTCCTGTATTTTTCTGCAAAAAACTGAGTATTATCGATAAAATTGTTGGTAGCTGCTTATGCTGCTGCTCCTAGTGCTTCCACCCATGCTATTCCTTAGATTTCTTTTATTGGGTTCTCCTTGCAAAAACCTTTTCATCCACCAATCCTTGTCAATATGATGCTTGCTATCCTCATAAGATTGACTTGGATCAGAAACTTCTGAGCAGTTGCCTGCCTTTGATTTCATGTTCAAAGCTAAAGAAGTTGGGAAGAACATGATAAAAAGGAAAGTTTTATTGTCCATACTTCCGTTCCTCGAGACCTGACTTGCCTTACTAATGCCTTTAATTTTCTTTTTATCTTGCCTTTTCATCTGAGGCTCAGTGTCAAGATGAAATCCACTCTTTTCAATGATCACCTCTTGAACTCTAGAGATATTCTGCTCATCGACAATATCTTGCAGAGGTTGAAACAAGACTCGGGCATGTCTTGAACCATTTCCATAAGCTGCATCCTACCTTCTGCATTTGCTTTTCTCCTTGACGCGGAGGGAAGTTTACTAGAATGATGGTTGTGGGGGAGAAAATAGGAAGATTCATAACCAATAGTTCTTGATGCGATTCTTTCCCATAAAGTTGGTGAGTACCCTTCAAAATCTTCTTCAGCAAGGCTTGTTTGAGCTTGAACCTCCATGTCAGTGCCACCTAACCAGAAGTAGAATTCTGCATCTCCTGCACTGTGATGACTTCTATGGATTTGGTTGGTAGGGCTAACAGAATAGAGTGGTTTACGCCTGAATCTTAGCTGGCGATCAAGCATGGTTTGATGAGAGGTAAGTGAAAGGTGAAAGTGGAGTTTTTGAGTATGAGAGAAAACTGGTTATGGAAGTGGCACTATTACAGGGAATAACTAGTCAATGTTATTTTCTCCAGTATATAATGGAAGGACTTAAAATTAGCCATTGCCGTCTAAGAAAATGGGGAGAACAGTAAATGGTCCAACTTGCAAGTCCCCACCACTTGTCTTCTTCAAATTATTTCCATAAGAAAAGGCTGTTGACTCATTAAATCTAAATTAACTCCAAGTTTTAGTCCCTTTCTCTTGTCTTGTTTACTCTGTGCTCTCAGTTCATACACTTAAACTTTGTTATATGTATATAAAATTCTGAGCGCTTATAGCTTGAGCCTTTTTGTATGATACTAAACAATAAGATAATTATGTCCGAAGTTGTTGGCCCGATAAGTAGAGGACAACCATGTTGTCATGCTAAGAAACACAAAACAAGTACTGGCCAAAAGGCAGTAGAAAACGACTCCCTTACTTTTGTTATAGAATCGGAAAATACTTCGAATTCTTGGTTTTGAAATGTGATTGAGAGTGATAAAATACATGAGATATGGTGCATTATGTGGTAATGGCTTTCTGCAAAAACCCAGAATATTCCAAATAAGTAGTTATCATTAGTTCTCACAAATGTTATTCTTTAAAAGTCTGACTACCATATAAAAAACCAAAATATTCTATTGTAATTAAGGAAAATGACACCCCCCCTCTAATTTGGGAAATGATAACAGCCTGGGATGCGGGTCAATTTGATTTATATACTTCGTTTAGATCCATGAATGAGTTCAGCTCATCTCAGTTAGGTTCTATTTTAGACCTACCCTAACATCCAAACACAGCTCTCAAATTATTAAATTTCACTCAACTCAAGATCTCTTTACAAATGAGACCTACAACTTTTTTAAAATTAACATCTCTTTATCAAATGGGATCTACAACTTTTTTTAATTTCCCATAAATACATCTGAACTTATTTTAATATCCAAACGCATCTTTAACTCATCTTAAACGGGCTCCACTAAACTCACTTTACCATCTCAATTCACTACTATTTATTAAAAATTCAATTCATTTCAACTCAGCTCAATATTCAAACATAGGCAAGGTAAGTACTTTGAATTATTGCATATAATAATTCTCTTGACCAATTGGTCTAGCCTGCTCCTCAGCAGCTGGCATGTAGTGAAACAGTGCCAATTGGCCCAGCTTTGTTGCAGTTAAATATCCAATATGATGATATGATTCGAGTAGATACATATAAATTAACGAATTGATGATAGTTTTAAACTATATGCATGCCACTATAAGTACATTTAACATCATATGTGTGACCCTGGTGATCATTTGCCTGTTAGAATTTGCTCTTATTTGCAGTTTTGGGAGTTCAAAGTGCCCTAGTGCTGAACCAAATGCTACAGTGTATTTGGTAGTTTTTCAGCTTGTGGCAACTTCTTTCTAGCCCTGAATTCTACCTTAAGAACTGTACCTTGATATCTTTAGAACAACCCAGCACATTTTGTAGGGTGGGTTCAGCAATCATGCGTAAACAAGAACAAGAATAGAATCCATGTAGTCAAGAAAAAGAACCTGGCGATTTGGTAAATGTGGGTGCAAGCGTCGCATAGAACGATAGATGAGAATTGCTATAGATACAAATAGAATACATAAAATAAACCCATAAACTGATGCGGTTTTATGAAACCCATTAGATCTATTTTATAATAAATATAACTTTATAATTTGACGTACCATATCAAGCCATATTAGTTTGTAGGTTTACCTTTTTGTAATCCCTTTATAGCTAAAATATTTTCTATAATAGATATATAGAGCATAAACATTAAACAACATATAATTTTTTGGTACAGTCTGGTGGCAGAAATAACGCATCTTTTCTTTATTGTCTGATTTTTCATCTTAGGGGTGCTACCTAAAGTAATTTCCAAGAGATGTGACCATCTTGTCAAGGGGAGAGAGAGAGAGAGAGGATTTTTCAGCATATACTTGAGACAAGGGCATCCTTGAGCCCTTTCTGGGAGCATCTGCATCTAAGGATTACATAAGAAATAAACCTGTAAGCCAATATAAAGCCCACCATAACCATCACATTTCTCCGCCTACTTTCCTCCCCAAAGCCTTCTTCCCTTAGCACATCTTCTCCCCTAACCAAACATGTCCCAAACATATACTCCAAGCACTTCCCTGAGTTAGAGAACTCATTTATTAAAAACCCTTCAAAGGGATACTTGAACAACGACAAGTAATGCATGAAAATCCAATAGCTTGGAATCCCTTGCTTTGATATAAAGTAACCAGAGAATATAAAGAAGGACCCCATGACACCGGAAATCACAGAATTCCCGACGATAAAATTAGGCACCAGAGCACTGAAACACAGCACAACAGAATTAGCTGTGTACAGAATTAGCCAAATTAACAACAAGAAGTGCAAAAAGGTCATGAAACTCTGATTGAGTCCAACCAGCCAATACAAGGGTATTGTGAGAATAATGGATATGATGAGCAGAAATGGTAAGTAAACTAGTCCATTGGCTATGGCATAGGATGAGATTCTGTAACTTCCAGAAGATATCTCCCTCATAAGAATCTTCCTCTCTTGTAGAAAGATTGGCAGAGCTTCTGTTGTGCATGATAACAAAAATGTCAAAATGAATGCAAATAGATCAACCCTTTCTTGGGCTCCAACTAGATCATCTTTCAGATTATAAAATATTGAGCCAAGAACAAGTCCAGAAACCAGCATTTGAATTGTTCGGCAAGTAAAGAGCTCCTTTGACCAAAAGATGTTCTTGGAGAATCTATGAGTGAGAATTATGGTTTCTCTCAGTCTAGAATTTGCAAAGTTTGGAGGGAAATCGATTTCTTCATGATCATCAATAACAAGCTTGGATTTTTGAAAGAGCTGTTGCAGAGTGAATTTACCACTTCTACTCTCGCCTTCATCATCTCCTTTCTTTTGGCGAAAATGGCAAGATTTTTGCTGCTGTTGAATGGTTTTAATGGATTTAATGGCAAATTCAAGGACATTGACATGAAAAGGAAGCTCTAATCCCATCAGTCTTAAGTTCAAGCCAAGCTGATCCAGCGTGCCATGGTGCAAGACACAGCCATTTGCTAATAACAAAATTGAATTGAACAACTTTATAATGTGGAAACCAGGTTGGTGGATACTGAGAATTATGGTTCTACCTTTTGTTTCAGCCATGATCTTAAGCATGCCAATGATTTGAACCGCTGATGTACTATCCAGCCCTGAAGTTGGTTCATCGAGAATCAGCACTTTGGGGTCATGTACAACATCCATACCAATTGAAACCCGGCGCCTTTCTCCACCGGATATCCCCCGAAACCGGTCGTCTCCAACACGAGCTCCGGCGACACGATTCAAGCCTAGCTCCTGAATCAATGACTTCACCCTGGAGCTCAGCTCAGCTGCTGGAAGCCTTAACTTTAGCTTTGCGCTAAACATTAAGGTTTCTTCCACTGTAAGTAGAGGAAAGAGGGTGTCCTTTTGAGTGACATACCCTGATATTTTCTTGAACTGAGCTTTGTTTATGGGCTTTTGGTTAAGAAAAATGGAACCACTTTGTGGTGTGACTTTCCCTGCCAAGATTTCTAGTAGGGATGACTTTCCTGCTCCACTTGGGCCAGCAATGGCCATAATCTCCCATGGTTTTGCCCTGCAGTTCACGCCCTTCAGAACTTGGCTGCAGGCTCTGGGGCATGGCTGATCTTCAACCTTGTCTTGTTCTTCTGGTTCTTGATAAAGGCCTTGATCATGATTCTGTTCATGTGGTTCTTTGCTAAAGATCTTAAAAGGGTTCTGTCTACATTGTAGTTGAATCTTGTAGCTGATGCCTATTGCTTCAATCTCACACCCTTGTTTCTTCATTGAGGAAGCGCTCTCTCTCTCTCTCTCTTCACCACACTTGTTATCTCTAGCTCAACTTTCTGTACCTCTAATTAACCAGTACTACTCCAACTCATTTTCTTCTTGTTTATGTACTTCCTAATTATTTAACCCCTGATTTTGGCTCCAAGTACAAACTCATGTGAACATAGTACTGCATGAATGATCAACTGCAAGTGTGTAGAAACACTTTGGGTCCTCGAGTTATTTCACGTGAACCTGTTATTGCTACTTCTGCATAGACACTTTGTCACGGAAATTTGTGCATATAGTTCACGTGGCATGCATTGGCAATATTTGTGTATAGTTAGTTCGTTTGGGATTTGGATTGCACTGAGATAAACTCAATCAGACTAATTCCTAGTTCTCAAATCATAAATTCATCTCAACTCAAATTCCTAATTCTTAAATTACTAAATTCATTTCAAATCAAAACTTTTTTACACGTAAAATCTATAATTTTTTCACTAAAATCAAAATTTGGCTAATTCAATGTAGAGCAAGTGTGGATAATATTTGCTAAATTTGAAGATGGAAAGGCATTTGGCTAATTCAATACTAATACTCTAAGAGATAGACCTAAAAATTTTATGAAGAGTCCAAAATCCAATTCTGATGTTTTGTAGTTCGAAACTCAAAAAGAGAAGTCTAAATCTATGAAGTTTATTACAAATTTACAGCACATACCCTATTTTGGTTTTCAGCCTATATCTAAAGTTCTAGAAGTCAGAATAAAGCAAGTTTAAGTGTGTTGGAAAGCTGAGAAAGAGATCTAAAACCTTTATGAAGGGCCCAACTCCAAAATATGTCGTTCTGTTGCTCTAAATCAGGATGGAAATTGGGAAGCCAAGAATTTTGAATATTCAGCAATAGTTATGGAGAATATTTTTTGTTTTAAAATTTGAAAAGAGAATCGATTTGAATGGATTGGATGGACTTCAGATATGGAAGAGGGTTTTGAAAATAAAAAAGTACCAGAAAAGAAAGAAAGAAAAAGAAGAATAAAAAAGAGAAATCATAGAAGGAATCTACAAGAAATTTAAATTCAAAAGGTGTTAGGGACAACCTGAACATATTTTAGTATTTTGACCATAACTTCCTCCTTACATATCGGATTGATGCAATTCTTGATGGCTTGTATTGTTCTTGGAAGGGCTACAACTTTGTCTCTAATAAAAATTTCAAAATTCAAACTTCTAAAGCACGTACACGATTTCCAAGATAAGTCTGAAATGTTTGCCAAAAATCAAAACTAAGCATATTATTGGCACAAAATAAAGAGAAAAGGGCTTGATTACTAGTGGCTGGAGTTGAAAGCTTCGTCTTCATCAACCTATTTCAAGAAAAAGAGTTTTACTCTCTTCCCTTTAATTTTCTTTTGATGTATTCCAATAAAAACAATATGGTTGATTCAGGTTTTTCATGGACTATATTTAATTTTCCTGGGCTTTGATGTAGACTAGTTTTGAATCAACAATTTGAATTCCTAGTTCTTTTGTTTACAAATTTTTATGTTGAGTGTTTATCTTTGATCTTATTGTTCACAATTTTCTGTCTAATTATTGTTTGATCTATTAAATCATAATAAAACTGTGGGGGTAATTTATGATTAGCAACTTGTAGGATAAAACACCATTAGTTGAGCAAAAAATAAAGATACTTTACCAAAGCTAGTTTAGTTTTAAATTTAGAATAATCCAAAGACTTAATGAATCTTTACATAATTTAATTGACATATAGATATGATAAATTATTTGGTGAAAATATTTCTAATGTTATTCGAGAGAAAATATTGAACAACTAAGAGATCTATTTTTTATCAACTTAAAAAATTAGAATTTTATAATAAGGAATAATAAATGTGTGGGATTAGGTAGGTGAAATAAAAAAACTCGACTTATTTTAACTATTTCTATAATCTTAAGTTTTATTCTTTATTCTTTGTTTTTTTAATTTATTTTCGTCAAGCACTTTAGTTTAATTTAGGTAGTAAAGACTTTAAAATTACGTTTAAATTTTCAAATATTAAATAATTTGATAAATTTCAATATTCAATAGAATAAATAATCCCGTGGGTTTGATATTCTTTTCTTTAGAAGTTTACTATTTGTTGCTATTTGTTCACTTGCAAAAATTTTCACATCAAGTGGCAAAATACACTAGAATATATTTGGCTTTTAGTGACAGACAAAATCGTCATAAAAAATGACAAAAATGTCATGAAAGGTTTTTGGTGATAGTTAAAAACCGTCACAACAACCGTCACCTACAATGCGTCATGGATAAGTATTGGTGATGTTTTACTGTTTAACTGTCATAAAAAATATCTTTAGTGACAATTGTAGGTTTTCTGTTTGATGCAACGTTCCAATGTTCAGATTTTTGTGACGGTCCAAATGCATCACAGAAAGTAACATTCGAACATAAACATGATCGATTGACATTCGAATGACTGAGTTTGACGTTCGTTGAGTCAAGGTTCAAACGTGACTATATTTACATTCGAACATGTGTACATCCGAACGTTAAGTACAATGTTGATGTTCGTATGTTCGAATGTTACTTGCACAACGTTCGGACGTTGCGTTCGGATGTTATGGTGAAGTATTTGAACATAAGTGGTACATTCGGAGGGTTGTTCGAACATTAATTTGTTAAACATTCAAAATTTTAGTTCGTTAATGGGTGAGTACATTCGAATGTTGTATAGTACGTTCGAACATTTTCTTGCTATTTACATTAGAATGTGAACAAATATTCGAAACTTTTATATTTACATTTGAATGTACATATCAGAAATGGTAAATTTAATAAATTAAAAAGCATACAACTTGTATCATATTATAATCAATTTAGCAACTTATAATGTCTTATAACATATCAAAATTAGATACTAAAAGTTACAAACATTAATAAAAGTGATAAAATTTATCTTTTTTTTTGTTTTCGTCCACCATGATCCTACTGCAGTGATATAACATACTTCATCTGAGCTACTATCTCCCTCTGTACTTGTTCTTGGACTGCAGTGCGTATTCTTTCCTCCTGGTCTCTCTGTTGCTCCTGCATACGTGTCTCTAGATCAGACTATCGTTCCAAGAGAAACTATAACTCCTGCTGTCTTGACCTTATATACTCGTTTTCTCGTTATGCTACTTCTAAATTTTTGCTAAGATTATTAATCTGTGAAGTCGAGGAGCTCGTGGAGGATAAATTGACAGAATGTTTTGAGTGAACTTCCTAAACCTTTGACCATGCCAGACTTGGTCCCGAGCACTTTTGTGAATATGTTTATGTCACTAGGAGAGGATTCCCCAGAAGCTAAATGTATTTATAATATTTTGTTCTGCAATTAGAAAGAAAATACACAATAAACAACATATTAAAAGAAATATGAATAAAAATAAAATGTTAAGATATTGCATAATTTATTTAAAAAAATTAACACCGCTTACATAATTTTTTGCAGTGGCATGATTCAATTCACTATGTTCATTAGTGTGAGCAGCATCATAGATATAAATGAGAGAAATTTTCAGAATCATTACGTTTCTAACAAACGTATTAGCAATAGAGAAATTTAATTTTGATAGTACTTAAATAAATATATATAAAAAAATGAATGAATTTCTATAAGTTATTAATTACCATCTTATCAGCAAGATGGTGGAACGACCTTGAATTGGCACGATGGTAGACAATGAGAGCGGATCTATTATGTGCATTTGTTGAACTTAAACTCTAGAAAATCAATTAATAATGTTAGTGATAAATTAGAGCGGATATAAATGTAAATAATTAACTAATCACAACACTTCACCCAATCATCTAACTTCATCTTTTGGAAAGGGACCTCGCAGCCTCTTACACTGTTTCAGATTTCTTGAAGTGATTATGACATCGTTCTTTGTGACGTCAGAATAATGTAGCCATCAGTTTGTTCACAGTACTCAAATCCTTACTACGAGTAAAATCCAGGTCAAACTCATCATAAGGAGTGAATTAAGTAAGAAATATGATATACATAATGAGGTAGAAAAAATATACTCGTAAAGTAAACTCACCAACAGACGGCTCTGAACGTGCTCATTAATTTCATTAGGAACATCTCGCTATGATCACATATAAAATAGAGCATAAGCTCGGACTAATGTACCAATATAAGATGAAAGTGCTGCCGCACCATCATCCCCTCCCTCAGAGGAATTATCAGGAATGATGACTTTGATTTTTCCTTACTTTCTATTTTTCTCTCGAGAGATACCATGAGTATAGCCACAATCATGTCGAGAGGATGATGTATTAATTAACATATACAATAGCGTAATATTAATTATATATGTTATTGAGTATTAAAATATAATTAATTAATTAGCAACGATATTTCATTACTAGTAGGTGTCGATTACTTATCCGTCTTCTGCCTGTTTACTTCTTCAGGAGTGCATTCCTTAGGTGGGAAGTTCGAAACGAGTTTAGGATTTGGAAGACGAGGCACGTTTCTTTGTTGTCTCTTTGGCAGCATCCTTGATAATAAATAAAAAAATAAATAAAATTAATTAGAAGAAATTGTGAATAATATAATATTTTATAGTCACTTATATGATATTGTACTTTTATTCTTCATCTTCGGATGTATTTTTCATGTTTTTTTCAGAATATCCCTCAATAACATCTTCATTGTCATCTTGCACATCTTCTTCTCTTCCTCAGGTCCTTATTCTTTTTCCTCCTCACTCACTTCAATTAGATAATCGTCTAATTTGGATGGATCGAGGTGGACGGGTGCAACGTCATCCTTTATAAAAGAGGAGTATCTCGAGTGCACCAAGATCGACAAATAAATTTATACTCTTCATCTTTCTGGTATGTCTCTATAATCGGAGTGTTATCTTCATCTTCGTTGTTCTCGTGATCTGCACTTGTTCCTGTTTCATATATGTTCCTAGGAACAAATTTTTGCACGACTTGCCAAGTTATCTCTCTACTATTTTCATCAAAGCCTTTCATTGGATCAATCAAATAATAGACTTGCGTAGCTTGACAAGCCAATATGAATGGATTAACTTCATACCATTTTGATGTAGTAATAACGCTCGTAAAGTGATTATCCCTATGCATTGAAATCCAACTACCTTTTAGATTCCACCAATTACATCTAAAAACATATGTTACAGACCCACGTAGATATTTCATTCCAATAATATTATATATGACACCGTAATAGTCAATATCATTTGTCTCATGACTCCCCTCGACCAACACACCACAATTTTGTATCTTTCTATTTCATTCATGGTCTAAAGTATAAATTTATAACCTCAAACCGTGCATGCCGTGTATCGCACCGCTTTGTTTGAGGGACCATGAGCCAATATATGCAATTCAGGAGAAATTGACCCGAGATCAATAGTACGTTATTCTAATATCTAACAATATAAAATAATATAGCGAGTTAATAAGTTACCAAAAATATTTAAGAGTTTCAAAATCCAACATTTAATAGTTTCAAAATCCAACATGTATGTAATTATAGTTCATAAATATTGTTCAAACCACTGGGAAATTTCTTTCGAGTCCTCAGTATGGCATTAATCTGAGCCCATTAATGGGCCTATTTCTCTAGAGGGCCCAGGCTTTATTTTCCTAACATTATAATTATTCAAGAAGCCCTAAGTAATTACAGTTTGGAAATTGGGTTGGATTTCTCACACAAGCAGAAGGCATTGACTGAGAGGGGCAACGAGAATCGACGAGCTTGTTGAAAGTTGGGGATTATGTTACACATTGGTGAAAAAGGTCAGTCTTCTGGCTCTTATTCTTGTCGCAAAGTTGATTTTGGGAATGGGAGTAAAAAACAGGTAGCAAAGGATGAACCTGTAGGGAAACTTTTGTTGCCTAATAGGAAGAAATCTCGACTCTATAGGTCTGAAAGGAAGGAGAGTAGGCATGTTTCTACTGCTATTTCATTGGTGGAAGCTAGGTCACACCCTTGCCAGGATTTATGAAAATAATAAGTTTGAATTCACATGGGCTTGGAAACCCACAGAAAAATTTGTGTGCTTCATGACCTTGTCAGAAGGGAAGTTCTCCAAATTATATTCCATACGGAAACAAAGATCTCTGTTAGATAAATGAAGGGAATCAAGAGAAGGATAGTTTCTATGGACATCCTAAAGTAGCTAAAATGCATGATTCTAGGAATCTTATATGCTTGCTTAGAGTAAATAACCCCGTCTGCTTGGTTGATTTTTAGCGATTTCAAGGAAATTATTAATAATCAAAAGAAGAGAGGGGGTGGAGTTTGATCTAAGAGACAAATAAGTGCTTTTAGAGAAGTTATTGATGATTGTGGATTATATGATTTGGATACTCATGGACAATATTTATTTGGTATAATGGTAGGGATTCTTATCTAGAATTAGTGAGAGAGTTGATCGGTTTTTGGCTAATGATGGATGGTCACATATGTTTCCAAATGGGAGAGTGCATCAGGGGATAACTTTCCATTCAGACCATGTACCTGTTGCATTAGACCAACATGTTGATGATAATTGTGGTGGAAGAAGGCCATTTAGATTTGAGGTTATGTGGACTGACCATGAGGAGTGTGAACAAATCATTGCTAAGGCTTGGCACTCTGACTTGGGATTGGATGATATGGATGAGATGATGCGAAAGATTGGAAGATGTAGCGAGCAGCTGCAAAGTTGGAATAAGAGCACTTTCAGTCATGCATAGAATAATATAAAAAAAAGCAAGAGCAAAGCTGAAACAAACTCAACATTGGATCCTCTTGGTTTGGATCAAACTAAGCAAAGTTAGATGCAAAGAGAATACAAAGTTGGCTGGAAAATGAGGAGGTTATGTGGCGACAATGATCCAAAGCTTTATGGCTTAAGGAAGGGGATCAAAGCACTTAGTTCTTTCACGAAAGAGCCTCTCATAGAAAAACAAAAAGAATTCTATTTTGAGTGTTTATGATTCAAGTGGATGATGGCAAGTAGGGGTGTTCAAGAATTCCGATTTCCAAACTCCGTCCGACTTTCACTCCGATTCCAACTCTGATCGGTGTCGAAAGTTAGAGTTGGAGTTATTCTAACTCCGAAATCGGAGTTCGGAATCGGAAACGAAGTCCAAGATAGCTTCGATTTCTGACTTTGAACTCTGACTATTTATACTTTATATATTATACTTTGTAAATTAATTAGTAGAACACTTCAGCAGCTTGGTGGTTGCTTGCGTTATGAGTTACTCTTGACTCCGTGAGCTTAAGTTCGAGTCTCAGTCCCTCTTCACCCACGTTCAAATTTTTACAACACTTTAAAAATTAAAATGACACCGTTTAATAGTCTATATATATTTCGAAAACCTTAACAATCAGTGATTTAGTTTTCCTCTCTTCTCTCAACTCTCTTCCCCCAACGGCTCCACTTATTTCCGAATTTCGTGTACCTGTACATTTCTTCTACGTCTGTTACAGCAAGTTAGCAACTCAATGTTTCGAGACTTCTGGGTTTTTTGCAATTTTTGCGTTTCAAACTTAGTGTTTTGAGATGCCGACTTTGAGAACCAATGGGCTAGTAGAGCCAATCGGCGATTCAAGATGCCGATTTCAAGAACCAGGAGAGCCCATCAGTGACAGAGTAAGGATTTGCTAATTTCTTGAACATTTTGTTTAAACATTTTATTTCTTTATTGATTGTCATGAATGGGTGTATCTTCTTTGATTAGTGGAGTGGAGCATCTCAAATTCTCATATTTAGGGTTTTGTCGGCGATAGAGTAAGGGCCAAGGGATTTCGATCGGATGTTGGAATTTCGACCTCTGATTGGAATCAAACTCCAACTCCATTTAGGAGTCCGACTCCATTTCGGAGTCAAAGTCGGACTCGAAGTCAGAAGCAATTTTTGACTTCGACTAGAGTTAGAGTCGGAGTCTGAAACTCCAAAATTCGACTCCATCGGAGTCGAAGCCCAGCCATTAACAAGTCAAGGAAGCAAGGGATCAAGTGATTTTAAATTATTTTAGGGAGTTGTTGCTGGTTTAGTTTGTGATGGGGATTTGGAGTTTTTGCATAGTGTTGAAGGACGTGTTACTATCGTGATGAACCAAGAGTTGTTGCACACTTACACATAAGTTGAAGTGTTTGAGGGCCTACAACAAAAGAATCCAACAAAGGTACTTGGACTGAATGAAAAGTAACATCCTAACAAAGGCACTTTGTTAGTCTTTACTATTAAGTGTTGTTTTTTTTTTTTTAAAATTATGTTCGTTGTGAGTATTCTAATAGAAATTATCTCCAATTTAAACACTCAATTCAAAATTCTAGTCTCTTGATCATACTTCAACCCCAAAACTCTTATCTCTTGATTCCAATTCTATCGGATGGACTTTCTAGATTGAAATTAGTTCTCACATTTAGGACTGTAAAAAGATTGGACCGAACCGGTGGACCGGATTGGACTAGTTGGAATTCGGTTCTGTTCGGTCCGGTCCAAAATATATATAGACCGAATGATTCCAGTTCGGTCTCGGTCCAGGAGATTTTTCCTACTGGACTGAATCGGACCGGACGGAACTTCTAAACTTTTATATTTTTAATATATGTATATATAAATAATAGTATATAAATTTTAATATTAATATTAATATAGATTAATATAATAATATAATATAGATTATTAATATAATAACATATTAATATATAATATATATTGATATATTAATATATAATATAAACTCTTATAATATTAACATAGTATAATTTATAACAGTTGACTAATTATATTATAAAAATATAAATTATAGTATATCTATATAAAATATTAATAATAACTTATAAATAATAAGTGTATTTTATTATTTAATATATTATTATTAATATATCACTATTTACTAACGTAAATATATAATATACTAATATAATAATATTATTAGTTATAGTTTACTAACATATTTAATATATAATATAAACTCATATAATATTAACATATTTAATATATACTCTTATAATATACTAAGAGTAAGTTTTTTTAATATTTTTTAACTTAAATATGTGATAAATATGTAAATTAGACTGAAAATAATTAAATTTAAGCAAAAAAAAAATATTTGATCATTACAAAATTTTAAATTAAATTTAGCCCGTTAAATCATATAAGGTATATATCCTTGGACCAAATTGATATAGATCGAATAAGAGTTCGATCCGGTCCATAGTAAGAAAATTTTTAAACCAAATAAAATCAACCTACAAATTTCTTAGAACCATTTTAACCCCTTCTCACATTCAAAACCTTCATCTCAGACACCTCGGTCTTCATCTCACACTCAATTTTCTTCTCCAATTCGAAACCAACTTCCAAATCAAATACAAATTTCAGAATTTAGTCTCTAGATCAACCACGAAAACTTCTCCCCTTCATCTATATAACCCAAACCGAGACCCTCATAATTAACCAAACAAATATGAAAACCCACCCTCACAGAAAGCACCTCGTTGCCGTCGTTCACCTTCGGTAGCCACCAAAAAGCTCCAGATTTCCGCCAGCCAAGCCGTCCAACACCTGGACGTCGGACCACCTCCTGCGATTCCAGAAACCGCCGACCAACCACTGCCACCCTTTCTCACACTGCTCAGCCACAAAGCTACCAAGGAACTACCGTTGCCACCAAAAATCCATAGGAGAAACCCTGTTTTGTTAGCCACCGAAACAGAGGAGTTTCTCCTCCTAACCGAGAACCATAAACAAACAGCCACTCACCTCGTCGGAAACACCACACTAGTGCCCAGAAAATTCCGACCAGCCCAGTTACGCCGCTGGCCACTCCCAACGCTGAGCCGTCGATCCCCACTTTCGCTGGGGTCCCCTTCTCTCTCGGTAAGTTATCAAATGAGCCCCTCTGTGTTA
The DNA here is from genome assembly GCA_036559045.1 of Platycarya longipes. Classification (NCBI taxonomy): domain Eukaryota; kingdom Viridiplantae; phylum Streptophyta; class Magnoliopsida; order Fagales; family Juglandaceae; genus Platycarya; species Platycarya longipes. Next base: position 22,006,070 of record CM071792.1, on the reverse strand, counting down.
ACCGTCAAACCACAACCCACCACTTACCTCGTTGGAAATCCATCGGACTTGCCCAGAAACTGTCGGTGAAGACCAATGTCGCCGTCGAACGCCGAGAACCCCATCGATCATCCCTCAGTAAGTCTATTGCATGAGCCCTCTGTTTCTCTTTTGATTTATGAAGCACGCTTTTGAGTATTCCCTTTTAATTTCCTTGATGTTCAGACTTCCCAAATGGACCCTCACATAATCTCATTGTTCCCCTTTTTGCCATTTTTAATTCCTTGCCGAGCCACTGTTTTCTTCCCAAGCCGTTGAGGTTTTATTGGGTCTTAAACCCTCTCGGCCAATTGCTTTCATTGTGTTGGGCTTAGTTTATTTTAAATTAGACTTCTTTTAAGATTTAACCCAAAGATTTATTTCTTACAAGTATAAAGTGTTTTAAAGTATTTTTTTAAAAAGTAGATTTTTAGTCAATTATTGTATTTATGATTTTAAAGATTTAGAAACCCATGGCTCGATTTTTAATGATTAGTGTCTCGTATAAGTTACGAGTTATGATGTGAAACTAGGAAGTAGTATTAGGAGGTAAGTAATATGATCACACCTTCCACGCATGTACGGTAAACATATTTATATAAAAATATTATATATGTATATCCATAATTTGGAAGCCTTTTTTTACGTACCCAGTCATGATACAAAATTTATGAAGATTCATGCATGATTTATGAGAAAGTTATGCATGAAAATTATTTATGAAAGGTCATGGTTTTATGCTTTAAAATTATTTATGAAAAGTCATGATTTTATAAGAGAGTTATGCATTTAAATTATTTATGAAAGATCATGAATTTATTTGAGGAAGCATGCTTCACAACATGTTATGAAAATATGCGATTTTTTTTAAATCTATGTTATGATAGGAATGCAAGTATGATGAAATATATAAACGGCTTATGATATGATATAATAAGTAAGATAAGTTCATATTTATGTTCATGTTTTCTACGTATGCATTTTTGAAAAGCTCATGTTTAGTATTTAATGAAAAACTCATTATCAACATTTATGAAAAGATCATGTTCATGTTATTACGTATGTATCTATGAGTATATCCGAAAATCGATGATTATTATTTTTATTGTATGGCGTGTTACTTATTGAGTATTTGACTTATTTTATTTTTATTTTTTTATATTTCTTTTAAAAACCATTCCAAGTGATGAGAATGCACAACTAGCAGGATTTGACCCAGATAGGAGATGTAGAGGCTTAGGTAGTGTATTAGTTATCATTTTATGATTTTTAGTAAATAAATTATTTTTATAAGCACGTGTGATTTCAATATTTTAAACAAATACTTCCGCTGACTCTCTTTAAATTTTATAAAGATTGTTTCATGTACTATAAAATATTCGTATTTGGTGCATTTTGTAAAAAAAAGTTTTAGTAACACACTGGCTCCTTAAAATATTTTAAAAATGCTATATTCGGGAGTAGGGTATTACATGGAATGACCACACTATTTAAAAAAAAAATATTCACATATCATGGGCTAATCGGTGGCATCTTCCATGCTTAAGGTACTTACTTCTGGCCAATTCTCTCATCCTATAAATCATACTTATATCATGTTGATTCCAAATAAAAAAAAAAATCTTGTACAAGTGGTTGATTTCCGTCCCAATTAGCCTTTGCAATGTAATTTACAAAATTATTTCAAAGATTATTGCAAATAGGCTAAAAGGTTTACTAGGTTATATCATTTTGAAATCTTAAAGTGCTTTTATAGTAGGCCGTCTTATTACTAATAATGTATTAGTGGCCTATGAATTTGTCCACTTTTTGAGGAGGAAAAAGGGGAGGAGGGATATATGTCTCTTAAAGTAAATATAAGCAAAATGTATGATAGGGTGACTTGGTCTTTTTTGGAGTTTTTAATGTTTAAAATGGATTTTGCTAAAAAATGGGTGGCTCTTGTAATGATGTGTATTAAAACTTTTTTTTAAAAAATATTATTAATGGAGAACCAAAAGGTCATATTATTCCTACTAGAAGTTTGAGGCATAAGGATCCTTTATCCCCTTATTTACTTTTGTTGTGTACTAAGGGTCTCATCTGCATGTTACAACAACTTGTTGCCCAAAACTTTATTAGAGACATTCAAGTCTATAGAGGAGCCCCAATAATCAATATATCGTATTCTTTTTTGCAAAGCTGACATGGGTGAGGATTTAGAATCTACCGCATGCTTTTGAGAGAGTTTCAGATAACAAGTGAATAAAACCAAAAAAATAGTGGCTTTTAGTAGAAATGTTACAAGATCACAGCAAGTTGATTTATTGAATTTATGGGGGTCCAACAGTTCTAGCAATATAATAGATATTTGGGGTTGCTACCAGTGGTGGGTCGTGAGAAAACTCAAGTTTTTTCTGAGATAAAGGTTAGGGTATGGTAGAAATTGAGGAATTGGAAAGAGAAGGTATTGTCTCAAGGGGGTAAATAAATTTTGATAAAAGTTGTTGCTCTATTTATCCCTATTTATACTTTGATTTGCTTTAGAATTTCTGACGGGTTTTGCAAGGAATTAGAGGGGATGATGGCAAAGGTTTTGAGGGGCCAAAAGAAAGATGAGAGTCAAATTCATTGGGTGAGTTGGCGAAAAAATGTGCCAACCTAAGAATAAGGGGGGATTGGGCTTTAAGGATTTAAAGTTGTTTAATATGGCTCTTCTCGCCAAGCAAGGGTGGAAGATTATGAGTGATGAGAGCACTTTAATACATCAAATTTACAAGGCCGATACTTTCCAAACACAAACCTTTTTTGATGCAAAACTGGGGCGTTCTCCGTCTAATGCTTGGAGGGGCATTTAGGATACTATAGACACCCTAAAGATGAATTCTCGATGATGAGTTGGAGATGAGGCTAATATTAATTTATGGCTGGATTATTTGATGCCAAATTTCATATAGCTTCTTGCTAGTGTCCTTGGATTTGTACAACAACTTCACCAAAAAGTTGAAGACTTGATTTGGTGGGATGTGGAGAAAGTAGACATGATATTTATTACCAACTCATGTGGTAGGGAAGGTATTTAAAATTCTTTGGAGTCCTGGTGGAAGGGGTGCTAAAATGATATGAGAGTTGGAACATCATGGGGACTTTTCTGTCAAGAGTGCTTATAAAATGCTTCAGATAGCTCAATCAAATAATAGGAATGAGGGAATTTCTTATGCAAGGGAGTAGGAAAGGATGTGGCAAACTCTTTGGAAGTTGCAACTCCCTTAGAAGGTGAAGATATTTGGATAGAGGGCATATATAAATGACTTGCGCAGTGTAGGAAGTGTTAGGTAGGGTACGTTAGAATCAGTGGCAAGGAAATGAAACTGGTTTTTATAACTTTTTTGCTAGAGTTTTGGGAACTCTAGGATAAGTTCTAACCTTTAATTGGTTTGATATAGGGCAGTCTATGTATTTGTCTAGCTATTTAGAGATACTTGTGGTAATTATGAAGGGTAATTTGTCTATATTTTTTCCTTTAATTAATGGTTTGTAGACTGTATATTTATTAAACCATACTTGGGAGGCTAATGTCAACATTTTTTATTCGGTTTGTAGGTTTAAGCAAACTCATAATTAACCAAATTTCATGGAAGCTAGTCAATTGTAGTTGGTGATGAAAACCCATTCAGCTAATAGACATTAGTGAGCTGCATTCCTTGGACAACAATAAGTATAGAACTTGGATTTACTGAGATTGAAGTTATTTATGAAATACATAGTTATTAATAAACCTACTACATCTCTGGTCTCACATATCTGAAGGTGTTGATGTGCTTTGTAGTTTTGATATATATATATATATACACATAAATATATATTGAGTAGTGACTGCAACTTCTAAAAATTAGTTGGGTATGAGAAAGTCACTGCAATATGTTATAAGATAGAAAGAATTTCTCATATAAAGTTGGAGTATCTTATATATGATACATGTAGATGTATGGTCTTTATAAGATAGAGGGGAAGTATCCGTAGTAAGACAAGTAAAAAAATATGTTTATTGATAAAAGTAAAACAAGACAAATAAAAAAACCTTTTAAGAGTGAAACTCGAGTTCTTTAAAAAGATCATTGGCACCAAAATCTAAATTTTAATTCAAAATGAAGCTATACATGATCTATTTTTTGGATGGGGAAGGCTGTAAGATCCCCTTAAAAGCTATCCAAATCTGTATAATCCTTTCAAACCTGATGATAAAAGGTCATTGTCAATCACATTATCAAGCATACCATGCAAATTACTCTTTAAGTTTCAAAAGTAATAATATATTGATCACTGGATAGGCTAGTATTTTAGGTAAAAATTACTTTCCTAATGTACTTTCCTTCTTCTCTATTTCTCATATCCCATTAGTGTCGCTTATCATCTTGAGAAATCTTAGCAAGATCTTCAGTGGGGTTGACTCATCTAAATATGACTACAACCTCGTATCAGTGCTATCCAGGATGTGCACTTTATAGATTTCTCCAGGCGTTTTGATTGATTGAAATTGATTTTTTTTTTTTTTTGGGTAAGTAACTTTGAAATTTGATATTATTCAACAAAGTTTTGCTGGGCAAGTGTTTTATGACTTATACCATGAAGATTCGAGAGATTCCTTTTGGAGATTAGTGCTATAAGCCAAGTAAGATGATATATTTTGATTTGCTGATATAATAAGTACTTCTATATGATTATTACTAAATGCTAAGTACATAGTACTATTACCTATGCACGACCTTGATTATTTGTTTATGCTTTTATGATCTGCCACAAATGTGCGTATATATGCAGTGTGGAGCTTTTTAGTTAAAACTTAGTGCAAGAATTCATCATGAAGAGTTTGATATTAGTTTTTATATGCAGTATATACCATCTTAGAACATCCCTTATCTCAACAAAAAGATACCAAATTGAGAAGATTCATGCACTATTTTTTGTTTTTTTTTGTTTTCTTGTCCAATATTTTTCCATGCAAGTGGAGAGCCATTATCTTACGCCCAATCTTCTTTTGCTCTTCTTGGCACCTTCCTCGATTGGCAACTCCATAGTGGCCGAGTCTAAATCGATATTATACTTATTTAAATGTGTATTTGGAGGACTCATAAACCGATGGGACCATGTTATGAACACTTGGGAATAGGTGTATGAAATCAAGGTGGTTGGATATGGGGTCAGCTTTAATTAGGCAGTAGGTTAATCTGGAAGATTAACTATTAGTCATCAGCTTTAATTTATTTTCTATAGTAATGTCCTAGTAGCTAGGAAATAAATATTTTCTACTGACTAACACAGTTAAGTACATGGTTTTTTCAGGTAACTATGAGATGCAATGCTTTGTGGATTAATTAAGATGGGTTGTAGAATTACATGTATTGGAAACATGAGAGTAACATGTGTTTGTAATTGGAATAATGTGTATATGTCCCAAAATTATCATACATGTACTGGGCACAAGGACTAGTTATATTCATTACTGACCATGTTGAGTAACTACCTCCTGTACTTGAGTTTTATTTGCAAACATTGATATATTGCCATGGCCTTAATTGAGTGGTTAACCTGGTGGATGGAATTATAAATTAATGTATTAATTATGTTATATAATGTTGGTTATTTGAAATTTTGGTTAGAGTAATTTGATATAGTGTTGGTTTTATTTGTTGACGGTATGTGAGTTGGAAGAGGTTCAATATAGTAATGTTTAACAATTTGAGTATTTGTTCGTGGGATAATTGTAGGAAACTTGTCTTTTTTATCTACAAACAAAATTTGGTGGCAATTTCTCTTTTTAAGAAGAGTTTATATGGTCACAAATAGGTTATTTGCGTAATACCATTTTCCACAACTAATGTTCATGAAAAAACTACCATTTCTAACTAATATTGGTAATGGATAATACATATTCCTGATTGACCAAGTACCCTTAATTGGTGGGAGATAGTTATTTGCATCAAAATTTGTCATGAAAATATCTCTTTTCCCATGAATATGTGCATGAAAAATAAACCTCATTCTATTTTTTGCCACAAAATAGCTTCACGAGGAATTAGTATTATCAATGAATGGTGTTATGGTAAATGCACATTTCTGACCAATGTTAGCATGGCGGTAAGCAACATTTCTTTATTGCCAAATTTGGTGAAAATACTAGTTTTCACCAAATTAGTTTCCACCAAATTTCATTGTAGTAGAAAAATCTATTTCTATGAATATAATGCATGAGAAAGACATTATTAGATCACCTTTTTCACGAAGATTTGTCATGGGTATAATTTTTTTCCCACAACCTCTTCCGTGGAGAATCATATTATTCCCACTAGATGAGACCTTATGCCACGAATAAAAAATGTTTCTACACCCACAAATATCGTGGAAAAAAAGAAGGCTTTCCTCATGAACTCTATTAATTTAGTGGATAAATTATTTTTCCTCACCAATTATGTCACGAGTCTCCCACGAGATAAATTGGTGGGGAAAATTTATTTTCTACTAGCAATATACTTTGTTTTCACATTTGTCACTCTTGAGAAAAAGTTATATTTGTTTTAGTGAGTGTTCAATACAACACATCGGACATAGTTTCAAAGATGGGGCACACAAGCTTGCTAGATAAGCAAAATTCATAGATAATTTGTGTTTGAGAGGGTTCTTTCCATCAGTGCATTGATTGTATTGTATACAACATATAATAAATTTTGCCACGATGGAGAGTGGTTGGAAAAAGTCTAGATTAGGTGAGAAAAAGATTTTTTCCCACCAAATGTTCTGGTGAGACTTTTGTGGCATATAATAAGTGACGAATAATATTTTAGCCACCAAATATTTCTTTTAGTGGGAAATGATATATTTTTTTTTCCATGAATCCAGTTTTCGATAAAAACTTGTTTCATCTATGGCAAGTGTTGCTGGCTACCAAGCCTTTGTGGTGCATTTTACTTATTTACCCACTAGATGTTATGACGGAAAATTCGGTATTTCCCATGAACACTTTCATGCATGACTTGGTCACATCAAGTGTTTTAGTATGTAATATGTTGGCGACAAAATTGCTGTTGGGATAAACGTCGGTTAGTGACAATTATCAAGAGACCTCTATTTGGTTGTCAAAAAAGATATTTTCCCACCATCATCTATCATTGGTAATGAGTATTCCTCATGAAATTTGGTAGTGGGAGACTTTTTATAGTAATGTAGTGAGCCCGTGTCAAAATCTGATCAACTAATACATTTTTCAAAAAAATGTTCGCGGGAAAAATTTGTTTTCACCCACAGCCTGTGCTAGAAATTACTCACGAGAGAATTTTTAATTGGATGAAAACTATCATTTTTTAGTAGTGCATTTGGTGTAAAAAGATTTTAAAATGTACAATTTCTCATTGTCCAATCTAATGGTAATTTTTTTTTGCCATGAAAGACTCTAGCTCAATTGGGCTGTTGGTGTCAAAAACTTGGTTGCTATCTAGGAACTTTTTCCCATGACTTCATACTATAGAAATTACATTTTTTGCCACAATTTTCTTTTTAACCATGAAAGATTCCAGTGCAAATACAACATTTAGTCATGTTGGTTGCTATTATGGAACTTTTTCCCTATAACTTCATGCTGTTGATAGTACATTTTTTCCATGATTTTTTTTTTCTCCAGACATAAGCTTGTGGAAAAAATAGCTTTTCCAACACATGCCGCATCCTAAATAGAGCTTTAATCACCTGTTAATAGCCAATGATATCCCAACAATTGCTCACACTAATCTAACCAAATAAAGAAATAACCAAGATGATAGTAAACATATATGTATCTACTATCAGGAATACAAAGCTGCCATGAGCAATTTCAAACCAAGTATATGAGTCCATGAAACCATACAAAACCAATTATATAATCTAGGCCATCAAACTATACAAGACCAATTTAGTTCAAGACCAAGTACATGAGGGAATTCGTGTTTACATGCCAACAAAAGCAAGGATAAACTTCAGGACATATGTCCAAACTTAAATTAGCATTACTAAGCAAGCAATTTGTAGCCTCCACTTCACACACAACATGTTGCTAATTGTGTCCTGAAAGTGTCAAAAATACAAATGTGTCAAACTCAAGAGGGTTAATTGGTGATTGACATGAGTTGTTCTGGCCAACTTCTATGATAACACACTTATTCATATGTTTAATTACAAAACATCTTGCCCAATTATAGAAGATATCAATTTATGGGGACCCTAACAAAATTTTAAATTGTGGTTAATTTGGAAACGGCCAAACTCATCATACAATCATATCTAGAAGGTTAATTAGTTATATTGTATAACTGTCATTGATCTCAAAATGCTATTGCAAGCCACGAGTTGCATACTCAATTTTTTTTTTCTATTGACATGGGATTTGTAGTGCCAGGCTCAGAATGGAACTAAGTAATCTCCCAAAACAAATATGTGACCTCAGTTGATATTCAAGTAACATCATTTGTGACGTTTCCAATTTACGTCTGGAATTTAACGTAAATCGAAGTGTCAGGATAAGTAACACTTGGCTACTCACCCGCGTACTTATCGAAATTTAATGCAAATCGCAGCGGAAAAGTTTTGACTAAAATATTTACTAATGATCACATGGTAAAATAAAATCACAATATTTACATCATCCATTCTTAAAAACAACATTTTATCTTTACATGCATAATCCAGTTAGTTTTCTAAGCCAATATACATATACAAACTTATCAGAACTTTGACTTAGGATCGCCTAGGCTCTTTTTTCACTTCGAAAAACTCTTTCTCCATGCCGATGCCGGTCCCTACTACTACCTGTGTTAAAATATCTAGAGAGAGAGCACTCTAGGGAACCTTCAGAGTTTCTCCGGGTCTCTAGCAATTGGGACCTAGCCTATGATCGTTATCCAACCCTGCAACGAAAATCAAATTCTAAAAGAAATGAGACATACAAGAATAAGATTTTCAGGAAAATCTCAATAAGTACACATGTAACTTAATAAAAACATAGACATCGTAAAATAATCACATACAAGTTAAACAGTTAGAGTATACATTTATGGCATAATTCATGTGACTTATGCATGATTTAGACTTATATTCTTCATGGACCCATTCTATCATACCTAAAGTCTTATTTCTTTTCTTTCGTAACATTGTGAGTCTTACTTGTTTCGTATTATCGACAGGCATCCCCATCGAATATTACTTATTTTTATCATCGACAGGTTTAGGTCCCTGCCAGCTTTCATATCCTTGATAGGTTTAGGTCCCTTCCGGTTTTCATATTCTCGACAGGCTTAGGTCCCTTCCGGCTTTCAAATACTCAACAGGCTTAGGTCCCTGCCGATTTTCAAATACTCGATAGGCTTACGTCCCTGCTGGTTTTCAAATACTCGACAGGCTTAGGTCCCTACCGGTTTTCAGATACTCTACAGACTTAGGTCCATGCCGGTACATCAGTCATACGGGCGTATCGTTGGTCCCCGTTATGACGTGACTGAATTATTAATCTTTCCACTTGTTAAGTTTTCTTAACGTATTTTCTTAAAACAGACGTTATGACTTATGATGACACATATATGTGACGTAATACAACATACGCATAAACTTAGACTTATGACATGCATTATTCATGTTTTCATAAAGCATATGACCTAGAAAAGCATATCACAAAAACCCACATGCATATACGTAACCTAAATTTGTAATGTCAAATCTTAACAAATAATACGTATGGAATTAAATAAAATATTAAATTTTTATTAAATCAATGGCTAACCAAATTTTTATGGGAAATTTATTCTTAATTATTTATTCCTTTTAACTTATTCAATCTAAACTCAAAAGTTTGCATAATTTCATAGCTTAAATATTTTTAAGTGTATCTTGCGTTTTTCTTATATATATATAAAATATTATTCTTTTATTTTATGTTTTTAGCATAATAATTCTTAGAAATTCTCATAATATATTAAGATTTCTAAACTTATTTTACTTGTTAAAAATATTATTCAAATAATTCACTAGAAGTTTTAAAATGAAGGAAAACATCTCTTTTTAAGAGTTTACTTACTCTGTTTTGTACATTATTTCCATTTTTGTCATTCATAGAGTTTTTATCTCTTAAATCTTAAAACAAAAAAGTTGTAGATCTATGTCTTAGATTTCTATAGACTTTTGATTCACTCAATTTTGACACTACACTAACAAGTTATGACCATTTTACTGTAAGATATTAAATCTGTCAATTTAACTCCCTTGAAGTCCGAAAGTTGCTAGAGTTGTTTCTTCATTATTTTCCATAGAAAAATATCATATTTTCACATAATACTCTTAACATAACATCATAGAATATATTTCTAAGATCTCATAATTTTCCTAACATTTTTCCATAACCAAAAATCACTCCAAAATCTAATATGTTTCAACTTAAGACATAAATAAAGATTAAACTCAAATAAATATCAAACATAATCTAATAATCAAACCACTTATTCTATGCTAATATTAAGTTAATATATTCACTCACAAATTTCTCTTAAGTTTGATGGAGTGATTGGAGTAGGCTTTTTGAAAATTTCCTTCAAAACTCTCAATCACTCTCTTTTGGGTTTAAGGTGAAACAAGTATGGTTTGGATGAGGTTTTTCTTGCTTCTTTTTCTTAAGTTGCCATGTATCTCTAATCAAAAGGACCTTGAGGTACGTCTTACACTTATATATGTGTGAAATAGGTGGCATATGCAGATATTAGGAGTAAGAGTGCATGAAGCACTCGGGTGTTTGTCTTAGTTGAATAGGTGAGGTGTCTCTCCTCCCTTTAAGCACCATCATGACTTTAATCTAGGCTTAGCTACTCCTAATCCCTCATCCAATGGTCATGTTTGTTCCAGCTGCTGTCTTATCTTGGGCTCAAATGATTCCAGCACATGGAGTAGAAACAAAATATCATGATGGTATCTTCTAATGAAGTGTATCTGGCCACTTGGCCTCTCATAGGGGCCAGCCACATTCCATTCCAAATAAGTCCTTGATACAATTCGATTATTTGAAAACTAAAAACATAAAAATTTTATATCATTCTCTTAGTAATCTATAGGATCTTGAATAACCTTATTCTGAGATCATATGAGAGATCTACGATTATTTCACCGAAACACGTCAAAACTCACCCGGGAACATCCAATCCGAATTCTCCATTTGTTTCCTTTATTTTCTTACCCACCAAGGCTTCTAGATAAATTCTTATCAACTTGACACATGTTCTCACACATGTCAAGACCTCAGAAAAATTGATAACCAATGACAATTTTCATCACATGGCCAAGATCAATGCACTTTGCTTAAGTCGGTTACCGGTTGGCTGCTATTCCTGTCCGTCCAATTCACACCAGATTTAGTCCTTTATCCGATCCTTATCTTCAAAAACCCAAAACATGAAAGTTCTAGATCTACCTCTTAAGGTTCTATACGAATCATAATCACATCGTTCTAACCTCATATGAAGGAGTTATGCTTATTACACCGAAATTCACCGGATCAGCCCGAGAACTCGTTTTGGCACACCAAGTGTTTAATATTTTGTTCTATTACTTCCCTTTGAATATCTTTCTCAAATTTCAAAAATTTATCTTTTTCTAGATCCAAAAATCTATCTCTAGTTGACACCTTGCTAAAATTCTCAAAGATCAATCCAAAATTTATCTTAGAATGCATTTAAGTCTCAAATTCTATTTTCATGGGAAAATATACTTCCAATAAATCTCTTTAAAATATTCTCAAGTAAATGTTTTATCTTAAAAAAATTGGGTTATTACATCATTGTTGCTTGAACATAAATAATTCAAATTCTACTATGACTTTGAATTATTGATAGTAATGTTAACTATAAATTGAACAATGTTGTTGTAACATATTTCTAGCCCGTTGTCCCTTAACATGAACCCATTATTGCAATAATGATCTTGAAGCCATGTGGGCTCTACTCTCACCTTTGTTTTCCCACAACCCAACTTAAAAAATAATGGTGAAACCATACCCACCCACTGATTAAAGTTTCTGGAAACCTATCTCAATATTTGTAAATTTTACTTTAAAATACTTATAATTGCCTATAATGTACACAACAGTACTGGAACAGAAAACTTGAGCAAAGGTGAGATAAAATTTGTATGATCTGGAATTCAACACATCTATCATAATTAATGGTGACCACCAATGGCTAAGCGAAGAAAACGCAAGTTTATATAGAAATATCAATATGAACAGAATAATCCATGGGACAAATATTAGATCCTATTATTTTCTTCATGCCAACTATTTTTTCTTTTGTCTTTTTTTTTTTTTTTTTTTTGCATTTTTCTCCTGGTATCTTTCACCCCAAGTACGTTTTCCCAACTAGGAGCATCCACTCCTTATTCCAAGAAAAGCAACAAAACACACTAAATAGATCATTCAACCACAGCTCAATTTCATTTTATTTTCTTTTTACTACCATCGTGATATGCTTCAAACACCAATTTCCCAATTTTTGGTTTTGCACTCATAGTTTATGAAACTATGTTAGGAGTGAAATTACTTTCATGGCATACCCTAAGAGTTTGCAATTAATTACTAATTTGCTTGAGTATATTCACTTTCTGATTAAGTAATTATAACATGCAACTAGCGTTTCTTCTCTAAGCTAAGTGTTGCCAAACAACTGTTCAATTTCAAACTTAATATTCCCATAACAACTAATAATCCATTTTCATATTCTCAAAGTGTTTTCCTATCTTATAATTTTTGGCTGTGTTTGGCCCTTGCACTCCACCAATTTCTTCTCCACTAGAATTAATCCATATTGAGGTTGTATTGACATTTCTCCAAGCTGTATATGTCAAACACTGGTCATGGAAATAATACTTGGCCAGTTTTAAACCTTGATAATGTTAACCATGCATTAAACCAGTAATCTTAACAATTATGAAGTTACCCCTTCATAATAAGCACAACCCTTCATAATAATTTTTCAGACAGCAACCAGCCTTATCAATTGACCCACAAAAAACGTTCCCTCCAACCTATCTTAATTTTCTTGAACTGGTCAGTAATACCCCCTAACAATATTTTGGGAATTGGCAAAATACCCTTGAATGAGGGATATTATAGATGGGCATTGGATTTTGCATATTAAAAAAACAATCCACAAATAACCTAGTCACAAAAAGTTGGTATCTTGTTGGGTTTCTCTTTGAGACGCATATGCTACCTCCAACTCAGTCATTCATAAATTATTTACTTTCTCATACTCAGAAAATGATTTCCTCAATCTCACCATTTGGTCTACTTTGGCCTAGTACATTTATGTATCACTTTTGTTTCGTTCTTTCTCCTCTGTTAGACGAATAAATGTCTTGTTCTTCTTTATTGAAAGAGAGAGTCTAGAATGACCATGTGCCCCATTCCTACTGCATAACCAAATTTAAAATCCGACACTTCTTTGAAGACACTGTCAGCCGCTTCATCAACATCCTCGTCTTCCATATCTTTTTCCATTAACCTCTCCACCATTTGGTTTTGAAGAATTATAATGAAACAAAAATCAGATTTGATGATTAAATTGTATGCAGTCGATAGTAAAACATGAATTAACTTAAATCTAATCTTAGGTACTGTGTTCTATTACATCATTATTGAATTTACCCTTAGCCTTAGTCCATTGTGTTTCTTTATAAAAGGAAACCTTATTTGGTGCCGTCTCTACTGCATCATATAATTGTCTAAGTAATGTTAACTACACAAAAATAGTCCAAAGTACTTATATTTTATACCTACCAATCACAAACTGTAACATCTCGACCCCAAATTCAAGATTTATTTATTTATTTATTTGATTATTTTACAATTCTCAATATTAGCATCTTATCTTCGTTACTACTAGTAGTCTTTTAAATATGTTTTGAGATGGTAGATTATAAGTTTTAAAATTTGTAACCAATCAAATTTGGTAAAATGCGTAGTGCTTCCTTCCCATCTTATTCGAATGACTTATTCCTCTTGAATCTAGTTTGGATAAATATCTCTACACCGAAACCCGATTTCTACTCCATTGATCAGAAATTTAAACCAAATCTTAATTCAAATCCCTAACACTTCAGTTCCTCATTGATCAAAATCTTTCTCGGAGTCTAATTAACTCCCGACTCAAAACTTAAATTTTCATATTGATCCGATCAAAATTTCAAACTTGATATCCAGAATTTTCACATAACCGAGCGCTTCATCTATAAATTTTCCACGAAATTTCTAGAATAAACCACACGAAAACATCAAGAAGAGTACCCTGTTGCAGCCAAACCCTCACCTTCCAGCCACTGCCGACCACCCTAGAGGCGTAGGAGCATCTCCCAACCACCGCAGAATCCACCGACCGTGTGCCTGTCACCAGCTCGCTCACCCTTCAGTAAGTTTCCGGTGAGACCTCTCTCTGCCTCCCTCTGTTTCCATTTTGGTTTCAAATCATTAAAACTCTTTAATTTCTTCAGTCGCACCACCCGTTTCAATCATCTGCACCGATGTAAACCTTAGCCAGCCCCCCAGATCCGCCGCACCTCAGTTTTCTCTCCCTTCGGTAAGCATCGCACGAACCCATTCCTCTCTCTGTTTCCTCCTTGTAAGCTCCAGTTGCCAATTTTCTATGATTAAAACCGTGTGATGTTTGTGCCTCTTTGAGCCCTTGTTTTGCCGGTCAAGTTCTCTAATCGTTTGAGCCTTAGGCCTTAAGCCTTTCGGTCCATCTTATTATTTTGGACCTAAATTGTTTACTTGTGTTTTATCATGGGCTTAAACTTACAGAATTTATGCACTATTTTAAATTAGACTAAGCTTTTATACTCTTAAGTTGAGTTCGGTTTTTAGTATATAGTTTTATTAACCTGTCTTTTGGAAGATATTAAGAGATACTTGTATTAATAATATTTTTATACATAATTAGATTTCAGTAGTAAATAACAAATAGAGTTTAGTTTATTTGAATATGTTACGTATATTTTAGAAAACAAGTTTGGAGTATTATTAGTAGATTTTAAACCAAATATGAATCTCTACTAAATTATGGTTAAAATTATTGTTAAGTTATAATTATATTTTATAAGAAATTCTAAATATTAGGTATTACTAAATTTACTATATGAACTAAATATTTCAGCTATATTCAATATTATTCTTGAAAGACTAATTGACTTTTTAATAATATGATATTCGAAATAAAATATTTATTAGTGTTCACGATGAATATTATTATTCGACATGTATTTAATTCAATAGAGTAGTACGACACGCCTTGTTGGAAGTTTAGTAACGATTTATAAATTCGTATAGGTAGTGAGTTACAAAGTGAGTATCAGAAAGCAGAGCATCAAGATAAGTAAATTTGATCACAAAATTAGGATCTTCATATGTAGCTTATATTATAAGTAAAGCCGATTATTTGATAACCATTTTCATATATCCTTCATGTCATGCAAACATATCATTTAGCACAGCATGGTACACAATTATGTCATTCAGCATTATGTTCAGATTCAGCAAGTTTAGTTATTTATATCAGTATATATGATATGCATCTTATGTCACATAGGTCACATAAGTTAAGTTTGAGGATAAGATTAAATCAGATTAGAAACCAACTAATTAGTTATCCAGTTAAATCAGTTAATTCAGATGGCCATTCAGATGCATGGTACTAATGCATATCAAATTAGGGTGGATGTGCAAGCCATGGATCTAAGCGTGGTCCACCATAGGACGTTAGAGTACTATCAACGGCTTCCCCTGCTGCAGCGGGACGTGGGACCAGCGCACAGCCTTGCATACTGGATTAAGTGTGTTGGCCAATCAGTCAGTTAGAATAGTTCAGTTAGTTTCAATTTAATTAAATCAGTTAGTAAGTTTAGTCAGATTAGTTAGATGGTTTAGACTAGTCTCTTAAGTCAGTTAGTTATTTAAGTCAGATAGTTAAATCTTGCATAGCATAACATTAGCATGTACAGTCATATTTTAGATTTCAGCATAAGTATTATGAAAAATTTCTATGAGTATTATTCTCACATCGGGTAGATTTCTTACTGAGTCATCGACTCATTTTAATTTATTTCCTGTTTTTAAAATCACTCAGGTGAGGAAAAGGACCAATGCGAGCAGGCAGACTAGGAGTAGATTGAGCAGCTATTTAAATTTTTAGTTTTCCTAAAAATAAGTGCCTTTATGATACAAGTTTAATTTCAGTCATTTCAGTTAATGTTTTTTTTAGTTCTCTAGAAATAAGTGTCTTTACGACACAAGTTACTTTCAATTATTTCAGTTTTATTTTGTGACAGACATTTCATTAGAACTTCATTTCTATGAACTAAATGTTATTTTGTTTTTATTATTATTAAACCAAGAATCTTATGCTGGATTAAAGTTTTTAGAAAATTTAGTGACACTCTTTAGCCTACGGGAATGGGCTTTTACACAAACTTTCTCCTCTAATATCCATATAAAGGATTTCCACCCACTAGTATGTTTGACATTCAATTTGAACTGTTCCTCCTAGACTTCTCCTACATTCTTTTTGGCACGATCACAACCATTTAGTAACTATATTGTTTCCCGAGTTTAAGTGTTAAGCAGAAAATTGAATTAACATATTTACTTCTATTTTATGCACCTATCAATATAAGAAAAATTATGTGGACCATAACATATCACATTTAGGGCACCAACTTAATACGAAGCTGAAATTTAATTACAATATGCTTTGAATGTCCCGTTTGCCCACATTTCACATATCAACTGCCATACAGGTTTCTCAACCATGGAGGTCCTACCACACAGTGCCTTTTTATGTGATGCATATTTTAAGTAGACTTGTGTAATGTATAGTGATATGTATTATACTTATCAGCCAAATTTGTGACAATGATCTGATGGTGGTTCTCTCTTATCCATTCCAGAACAAAATCTACCTGAAAGAACACTTGATTGTTAGAAGGGTTTGTCCTCCAAGATGTGTTTGATTATGCCCAAATGAGTACCCAACCAACTTATGTACTTTGCATAGTAAGAAGTAAGGTCCTACCTTAACACGGTCAATAAGCTCCTGCTTCTCCTCTTCAAGTACATAACTCCAATTGGCATGCCTCATGTCGGTATGCAATTTAATTACCAACGTCACCCGACCAGAGAATATTGAGGCATTCTCGCATGATGGACCTCGATGACCACTTGTATTACCAGAGGATTTGGCCCCACCTTCCTAAGCCGTTCAAATAGCGTGCCCTTTGCTGGCTCCTGACCCCATTTCGTAATTGGTGGATCTACATAAAAGACATCAATTTCATTAACCTCAATCAGAATTGATTATTTCAATGAACCAGAAAAATGCATGTATTGCAACCTATTGCATATAATTTTGGTTTCAGGTCAACAATGCTATTCATTGGGTATGTAAATGGATGTCATACCTGTATTAGTGTTTCTCTCTTCAACCTATGTTCCACCCCTGGCCTGTTGTGTGACCATAGCTCCTAAGTTCTGAGTCGATTCATTCGAGTCTGGTTTGTCCTGCAAGATAGTCATTGGAGGCAATGATTCTAATTCTAGAGTGCTAGCTATGAGAGCTCTACCATGTGAGACTCGCCCCCTTCGGAAATTTATATACCTTGACATCCTTGGTTGTACTTATAGTTTTATATTAGATTATGTACCAAAACATATTGTAGAAAAGTTAGGTACATAAGATCAACATTAGTTAGGTTTAATATTGAGTAAGCCACAACAAAGTAAAATGTGAGAAATTTTAGCTTATGTTCTTCTCTTTTCCATGCAATTATATGCTTCAGACTGAAATGCCATATAGAATTTGTTTTCTTCTTGATTGAAAACTTCCAACTAAATCTAATGTATAGTCGATGGGGGCTAAATTGGCAATTATAACAACAAATATATACTACAACCCAATAACTAAATCACAACTAGTCTCCTAGACTAAGCTGCAGTAATCAGCAAAATTAACATACCAGTTGTTGAAGTTGAGTTCCAACAAGTAATTTTTGATAAATCATATTGAACAAAATACCATGAGATTTTTTTTTTCTTTTTGATTGACCAATTGCTAACTAGGTATAATGTGTAGTTGGTGTGGGCTGAATTGGCAATTATCACAAGACATATATTTCACAACCATAATAACTAAGTCACAACTAATCTCCTGAACAAAGCTGTAGAAGTAAGCAAAATTGAGATACCAATTGTTGAAGTTAAGTTCTAACAATTAATCTTTGATGATTGATATTCAACAAAGTACCATCAAATTTTTTTCTTCTTGATTGACCAATTGCGAACTAATTAACAATGAATGAATACTTGACATGGGCTGAATTGGCATTTATAACAAGTTACTTCAATATGAAACCATTAACTAATGAAATCCAACCTTATCATCTCAAAAAGCATTTGAGTTTTAAAAATGTGTACTCCAATAAAATCTAGAACAACCTCTTTGATTTTCTGGCTTGGATGATATGTATTTTCATTTGACTAGCCCTTGGCAAATTTTTACATTTTGTTTTATATATACACCAAATAGTAGATCAGATCTGTGTTGTATACATGCATTGATATATTAAATATTCATTGACTTAAACAAGTTAAACTAATCAGACAGACTGAAACATAACTAAATTATTCTAAAACCCCCCAATCAGATAACAAATTAATTATCTAAGGTTGAAATGGGTGTAGGTGGCGTGGGTAAAACACAACAGAAGTTCGATCAAAGACTTTTTTATACACAAAACCCCCAACAATAGAAGGAGGTTAAGGCTCCATTGTAATAGTAAAAAGAAATACAGTTCTTTGTTTTATATTGGTTTACATGGGAGAGGTGAATGGAGAATCTTTTGTGTAGTTTATGTAAAGAAGCTATCTTTTAGGAAGCTTAAATAGAAAGAAAAAAACTCAACTTTCTTCACATAAAGAAAAAGGTGAATGAGAGAAGATATAGCCATATGTTATTGATGGAAGGAAGAAATTTTTCAAGAAGCAAGTGAAAGAAAAGAGAAAGCTCCATACATAGGAAGACTTGAGCACACCTGAACTGCAACCTGGAATCACCTTTAGCTCGCTAGAATGAGAAAAGCAACAACACTTTTTGTGGCTTTGTTGTCTCTGACTTCCAGCTCGAAATATCTTGTTCGACTGAAGTCCCAAATATCCTCTTCAACAAATTTTTTCAGAATGTAGCTGTTTTCACACTAAAAACCGCCACCTATCTAGATGAAAGCAATTGTTTAGTGACTAGGGACTCTTGTATATCACAAATGGCACCAGATTTTTGTCTCAAAAAATTAGAAATTCCACCCAAACGAGCTCAGTCTTCATGCCGGTGTATATCTATATTTTACGACTTGAAAATATTGGCCCACCCACTGCAAAATGTAGCAAATTATTTAAGTGTTGTGGAATATAATATGATCAATAAAATTAAGTTTGACTAAGAGTCTATTATATCTTGGAATTGCTTACCATCTGTTTCTTTGGCAATTAAATTATATAACACATTTTGCACCATATTTGTGAGATATGATTATTAATAAACATGGTTAGTTGCATGCCAAATTCAACTTCTTCCATATCCTTATAAAAAATAGATTTGTGTACTTATGGCAAGTTACTTTGATTAAGTCACATCTAGCTATCAACACCACAAATATGTGTAATTTTTGGACTTTTATCCCAACATTTATATTTATAATTAAGCCCACCATATTGCATATTGAATTGGCAATTTTTTTGCAATTTATGTGGGTACCAAATGCATTTCCTGAGTTGTATTTTCTTGGCCCTGCTTTCATTTTCTAGTTCTTGCATGTTTCAACATACACAATACTCTTCATCATGGGTATTGTTCCACAACCACTAAAGGCTCCATCTGGCATGCAATTTGAGGGTGTGGAGTACTTGAATCTGTAAACGTGGCAGTACAAAAGCATAGTTAGTTACAAGTTTACTTATCCTCCCCATGCATCATACCACTATTTGTGTGAAATAGTACATATTAGTTGTTTTAGTAGACCCCCTAAACCCAATAACTCAAAAAATCGGAGCAATCCCTCTTCCACACCCTTCAGTCCTCATAAATTGGACAATGAATTAATGGTTTGGTAGCACATGTGCTACCACATTTGATCAATCTGCACATTGCCTACAACACAATTCATCAATCTGCACATATCAAAGCAATAATGAGTAATCTTTTACCAGATTTTACTAGCTTACCACATTTGATCAACACCATAGTATAAATTAAATGCCAACCATCATCCTTTTGCCATTTAGGTATAATCTGTTGTACAGATTGACAAGCAATTAACAACTATGTTTTCTAACACCAAGCAGTCCTTGTATATGGCTACCAACTAAAATAAGTTTCACCATGCAAGGCTAAAGGGTTTGTCAATATATATTCAATATCTAAAAATATATGCATTAAAGTTTATGCAAAAAATAAGGGTTTAGAGTTCATCAAAAGAGATGGGTAAAAAGTGGCTCATGCTGCTGCACAAGTTGCAATAGGGCTAGACATAGAAACAGTACGGATGGAAGATGGGCGGAGGTTTTATCTTTCTCTTTTTAGTGACCAAAGTTGTATAAAAAAAGGATGATTAATGAAAGTTCTTTCATTTAAAAATAAAAAATAAAAAAATTACTCCAAATTTCTATATATATTCTTACCCCAACCAACTATTGAAAATCCAATAATATCATTTTCTTAGACTCACATTGCCATAGTGATTGATGGAAACCTAGAGTTTCTAAGTGGAGGGAAACAAAAGTGATTTCTTTCACAAGCTAACCATGCCACCACCGAGCAATTACTTGACCCAATAAAGCGACCAAAAAAAAAAAATTTCAGTTATCGTGCAAGTAATCTAACTAGCACATGCATATATACTAATCACTAATGGATGCATATATATATATATATATGAAATAAAAACAAAATAGATATACTACGTACTAGCAATTGACTTAGATATGAAAGAGAAATATAAAGTAGCCAAATGAAAGTGAAAAGGAACATAAATTCATTTTGGATTAATTATACTTTGCCCCTCCAATTTTTACCCAATTTATAATGTGAACCATAAACTAAAAATTTCAACAATTGGCCCCGTCAACTTTTAATTTTTCACAATGTCCCCCTTCCATCAACAATCCACGTTAAATCGAACGAAATGGAGTACGTACAACTCATGTGCACCTGCAAAGACAAAAATACCCTTTCACTTTGCCCCTCGGATTTTTACGTGATTCTCAATTTGCCCTCCACATTATATTAAATTAGGTTTTTATAACAAATTAAATTAAATTTTTATATATTATCCGAATTTACAAATTGGGAATAAAAGACTAGCAAAAAGATATATATTTCTTTAAATTTTTTAAAATATATTTGAATAACTTTATATAAATCATTCTAAATATATATTTAATGCGGATTGTTGATGAAAGGGGGAGATTGTGAAAAATTAAAAGTTAGCGAGGTAAATTGTTGAAATTTTAGGTTAGGGGTCACATTATGAATTAGGTGAAAGTTAGAAGGAGCAGAGTGTAATTAACCCATTTATTTTTTTAATAATTGGAAAGGAATATAAATTCTTTCATCAAATAATTGTGTACCTTCTTTTCCCTATCATGAATTCACTAAGTAATTCCTATATATGCACGTAGGTCATCTCCTTATCAATGCTTGTCAATTGGTTGAAAATTGGCTCGATGTTTCCCAGATGGACCATTGCCTTACATGTGCTAGTAAGGATTATGCAAATTAATAACACCTCATTTAGCTAGCTTCTAGAACTTGCTGACATATGAAACTAAGATCCGTCATTTTAATTGCACAAAGATGTACATTTTTGTGTTTTTCTCAATGATTGTAGAATTCCCCTTATGCAATAATAAATTTCTTTCGATAATATCCTGTCCCAAGTGGAATTGGAATTGGTTAAAGTACATTTTTGGTACCCCAAATTCCTATTAAGTTTTGATCCCTTTCCTGTCTTTCCACTCGCAAGAACTCTTTTGGTAACCCAACTGTGAGAAAGTTCAGTTCTCCCCATCTACCATTGGTGTTAAAAGGGGAACTGCAAGGAGCCAACCAAATGGATTAGAATCCCTAATAAGGTTGGAGCCTTGGAGGACCAAGATCTTTACCGTATTTGTTTTAGGAATCCTTTGATTCTATTCTTTTTAAACAAAACAAAACAAGTGGATATGCCCAAGTTTCACAGAAATGCTTTACTAATAATGTAAGTTTAAATTAGTGAAACAACATACAAATACATGCTGGAATTAGTGAAACAACTAATAATATGTAGACGAAGTTCATTGTCAACCAACATACAAATAGAAAGCAAAATATATTTAAAAATCATCAACAGAGTCCTCATTCATTCGATTCTCGAACTCGCTGCCAAAGTTATCATTGGCACTGACGTCCTTAATGCCCAATTTCTCGTCAAGTATTTTATCATGAATGAAAACATCATTGTCAACTGAAAGTATCAGGTCTCGGCGCGATATGATTGCTGGATCAATGGGCAATTGCTTTTCATCATCTCGATTCAAAGGATCTAGCTTGACTGATTCACTCGTGAGAATAGGGGGATAGTTGTTGGGATTACTATCACCATCATCCTCGAAGCCACCCCCTGATGCGTCGTCAGGGTCTAGCCCATCCTCTACAACATTACTTATAGGAATGTTGTAAACATTCCTACTTGTAACTTTATGGACGACCTGCCAACTTTCCCCTGATATAGGATCGAGTAGATAAAATACCTGACTTTCTTGGGAGGCAAGGGCGAAAGGGTTGTCTTTGTACAAATACCTAGCAGTATTCATTACTGTCAAGTTGCCTCTGACACGTATCCCCTTTCTTGGGTCGTTAACGTCATATCAAGCGCATTGAAAAAAATAAATCTTACACCAACTCATATAGTGTACCTCTATGATATCATGCAACACATCGTAGAAGTCAATATGGGATCCTTAATGCTCACCATGAACCACCACCCCGCTGTTTTGAATGCGGCGATGCCTATCACAGTCTTTGGTATGAAGTCAAATACCTTTCATTATGCATCTAGCATAAGATGTCACGCAGGTGTTGGGACTACATGCTAAGGCATATACCTCATCGATTACTGTAGTAAGGCTTGCACGCAACTCTCAAATCTACCATACAGTCAACAAAAAATGGAATTAGTTATATGCTTAAAATGAGTAGAGTGTAGTGTAATTGGCTCATTTTTTGGATACGTACATGTGATTTGAATCATGATGGGAATTGACTATTGTGCCTACCGTCAATGTCCTGAGGGTCCTCTTCTAGGATATTGTTATAGTTCTCCCTGTCAACATATATGACCGAAATCTATTATAAAGACACTAAATGTATTTTAAAACCATTATAAAGTAGACATATAGTCAAGGATGGTGCACTTATTCAATGTATTGCTCAATCTTCACGCAATTATTAAGTGTATACCATTAGGCCTTGATCATTAGTAAGTCAGTTAATTTGTGGAAGTTGCTAAATGCAATGGTCTAACCTTCGATAAAAAAATTGATAAACTTGGCTCACTTATTGGCCCATATGCCCTAGTACGAGCATCACTATTGCGTTACTCTTGATTCTATCTAGTATCGATATCATAGAGGCACATAGAGAAAAATGTAAGGCACTCGAGATGCACATAGGTCTCAACAATTGAACCCTTTGGCCTGGCTCTATTGCAGACATACTGCTTGAACTTGCCTAGATACCTTTCGAAAGGGTTCATCTACCTGTATTGCACGGATTCTGCTAGGAATGCCTCTTCTAACAAGTGAATGGCAAGATGCACCATAATATCAACAAAGGCTGACAGGAATATCATTTATGGTTTGCAGAGAATGATGAAACTATCATTTTCAAGACACTGCAACACTGAAAAGTTTAGAGTTTGGGAACACAACTCTTCGAACAATGGGCTTAAATCTACCAATACTTGGTATTCATTAGCTCGTAAGAACCCACCGATCACAACTGGTAAGAGTGTTTGCATGAAGACATGACAGTCATGGCTCTTCATTCCATTGATCTTTCTATCACTAGCATTCACACAATGGGCAATTTTTGAAGCAAATCCATCAGGAAATTTTACTTTTGTCAACTAGTCACAAAAAACCCTTTGTTCATTTAAGTTTAACATGTAGCAACCAAGACTCATAGTAACACGGTCCCCATCATGTTGTCAATACAGTTCTTTTCGTATACCAAAGTTTTCCAAATCCCTACGTGCACTGGTGGAGCCCAAGTTTAACCAATAAGGAAGCTAAAGAATGATAGATTTTTTGGTCTAATTTAGTTGATTGGGCATTCGTTTACTCTTCAAAGAAAATTTACCAAACTGGATGTGAGACCCCATATAATTGTCGTAGCAAATCCTTTCCCTCAACCCTTAATGGTCATAGTTGATGTTCTTCGCACCCATTAAAATTATTTTTTCTTGGTCTCCAACTATGATCTCCTGCTAGCCCCATCGTTGCCCTATATAACAATGTTTTCGATTGTATACTAACCATTGTGATTCTATTTCAGTTCTACATGAAGGACATTCCATCTTGCCCTTTGTTCTCCACTAGGAAGATTAGTGTATGTATAAAAGTCATTGATATAGCATTGCATGCAACCTAAACATTTTCCCACTGTACGCATCATAGGTAAAAATACCATTTTCCCATAACTCCAACTCATCGACAAGAGGACACAAAAACACATCAATATCATTCCTGGTGACTTAGGTTTAGGGATTAGCAACGAAAAAATGGTATATGGATCCTTCATGTAAGACCAAATGGGAAAGTTGTAAGGTACAAGTAAGACTGGCCAAATATTGTACAATTTTCTCAAGTTATTGAATGGGTTAATCCCATCACTCACCAAACCAAGTCTAACATTGCGAGGATCTTGCGAGAACCTGGTATGTCTATTATCAAAGTCTTTCCATAGTCGTGAATCTGCTGGATGTCGCATGCATGTCGAATCCTCAACACATGCATCGACATACCATTTCATGGATTGAGCTATCTTCTTTGACATAAATAGCCTTAGCAACCTCGTCTTCAAGGGGAATTGTTAAAGAACCTTTTATGGTATCATTCATTGCTTACTTATGCTTGCAATCCACCTAGATGCTTTACATTTACGGCATTTATTGTACGAAGCATTTTCCTTCCAAAACAAGGCACAGTCATTTGGGCACACATGTATCTTTTCATAACTAAAGTCCAGGCCACGCTTCATGCAACCATCATCATTGTATGAGTCTGGAAAAAGAGCATCAGGAAAGGACGCTTGCAAAAGCGTGATGACTATGTCAAAGGACTTCACGGTCCAACCACCTATGCTCTTGATGTGAAGCAGCTTGACGATGAATGATAATTTCGAGAACTTAACACATGAAGGAAAAAGTAGATGTGCAGCATCGGTAACCAACTCCTTAAAGTTGAAGTTGGTTGGAGCAGGAGAGGTGGAGGGTTGATCGTTTGTGTTTTAGTTCCATCGTTGCTACATGAATTATCCATAAAGGACCCATGACAAATTTCATCTTACACCTCATCGACATCATCAATGCAGTGACTATAAGTTGAGGCGTCATCTTCTTCATCATTAGAGAATGTAGCATGCTGGAAATGATCATATTTTCCATGGAAAATTCATTCCGTATAGAGATCAACACCTCTAATAAACAAATGATTCTTGATGATATGAACAGAGTGGAATTGCATATTCTAGCATCTCCTACATGGACACCTAAGCTGATCAACTATCGGTGCATGGGCTTGCGCCAAGGCTAAGAATTGTCTTAACACCTTCAACATAGTCATTGAAATGGAAATTGTCTTCAATATGCATCCATGCCTTCTTCATCGTATGTAGCTATACAATTCAACAAAATTGGCAATTACCTCAACTGCAATGTATTCCTCATAGTCCTTCGAAAAGAAAATTAATACATATTAGCCATCTCAGCATTAGAGAGATGAGGTTTGCCTATGCAGAAGACTTTATAAAATTAGGTATCAATTTCATTAATAAGTCAATGGTTACGATTCTCATTATAAGAGGCTACCATCTGAGCTGAATGAATTACGAAGTATTTGTTGCATGTGGAGGCATGTTGTAGGAAAATAAAATGTCTATTTGCAGATAATGCAAATTGTCCAAGGTAGTCAAGTTTGAACTAGGTTTAATATAGAGTTGTTCTACGGTGGCAACCAGGAGGTACTATATAAGGGTATCTAATTGGCAAGGCATATGTCAGAATATTATAATGGGTTAAACATTGTGAATGACCACATGTATTCAACAAACCACTACAATTGGAGAGTGAGTTTTCCCATATAGGGTGATCGTAAAGGATGCAAGCCAAATTCCAAATGCCTATTGTATTTTGGATTCGATAATGAAGAAATGGAAATGAGATATTCATTACACTTAGTTGAAACCCAGTTTAATTATTACTAAAATTAATACCGCTTGGGCACTATAGTTTACTCTTGCCCTTAACATGATCCAGCATCTATAATCAGAATTAAACTGAATCATTATCTGATGCCCTTTTCTCTAGCATACAGTTTGCTCTTGCTCCTTTTCTCTAGTCTATCAATTCATATATTTTTCCCAATCACAGTTGCTGATAACAAATGTATCATACTTTAAGTAATTTCAATTATACTTAAATACACTACAACAGGAAAGCTCTATTGTGTCTAAAAATTTTGTATTGATCAATAATGTGTCATTAATATTGACTTATTGCATCTTTAAAAACTGTATCGCAATTGATCACACTTTTTGGTGAAACTAACCAAATGAATAGTGCCTATTGTTTATCCCGTCTCTTTTTAGGTACTTGCATCAATATTTGGGTGTTACAAAAAACACTACCACTAGAGAATCACCTTGTGTCAATTTAGAATGGTCACAATTACCATGCAATTTTTATTACGACAAATGCTTTTTCTTTTGTGGCAGGTATAGTTAATGCAAATAAATTTCTATATTTACTGTCTTTGCCATGGACATTTCGCATTAAACCTCATGAAAATGAATTTCCTCCATAGACTTATTCGCGAACCTCTTTGGCACCATGGTTAATAGCCCGTATCCCTAATTTCAATTTTCCCCTTTTCTTTTCTTCTCTTTCTCCCCCTTCCCCACACCATAACTCTCCCTCTCTCTCTTTATTTCCTTTTTTTCTCTCTTTTATGCCTATGCCATCTCTCACCCTTAAGGCTCCAGTCTACCTCCTAGTGAGCCCATTCCACTGCTGTTGACAGCACCACCTCCAAGAGAACGCTGTTCCTGTCTAACCATCCTCTCCTATCCCTCGACTCCATCCTCACCCATAAATCTCTCTCGGTATCTCCCTCTCCTCCTCCCGATTTCTCCCCTTTCCTTTGTTCTCTTGCGTCGGCCACCTTTCTTCGCCACTCTGCCGTCAATGGACAACCTCGAACCTCTGCGATATGCAACCCAAATCTGCCACTTGTGCAATTTGGGTAAACTCTTTGCTATATATTTATTTTGTACGATTACCTTCGTCTGACTTAGAATCAGTGATTGAATTTTGTTTATGCAGATTTTTGTTATTTACTTGCCTGATTTTTAGTTTATACTTGCTTGATATACTGGCAATTATTTACTGTTTTTTTTTTAAAATTTAGGGCTTCTTCAAACTCTGTGGGTGAGGTGGTTATCTTCAAACTCAAATTGTAAACCATTGTTCTTCTCTATTTCTAGGGCCGAGACATACATTCGTTGTTTTCTATGTGTTTACTTCATTTGTCTTTATCTATAGGGTTTATGTTTTGGTTGGCTACCAAACTACGAATGTTTTGTTTCTTATGGATTGCTTTCCCTATTTTCTTTTCATCTAAGCTCAACGTGCTCTTACTTATTGCCTTACTAATTATCAATCTACCCCCACTTTCCATTATAGGTTGGGTATGATTGAAACTAAGTTTTTCCCTTTAAATTAAAGGGAGAATATTTAGAAAGGTTCAATATCTTTTTATAGAATTTGAGTAGGTTTGCATCAACTTACATTTTCATCATCTTTGAAGAAAAGCATAGCTATGGATAAAATCTGTTGTTGTTCATTATTTAGTTATGCTTAGTGATGTCCATCCTGGTTGCTTTTATTGGTTTTATTATTTGCATGGATTTTTAGGTTTCGGCCTTTTTGCCTCTGTTTTTGCATATAATTTTATTTTGCTCAAGTTGGTATTGATCTTATGAGGTCATTAAAAAAAGCTTGTTAAGTTGCTACAAAAATTTAGATTGCTTGCAGCTGCTCAATCTGCTATAAATAGATTTTTCAAATTACTATGTGAGGTTTTGAAAAGGAACTAAAACAAGACTATTGACTACATGTATGTTGAAAAACCTTTGGGTTATGTAGTTTTGCTTTATTTTCATGTTGGAGTTTGATTTAGTACAATTAAATAGCAGTATGTGCTATTTATTTCATTTAGTTACATTAACATTTTATCTAAATATTAATTAGTTATGGCTTGGATTATGTAGATGTTCAGTTTGGCCCTCAAGTCTTTATTTGTAAGAATTCATACTTTCCTTTCCTGAATTAGTCTCTAATAAATCTTGTTTTGAGGTAAGGTTTGTGCTTAAGTTTTTTCCATGAATTTGAATCTATATATTGTGGTCTTTGTAACAATCACAAATGATTTGAGCAATAAGATAGATTTTTTCATATACTACAAAAGCTTTTAAGCCAATTAGTTAAATCATGTTTTAGTAGGAGTCATCTTGGAAAAATTTTCTTACCTACTTTGTTGGTTGTCCCACCTTTTCTTTATTTTTAACTTGAATTGCATTTATTTAGTCTTTTATTTTTCATTTTTTTTGGACCAAGTATGTCTCATATTTTGACTGTTTCATCTTTTATTGTTAGCATGAACATAATGGCACCTTTCTAACCCTAATGCTAAGAGGAGTATACTATCTTCATTTAGGACCATGCACATTGTAAGAGGTTTTCATTATTTATTTTTCCCCTTTGAAATGATCTTTGTAGGCAGAGAAGGTTTTCAATCAAGACCTTTATTTTAAGAAGACTGCCAAATATGGTAGAGAGCCAGTGACCCATTTGGAATCTATTACTTCCTCAGCAGTATTCACTTTTAAATGTTCTTTTTCAATAATATATTTTATTGTTAGTTATATTTACTTTTTGGATAAAAGGAAATAAATGGAATCTGATTTGGTGTTAGATTAGTTTTGGATTGGATTTGATTGTATCTCTCAGACGGGTAATGTAATTGTAGTTGGATTTCATGGTGAATCTTGTGTTATCTATTTGTTATTTACTCAAATGAAGCGGGATTTAATTGTAGGTTACAACTATGGAAGTCTATTGATTATTGTGCTTTTCTTGCTTACAAGTAGCCCTTATTTTTGCTAATAGATAGAGTTAGAACTTATAGGTATTGCAAAGTGTGCATTAGTTGGGTTTTCTCTTCTTTTGCTGTGTTTGGAAGTTGTTTCTTGTTTTTCCTCTTGTTTGGTTTTATATGCTAATTTGTGCACATTATGCCTTGTATATTAGTCCACTTGTTAGAAATTGTCTATTAACAGAAATTTTATGTTCTTTAGAGATAACGTTTAGCCATTCTCTTCTTTTTATGTTCTTTAAAGATAGGAATGGCTTTTTTGGTAGATAAATGTTGATCAATTTTATAGACTAGGCAAAACCTTAATACAATTAATTAATATTTTAACACAAGTGAAAAAGGGGATTGATTCTTAGACTAGGCCATGTATATATATTTATGCAATCAAGTATTTTATACTTTTTGAGTTTAGATGAACATTTTTTGTTCATGCTTCTTGCCTTCTCCTTTTATTTTCACTAATATCTTTAACATTTATGTTTTATAATGATTTGAGGGTGATGTCGATCATTTTTGCAGGAATTCGATGTGAAGATTTCTGCAAGTATATTATATTTGATAGTGCAACTTACAGATATTGTACTTTGGTGTGCCTTGAGAAGTCTAAACTTGCACACTTCATATATAATGTATGTTTTATGGATTATAACTTAATGTATATAACAGTTCTTATGGATTGTAATATAATGTAATTACTTAGAATATAAAGTAAGTCTTTTGTGCAATTATTTTATGGATTGGAATTAATGTCAGATGTGTATTATTTAATGTAAGAGACGTTTCAGTAAATGTAATTAATATTGCCACAATAAAGTTTCACAGGACCAAAAGCATATTTGCAAATTCAACAATACAGCACGGTCGCAAATGTAATTAATTGCCACAATAAAGCTTTTTAGGACCAAAAGTAGATTTGCAAATATTTTGACAATACAACACGGTCGCAATTGTAATTAACCTTGCCACAATAAAGGTTTATAGGACCAAAAGCGAATTTGCAAATATTCTGACAATACAGCACAGTCGCAATTGTAATTGACCTTGCCACAATAGAGGTTTATAGGACCAAAAGTGGATTTGCAAATATTTCAGCAATTAGCACGATCGCAAATGTAATTAATCTTGTCACAATAAAAATTCAAAGGACCAAAACCGAATTTCAATTATTTCGACAACATAGCACAGTTGCAAAACGTAATTAATCTTGACGCAACCAAGTTTCATAGGACCAAAAGCACTGAATTAATCATTGTCCTGACTGCATGTTTATATTTTGCAACACAAAATTTTTGATGCGAATGCATTTTTCTTACACGATAAATTAATACTAGCGTCAAATATATTTAGACGTAAGAGTACTGTTTTTGTGACATTTTCATATTTTGATGCAATAAACCTTTTGAGAGTCATTAATAGTGACCACCTTACATCGATCGAATTGAGACGATAAATAGTATTAGCGAAAAGTAGTTTTTTAGTGTCAAAACTTCTAGACACAATAAGCCAATGTTGTTGTAGTGATAAAAGTTCTTAAATTATGTCGCATATAATAAGTATGAATAAATGTAGACAAACTTTAGGACAAATAATACATTTATTATGGGTAGTAGACATAATTTGATACAAAATAACTATCTTGTTCTGCGGAAAGAACTATACATGCAAATAATGATATTTATATGAATGTGGTAATGACGTAGGATGAGCCGAAAATGAGCTTACTCTTAACCTATTGTTATCAAAACAATCACTACAAGAAATAAGGATTTTTGTGGCGACTGGAATTGGTCGCAAAAAGCCTTGAAAACACGGCAAATAACCTTTCGTGGCATTTTTGTGGTGCCGCTATTTTTGCCGCTAAAGTTGGGAGGGTAAAAGACTTTAGCTTCCAAATGGCCGAAGCGCGATATTTGGAGACTTTTTGCGGCGTATTTATGCCACTGTAAAAAGTAATATATTCACTACTAAAAGGGTCTTAACCCGGGTTACAGCAGATGAGATAAGACTTTTTGCCGCAAGTGAAAGACAATTTGCAATGGTTAATAGCATTTTACAAAAATAAAAAATACTAGTGAACCAATTTCACTTGTTTCACTATTATTTTGTTAAAATACAATATAATAAACTCTCATGTGATATTTGATGATTATTCTAAATAGAAAGAATACCAGAATAACATCCAATAAAATAAGTTAATGATAGGCAGAGAATACAGAATTTAAGAGATGGGTAAACCATAATAATTCCTATTACTATGTTTGAAAGAATGAAGTCCTATAATTAAAACCCCCAAGTTTGAAAGACAACAGATAGATATCAAGCTTAATATGTTAGCATGAGTCCGTGTGGGGAAGGAAAAATAAATTAAAAACAATGTTACTTTATCAGAATCAACCTGGCAACTGTTTGTAATTTGTGAGAAAAAAACATAGCCATTTTAGAAAAAGCCCAGTTTATTGGGTTATATCATAAAGAGTGCACTTGTCACCTACAATAATTCCTATTACTTTAATGGCTTCCAAATGACATAAACTTATCTTTTCTTTCAGGAAAAATAGCACCTTCCTTCCCATGAACTATCATCCCTTTTTCACTTACACCCAAAAACTTTTATTTAGTGCACCTTAGATTCCTATTATCAATACAGATTCCTAGATTTAGACTTAGAATTAAGAATGCACCTTAGGTTCACACGCAACTATAAATTGGCAGCGAAGTCCTTTATCTTACATAAGCAATATAAAACCTTAAAATTGTTATAAGTTAGTCATAGGGTCCCATAAAATGCATGACTATCACAACAAATAGAGTAGTGCAAACCAGATGTTGGAAAAAAAATGATTACCTGAGCATTTTGGAATGTCCCAATTGTGACATCTTCATTGCTAAACATCCCTAAACTGAAGGCTAGAAATTAAATCCAGTGAGAAGAAATTCATAGGAAACATTACAGTTTAAAATGATTTTTTACAAAGATAAACATTACAGAATTTCTTTAGAAAAATAAATAATTTTTCCAGACCAACAAATAGCAAAAGAGATCAATAAGAGATCATACAGATATTATATGTAGGCATATAAATTGTTTAAAGAGGTTAATTCTTCTATAACTATGTTCATTAGACAAAACCAAATATTAGTGCAGATGAATGGAGTACATGGTAATCATTAAGAATGCCTTGGGAAATAAAGAATAGAAGACCCTTACACAACTTCACTTTGAAACGTTTCTGTAGAATGTTCATGAAGTTCCTTTCGGATTTATAATTGCTTCAAGCTCTATATAAAATCTCCAAAAAATCCATATATAATCTCCCGATATAAATCTTCAATCTGCATTATTAAATCAAGTTTTTCAACATAGTCAAAATATTCAGAAATCTGAAGGTTAGTAGCCAATAACTTTAAATGAAAGGCTAATATATGTCTAGATGCATGGTATGATGCCTACGAAGAAAACAGGAAGCACCAATAACCGCAACGACCTGAAAATACATTTAAGCAAGAGTGAGATCAGTAAGCACACGATTTGGTGATAAGTTAACATACATGCAAAGGAAAGACTTGTTTTATAAAATACCTTGGAATTATGGACACTTTTTTGCAATCTCAATTGCCTCCACAAAAGAAGCCCTGCCTAAAGTCTCCAAATGTGTTGCCAGCCAAGATCACCAAGCCCCAATATACGCTCACCATCAATCACGACTATAACTTGAATAGACTTCATTACAGCCAATTTTTCAAGACTTCAAGAATCTTACCCCTGAAAAAAATTGACAGACCATTCATTATTTGGTTCAAAATGCTATGTAGAATAATAAAAACAAAAAATGCCTTCAGAAATTATACTTCTTCTTCAAATTGATGTAAAGTCCTTGAGGATGCCTAAAAATGCTTCCATATTTTTGGCAAGCTTCACCAACAGTTGGAGTGTATACAATTGGAAGCAATTCTTCAACATTATCAATCAGAAGCTTCTAAAATAGCCTTTGCAATAATAGGCAGCATAAATAAAATAGCTTCAAACCATGCATGTGGAGTACTACTTTATGGGCAAGAGAAAAATAGTACTTTTATAAGCTCTAGAAACTCACCAAAAGACACGATGCCTGGCTGTTTGTACTGTTTCTTTTTGTATTTTCAACACATTGATTTGGATAAGAATAAAGGTTATTTGAGTACTTC